>BTRK01000003.1:23593959-23847639 GCA_036245805.1 Pristionchus mayeri | reverse complement strand
GTAGACAATGTAGGAGGCTCCCTTCCCGCAATCACTGCACTATCACTATTCCTTCCCTGACTATCGTACTACAGTAATCCTACCGTACTACTTCTACAGGTGTTCATCACTGGTATCGTTCGTAAGCATCTTGGGTGGATGTGTACCCGCGTGGGTGACGTCATCGTGCAAGTGGATGGGGAGAGAGTGAGGGATAGGGATATGGTGAGGAGGAGAGAGTGACCATCTACTGCCAGTCATCCACTTCCAATTTGTACTTCCAGGCTGCTGACCTCATTAGTGATTCGATGGGGAAGAAGACTCACGTCAAGCTGATCCTCGAGAGGGCAAAGATGGAAGAGGCACGGAAGGAAGTGGCACTCGCCCTCTCGGTACTCCTCTTCAAATCAGAATGGATAGAACATGGATAGAAGGAATGTGAGGAAGAATGACGAGAACTGTGGAGTCTTTCGAATATGGACCAGCTCTCCTCTCATTTCTTCCTCTTTTCATTCACCATCTTTCCTTATCCTCTTCGATGTGAGCTCATCCCGGCCAACCGTACTCCACTCTATCGGACCCTCCACCTACCATAGTCCTACCCTATTCCAGATGACAGCAACCCCTCCACCGCAGCCTTTCTCGGGTGGATCCACCCCTGCACCAGCCAAGAAAACGCCCCTCGCCAACAAACCAGGAGAGTCCGCATTCCAGCTGAAGGTGAGATGATCATGACCATTAAACTACCGTAATACCTAGCTCAATCCGTCGAATGAGATTGACCTCTCGTGGATCAAAGGAGAGAGCAGTCAGATGTGTGTGGAGATTACGAACAACACGCCGGATTATCAATCGTACAAGGTGAGGAGAAGAGATGAAGATCAATGATCAACGGTCCCTCAACCAGGTCAAGTGCACGGACAAGAACATCTTCCGTGTCCATTCACCACTGGGATTCGTGGAACCAGGCCAGACAGAGCCCATCTCGGTACAGTAGTCTCTACCGTACTCTGCAATGAATTACAAAATGCAGATCTGCTTAAAGAGTGAGAGTCTGCCCGAGAGGAATCGCCACTTCTTCGCCTTCTACCACAAGAAATGCACCGAGGACGATTCCCAGAAGCAGCCAAGACTGGTGAGTAGGAGAGGGGGAGAGATACTGTAGAATATCCAAAACTGGATTTGTTGAGTTCTGGAAGAACGGCGTGAAGCCGGACGGAGTGATGCGCCTCCGGGCAGTCTTTGTGAGTTAGAATTCTGAGATACACGACAATGAGACGATTGGCATCACGATGATTGCAGTGGATCTGCACCATGGTGCCTCATTTCCGCCTCTTGAACGAAGAGAGTGAAAGCAGTATGGAGGAGAAGAAGAAGTGAAGAGAAGAAGACTCCCTTCCCCACCCTTGCTCGACCATAAATTCAATTCGATCGTTTTCTTAAGTACGTCGAAGGAGAAGAATCTAGCTCTGACTTCATTGTCCTTGCCATCAGGGAAGACCAAGGGAACATAATGATTACGTGGAGGCAGTTTATAGTTGAGTCATTTGACCATCATCAGACATTCATTGTATGAGTGAATGTAAAAAGAGATGGTCTACAAGTGAGGAGATCTCTACTGTAGTCAATCCCCTCTCATTGGACCCTCACATGGACAAGGGTGTACAGAGCCACGTGGACATGAAGATAACCACGACTGCAGAGAAGAGAGGACAGATGTATGCTTCGAAAGTTTAAACATTTCTGAAGAATATTCCACTCTCGGAATGGAGGCTGAAACACCACGACGTCTCCCCTGATGTTGTGCACAATTTTCTTTGCAGAGGACGCACTATTGTATTCCTTCCTTCCTCCTCCTTCTCATCCCCCCCTCATTCGCAATTATTTCCTTCCACTTTGCAGTCTATCTCCCCTTTCCCCTCCCTCTGCAACGATCAACGGAGAGAAGGTACACCTCCTACATTATTCTTATCATATTCTCCCAACAGAGTACCGTACCCTAACTCACCCACCGCATCCATTTCGTACTCCTTATAGTCACCTACCGTACCCTTGCCTATTTCAGATGGCCGCAGCCCTTCCACAGCAGCCTCCCTCAGGTGGGTCCACCCCCGCACCAGCCAAGAAACCGCCCCCCAACCTCGCCAACAGGCCAGGAAAGCCCTCCTTCCAGTTGAAGGTAAGATCACGTATCTAACCCGTCGTACCCTACCGTAATCTTCAGCTCGAACCGTCGAATGAGGTAGTCCTGACATGGAAAAAGGGTGTGAAGAGTCACGTGGACATGAAGATAACTAACAGCACTCCCGACCATCAGTCGTATAAGGTAAGAGAGATCAAAGATCAAAGATCAACGGTGGATCATTCAGGTAAAGTGCACTGACAACAACATCTTCCGTGTGCGCCATGCGTTGGGATTCGTGGAACCAGGCCAGACACAGATAATCAAGGTACCGTAGTCCCTACCGTACTCTGAAATGAATCACAAACTGCAGATCTCCCAATCGTCGATGACTCTGCCTGAGACGAATCGCAACTTCTTCGCCATCTACCACATGCACTGCTGAAGATTCCAAGAAGCAGCCAAGACTGGTGAGTAGGATGAGAGTACGGTAGGAGATTACGGAGTACTGTACTTATATAATTCAATTCGTTGAGTTTTGGAAGAGCGATACGAAGCCAGACGGACTTCTCCGTCTGCTCTTCAACTCCTCTGAATCAGCCTCGGCCCCAGTACCTCAGAAGGAGGAGGAGGTATACTGTAGTGGGAGGGAGGACAGTGATCACTGCCATTCCAGTTCCGCATCAGTCCTCACTGCAAGGTGATTTCCCTTCCCAATGGATGGACCCTATATCTGTTCAACTCATACAGTGATGACCAGAAGAGTGAGGAGGAGGAGAAGAAGTACAATTGAAAACCCTCCTCCTCTCTCATAACTATGTATATCGATTTGATGAATTAGATGACTGAAGATTATGATTGAATAGACTAAATATGTATACAGTACAGGTGTAAAATTAGATAGTCACTCATTTATCGATGGGAGTGATCTCATAAATTAATTGGAATGAGAATACGTGAGATTCGGAATGAGAGTTGCAACCCGTGGTGATCAGAAGAAAGTCTCGTTCTGTCTATTCTTCCAGTACTCAACCACTGCATCCAGATTGAGACAATCATCATTGGTATTGGGAGGACACGACACTGGGATCTCCACCAACACTCCTGACACAATATCGATCAACCATAGTCCATATCATATTCATTCCGCCGATCTACCTAACCAATCGATATTCTCACCCGCAACGCAAGCAGTCATGAAGCAAGTGACGGATCCCGCTACCAATGCCCTGATAACCACCTTAAATAGATCCGATAGTTAAATGCAATAAATCGATACTACGATAAGTCAAAGCAGTATACCGTATACCTTGGCGAAGGTTGCTTTCCTCTTGGGACACATCCCTCCTAGGATTCCTAGTTGACTTCCAATCATCGAAATGTTCGAGAACCCACAGAGAGCGTAAGTGGCGATCATCTGAGCACGAGCCTGGAAGGGGAAGAAGGGGTGAGGACAGAAGGGGCGGAGCTTAGGGGTGAGGACAGAAGGGGCGGAGCTTAGGGGTGAGGACAGAAGAGGCGGAGCTTACTCCCACGAGAGTTCCACTCCTGATCATATCTGCCAGACTCTGATAGGCAATGAACTCGTTCAGCACAGTCTTCATTCCCATCAACTGGGCCACTTTGAGTGTCTCATCCAGATTCACCTCAATTCCCTCCTCTCACTCATCTTTGATCTCTGGTCTAACCTTGGGATCAGGGGCATCAGATGCTCCCATCATCCATGCAAGAGGGAAGAAGCAGTATCCGAGGATCTCCTGAAGATGAACGGGATACTGTAGAGTACGATATGGGACATACATTGAATGACAAATCAGCGTATCCTACGAGACTTCCCAACCAGGCAATGGCTGGAATTGAGGAGGGCGAGAAGAGCAAGATACACTATGAGATTAGCACCTGAAGAAGAGGAGAGAAGAGGAGAGAAGAGGAATGAGAAGGAGAGAAGAGGAATGAGAAGGAGAGAAGAGGAATGAGAAGGAGAGAAGAGGAATGAGAAGGAGAGAAGAGGAATGAGAAGGAGAGAAGAGGAATGAGAAGGAGAGAAGGGGAATGAGAAGGAGAGAAGGGGAATGAGAAGGAGAGAAGAGGAATGAGAAGGAGAGAAGAGGAATGAGAAGGAGAGAAGAGTAATGAGAAGGAGAGAAGAGGAATGAGAAGGAGAGAAGAGGAATGAGAAGGAACGAACCGATCTCGAAGACGAATTTGGCAGAGTGAACAGCTCCATTGGAGATGCACTCAAGGATATTCGATTCCTCCCTGGGCAAGAAGAACCATCAATCCTCCATACACACACTCACATTTTCTTGAATTTGAAGTCCTGGATTCTTTTCTGAGACGAAATTTGAATCTCGGGATAGAGAAGTTTGGCGACTCCCAGGGAAGCTCCAGCAGACATCACTGAGGCTGACAGGAGATAGGAGGGACATGCCTGGAGGGAGAGAAGGGAGTGATAGAGGGGGGTGGAGGGGATCGAGGAGGAATCACCCCGAAGGAGATGTAGGCAGAGAAGAGAGAACCAGCGATGCATGCGAATCCAGCAGTCATCACAGCGTGGATCTGGAAGAAGCGAGTGATCTTTGATCTTTGCTCTCTCTCACTTCACTCGAAGTCATTGTCTCGAGGGCGGGTTCGATCAGGATGGCTGCTTCCGTCTGAGAGATCAAAGATCAGCGAGGAGAGAGAGAGAGGGGACCTGTCCGAGGAAGATGCACGCGGCTGCATTGAGACTCTCTGCAGCAGTCGTACCGAGGGAATACTGCATGAGGAGACCCACCTGGAGGAGTGATCTTTGATCTCTGAGAGGAGAAGAGAGGGGACTGACCACTTTGAGGATCGCCTCGATCACTCCAAGGTAGTAGAGAACGGAGACAATGGCACCGAAGTAGATGATGATTTGAAGAGACTGTAGGAGAGAGGGTGAAGGGGAGACAGTGGGGGGGGGGGGGGGGAGAGAGAGGGAGGGGGGGGGAGGGGGGAACACTCACAGTATACAGGAAGATGGATCCGAACCCGCAGATATTAGGAGGGTCGGATACGAATCCATACGTGAATGCAGTTCCCACCGTGGTGTAGTCAAGGAAAGTGACCACCTAGGGAGGGAGGGAGGGGATTCCATCGAGGGTCTCTCTTAGTTCTTTCTCACCTGGTCGCTAACCCACGAGAGGGCATTCCTTCCATCATCCCATTTGAGAACAATGAGACCAATGACGAACTGCTGGACGACTCCCCCAATGACTGGACGCCATTTGATCTGAAGGAGAGAGCATTGGAGAAGGAGAGGAGAGAAGAACTCACTCGGTGAGGATTCGCAGACATCAGCACGCACAGAAGGATGTACATGAGGATCCCTGCAGAGAACCCCCTCCCTCCCTCCAATCCATCCATGACCTACCTCCGAATGACCGTAGTCTCGCCTCATTTTCACTCGCATCCCAGATTACCCACCCGAAGAATCCACCCAGCACAATAACTGCGATTACTCTGAAGAGGAGACGATAGGGGAGAAGAAGAGAAGAGGAGAGGAAGGAGAATGGTAGAGGAAGAAGTGAACCCACGTAGGAAGGACGGGAATTGCACAGCAGAGACTCCAACTGAAGACTCGAAGAACGGAATGGCCGAAGTTCTGAAGAGGGAATGGATGAGAGAGGGAGAGGGAGAGGGGAGGGAGGAGGGGGGGAGGGGGGGGAGGGGGGGGAGGAGGGGGGGGAGGGGGGGAGAACTTACATCGAATGCTTCTTCGTGTTTGCTGTAAAGGGGCTGGAGTATGAATCGGTTGATGAGCCAGCAAGCGAGATAGAAGTAGATGAGAGAGAAAAGAACGACGGGGAAGATCGCCCCTGAGAAGATTCGGAATCCCAGTCTAACGAGAGAAATACTTTTCTTTTGTCAATGAAAGACAACGGAAAAAAATGAAAGTGCTTGCAATATAATTCTTATGAAGAGAAGAAGGGAGCTGAGTAGAGATAACTGTTAGAGTACGCACCTTGAAATGAATAGGCTATCGAGAATCCGAGATATATATGAGCTCCGATGATTACAGCAGCTGCAATGGCCCATTGGAGCCATCTGAAGGTGGATGGTGTGAAGGGGATGGAGCTTCACTCACTTCACCCATTTCTTCTCTTCCGTGAAGGTTATCAACTTCTCTTCGTCGAATGATTCCTCCTCTCCCATTGGTTTCAATTCCCATGCCTCCCCCATGATCTGAATAAAGAGAGTGGAAGGAATTGAGAAGGACAATGATCGAGGAAAGAATGATCCAATGAATGGGAGAAGGAGGGGATTATGTACTACTGATAACAAGCAATGAATGCAACAGAGAGAGAAGGGGGGTGTTGGTTTAGTTAGTGAGAAGATATTGGGAGGGTTCAATGATGTGATGGGTTAGAGCAGTTGCATAGGGTGCCCTCTCTCAACGGGAGAGCATGCATAGATCGAAAACGTGGTGTGTCTCTGGAAAGGAGGGAATGAAATGAGTGAGGGCACTGTGATAAGGAATAAAGAGATGAGAATGAAGAGTGATGAGATGAAAAATGGACGTAGTCTCAGAGTGGCGGATGGATCTTTTGGCCGTGATCTTCTTATCTCAACCATCGATCCTCCTTCATACCCCAATGATGCATGAGATAGCTGTGATTCCGTCGTACCGAAGAGAGATGGAGAGGAATGAGGATTCGGCCAGTTCTAATGTCCTTCCCATGGGAGATTTGATCATTGGACAGAGAAATAGAAAGGAACAATAACATCGATTTCATTCGAACTGTAACCACATTGAATATTTAGATGAAAAAAGGAAGTGAAGAGTAAGGTAAAGTATGGAAAAAGGAAGGAGAGGGAAGACAGGAGAGTGATTGAACTGTGATCCACCATCGATGGAACTCCCTTGCACACAATAGAGAGATTCCCCCATTCGATGGAAATAGAGAAAGTTCGAACGAGTGGGGAATAGACAATGGATACTCTCATCACTCTTCATACCGTAATCCCCGATCGATAATCCTTCTCTCCCGTAATGAATGGTGTGTCCTCATCTGAAGTTGTCCTTATCCTAATCCTTCCTCTCCGTTCTTTCAAGGTCCTCTTCTCTAAGGAGCATCGTCCCACCATTCTCTTTCTCTTCCACTCCAGTTATGCAATCATTCCTTCCTTTCTTCTATTCCATCACAGTCTCCATCCTGTTCCCCGATGAGGAATCAGATTCCTTCCCTCCTCCATCGATGGTCTCCCATTGAATCTTCTCGGTACATCAATCCAGATCGAGGTACACTTGGATGTATCACTCTAGAATTGGAAGATTCCTTCCTCCCGTCGTCTTATTATTCTCCCTCGCTTTTCTCTCTTCTCTCTACTCAGACCAATCTCTGTTTGTATCCACTGAGGGATCGCTGTAGACGTTCCACGAGGGAAAGAGGGAGAGAGAGAGGGGAGGGGGGGGGGGGGGGGCGAGTTCGTTCCATCGTCAGTCCATCCCTGCTCATTCTTCTCCTTTCTTCCTTAGGCTGATTCACTCTCGAGTGCCCTTCTTCTCATGATCTCTCTCTCTCTCTCTCTCTCTCTCTCTCTCTCTCCCTCATTCGGGAGGGACACTGACCTCTCCCTCCATCCAATTCCTCCTTGATGGCTGAATTTCCATTCGCTGATCTCTCCTTGTTTTTCTCTTCCCTGCAGATTTCTTCTTGTAATTCTCCTCCTAACTCACCTTTCCTTCTCTATTAACCCCCCCCCCCTCCTCCCCCTCTGCCTCCTCTTCTTGTTCGTCTTCTTCTTCTTCTGTAATCCTCCACGTAACTCCATTCATTCCTTCAGCTTCCCGTTTCTTCCTCTGAGATGGTTGATCATCCATTCGTGTCTCACCTCTTTCTCTCCTTCATTCACATTCTCCATCTCCTTCACTTCGAGAAGATCCCCCATCATTCTTCCATTCGTACTTCATTCTCTTCTCCTTCAGATTCCTTCCTTCTTCCCATTCTCCTCTTATTCCTTCTCATTTTGTCTCTTCTCAAATCATGCTCAAAATATTCAATACAATGGAATGTAGATCAACTTAGTTGTTGATAACTACATTCCACTCATTGTAATAACCCAATCACTCGATTAGTCTTTTTTGGCGCGTCTTCGGGTATGAATGAGTGTTCGATCTTCTTCTTTCTCATCCAGTTCTGCAATCTCCTCCCTCCCATCGCTTCCCTAATAAAGAGCTTCCCCAGCTGAGTCACTCCTTCCGTTCCTCACTATCGATTGACACCCTCCCTCAGCTTTTCATTTTTGTTCAATGTTCTTTTCATTCGAATTCAGGAGTTGTTGTTCGGTAACAACAAGTAGTGAGTAAGTTGGGGTCTTATCTGTATTAGTCACCAGTTCCTATTCACTCACCTCCTATTTCTCCTCTTCCTCTGAAAGTGTTGAGATATTCGATGCTCACTTCTGAATTCATCTCCTCTCCTTCCCTTCTTCCTCTCTCTCTCGCTAGCCCTTCCCTTCCCTTCCTTCTGTCCTCACCTCTTCTTCACTTCCATCCTCCTTCCTTCAATTCAATCACTCTCATTACCGAATCCTCTCGAGGTCACTCGATTCCCTTCGGAAGTTCAAGTTGTTCTCGAGAGGAATTCGCATGCTTCATTCTCTTCTTCCATTCCTCATTCTTTCCCTTCTATAACTTGGGAATGAACTCTCGATTGAGTGCTCCCTCAACTGTTTGCCATGTATCTCCATTGTATGGTGGGTGAAAGTTGCCTCTCCCTCCTTTCCTAACATCTTCCTCTCCACTCTCTAATTCTCTCCCATTCCAATCGAGATACCCTCTATTGCAGTACTTCTTTCCCTCCATCCATCACCCACTCATTTCACTCTCATCCACGGTTACCCAGTTATTCACAGATCGAGTCATTTCAACCTTGCTTGTACTCCTCTCTCCTTCATCACCCCTCCCCCACGTCTCTCTCTCCAGATGGACGACGTCTTCCCCACTTCCTCGAAGACGTCGTCTGAAGTGATCATCGACGACGAGTACAACATTCCTCGCAATGTGATCAATCCCCAATTGGTGAAGGAGTCAGTTCCCTTCATTCATCAGAGAGGGAGAGTGTGAATGGGAAACATCTTCATTCGTGTCAGTCCATTCGAATCTTTGGTAGACTGCGTGTCATCCTCCCATCATCTATAAATACTCACTCCGTTTCAATAAGAGAGGGGGAAACCTTCCTAGTAATTCTCCTTACATCTATGCTTCTTTTTGATGCTCTTCCTAATTATCCATTTGGGGAGGGCTTCCTCCTTCTCTCGTTCAGATCTTCTACCAATTGGGTTAGGCTAGAAATGGGAAAAACGCGAGACAGAGTAATTAAAGACTTCTCTTTTACTTATTTTCCTTTCCTGGTTCTTCCGAAAGGAAGACACCCAGTAACTCAAAAACTCCTTCCTTCAATGGATACTTGCAGAGTTCGTGAGGCTAATCGTGACTCTCAACGGGATTCCTCCGTTCTCCCTACCGTACCCTCTACCTCCTTTCCCACCCATCGACCACTTCTTCTTCCCACCAAAGGATCCAACAAGGTGCCTCAAATAACCATCAGGTGAGTGTATTCCGAGTTGTCTCTCCATCAATTATTAGTAGGTATGAATGATTGCTCCCTTGGAAATCCATCCTCTGCAGTCTCTCTCCCCCCACAGAGGAGACGAATGGGGAATTGGTGCAGCGAGAGCTCTTCCGTACTCACAAAGGAGACGAGAGGGGATGGAAGGGCTCCACTCTCATTGCTGCTCTCATCGCCCTCGTTGTCCTTCTCGCTCTCATCTTTGTGCTCTTGCTACTCCAGCACTTGTGAACCCCCCCCCCCCCTCCCCCCTCGCCAGTCCTAGTCAATCTCACCCATGCAATATTGCTACACTTGTGAACTATAGACAAATGATCTTTGACATTTCCTGTATATTAGTAACTTCCAGTTCTTCCATACCAATCTGTCCAAGAAGGGCTTTTCGAATATACTGCTTCACTCCTTAATTGTGAACATATCCTCAATTGATGTACATCTTCGCTGTTTCAGAATAGTCTATGATCTGCTGCACTCTCTCGACGCGTAACTCTCCCCTTGTCTTCTACTTCTACTGAGATTCGCCCCTTCCAATGCTCAGTCGAGTCAGATAAACTAGTTATTTATAAATAATGATACAGTTACAAAGGAGTCGGATGAAAGGGGATAAAAGGGGAAAAAAGGGGATCTTCAATATTAATTAGTATTGTCAATCGGTGTATATCAGCGCATCGATCAATCTTAGCCAGTCGGGGGGGGGGGGGATTCTTGTCAGTAGTTGGAATCGTACCAGTTGGAGGGAAATGGTCAATAGAGGAGTTACGTCATAGTCACACAAGGGGAATGAATGGAGAGGTCAATTAAAACGGAGAGAAATGTACGAGGAAAGGAGTGATCTACATAGCACTCGCTACTCTCTTTTCTCATCTTCTGAACGAGCTGCCAGTCAATCCCACGTGCATTCGACCGTTCACCTCAATCACTCGTTCGGAGGAATACAAGGGCCGATGAATGAATAAGGAGGGGGAGTACCTTCTCGGAGACGAGTTTGTCAAGACACTCATTGAGATGTACTGCACACTCGACATTATTGGCCACCACGATGATGGAGTCGATCTGGACACACACACACAACCTCTCGCTTCCTCCTCCCTCTCTCTCTCTCTCTCTCTTGAGAGAGAGATCATCCTCATTACTAGTGTTGGCAATTCGATAATAACGGGCCCGCTATTCCTCCCGCTCCTCTGACCCGACGTAGCGGGCCCGTTATATCGATATCGTTTTGCCGACCCTACTCTCTACCTTCGTGTGGTTGTCTGCCCTCACGAATGCCATGTACGTCGATCTGAGAATGGAATCTCCGAACTTCTCCACTCCATCCCCCAGAAGATCTTCCGTGGTGCAAAAGAGTTGGGGAAGCATCTGAACAATAACAGTATCAGCCAAATAATCAATACCTAATTGTAATGGCCACATCATTTCCCTTATACTGCCATATCGTACAGAACGAAATAAAATAACCACAACAAGTGCTATATAGGAAACAAAAATTTGTTCAAACTTGCACGAATCTTAACCATCCGCAAACTTTAGCATTTTGAAGGATATTATCTATTAGGGTGTTCCAAAAGTCCTTGCACAAATTTTGTTATATTTTTCTCTTTTGAACTACAATGCGCAATATCAAATAATGTTTTGTATTTATTGCATGTGCACGTATACTATTTTATTTCGCTATCAGATCGTCGAAACACTACCCCATTAAGTAGCAAAATGCTAAAATGTCGATTTTCGGTCATTTTTTAAAATAATTTCTAACTCAATGCTTCGATTGCTTCGAGAGACCGAGATGGAAATCCAGGAAGGGCAACTACTTGCACTTAAAATACGAAATGTCGAACATGATCTACCTCTTAAGATAGCTAAAGTAGAACAAAACTTTCACCTCTCATGATTTTTCTGGAAGATTTTCGAAATTTTCGATTTTTCTTGCTTCTTTGTATACGTATTCCATTCAAAAAATAATAATTATTAGTTTTATTTTATTAGCAATTTATTATACCCATGATTGGCTGGAAATTCGAAACTTTTTAAAAAAAGGGTGGAAAATTACGATTTTCATCATGATTAAGCAATGCTATTAGAAAGATCGGGATGACGCGCAATTAGCTTACAGCGCACTCCCAATTCACAAGAGACCATAAACTGGCTTATGAGAGGAATCGCGAGAGAATCGACCATTTGAGGGGGGCTAGCGGCAGTAGAATTCAAGTTTGTCCTATCAGGCTACAATTTTAACAGATGGTACTTCAAATGATGCTCTTTCAAACTGCGCCGTCAGAATTTTGATATCGGTCGTCATCGTCGAGATTCAGAAGGCCAAACTTGGCACTATCGCTTTTCGACAGTCAAATCGCGCTAACTCAAATGAACATAATTTCGTTTGAAATAAAGATAGAAGGTCGTTCTTTGTTTCAAATGAAAGCTACAATCATCCACTACAACTTTTATGTTGATGATTTCATTCGATGTGCATGTCCTGGTTCGGGGTGGTTGGGTTCACTAAAAATGACCTAACTTTCAAAATCGGAAAAAGTGCACAAAATGATTGCGCGCAAAGTGGGGCGCGCTTTTGTCCGGTGGCCCGAAAATGGGTACCTGACAGTAATACTTCTTAACCTCTCATTGCCCGGCATTAGGCTGAAATACTTCGAAAATCATCCAAAACAACATTTTAAGTTGTTTCCCGAACAGTTGTAGCACTCTCATTGGTCAAAAATTACGGTATAAGGTGGACTCGAAAAATCGATATTTTGACTCTGTTCAACATGTGAGATGGGACCACAAGTGCTAAATCGCTTCCAAATAATGTGGAAACATCCCTCAGAACAGCTTAAAGAAACGGGGCTTCTAGAAATATGTTATTGCATCTAAGTATTCCAAGAAAAGATGCGAAACGGTAAGGGGGGTCAAAGTAGACAAAAGTGCCCTACTCATGGCTATAAATGTAGATCTCGATGAGCTGAACATTTCATCCGTTGAAAGTGAGTCTCTATCTCTTCGTTGAAGTGAGTTACATAGCCTAGAAGTTGACCTGATTTGGGCTAGAATCCCCCGAGAGCGCGCACTCTAACCGTCTGGCGCTCTCGTCGCCTGACCTCCCTCTCCCTCCCCTCTATTTAGCGCTCTCCCGGGCGCGGGATGTTTCCACATTATTTGGAAGCGATTTAGCACTTGTGGTCCCATCTCACATGTTGAACAGTCAAAATATCGATTTTTCGAGTCCACCTTATACCGTAATTTTTGACCAATGAGAGTGCTATAACTGTTCGGGAAACAACTTAAAATGTTGTTTTGGATGATTTTCGAAGTATTTCAGCCTAATGCCGGGCAATGAGAGGTTAAGAAGTATTACTGTCAGGTATCCATTTTCGGGCCACCGGACAAAAGCGCGCCCCACTTTTTTTCCCCTCCGCAATTTTCACAATTTTTGGCGTAAAGTTAGACACATATATGTTCTGTAAAACGCGCGCAATCATTTTGTGCCCTTTTTCCGATTTTGAAAGTTAGGTCATTTTTAGTGAACCCAACCACCCCGAACCAGGACATGCACATCGAATGAAATCATCAACATAAAAGTTGTAGTGGATGATGGTAGCTTTCATTTGAAACAAAGATCGACCTTCTATCTTTATTTCAAACGAAATTATGTTCATTTGAGTTAGCGCGATTTGACTGTCGAAAAGCGATAGTGCCAAGTTTGGCCTTCTGAATCTCGACTATGACGACCGATATCAAAATTCTGACGGCGCAGTTTGAAAGAGCATCATTTGAAGTACCATCTGTTAAAATTGTAGCCTGATAGGACAAACTTGAATTCTACTGCCGCGGAGTGGTCGATTCTCTCGCGATTCCTCTCTTATATCTATTTATATCAGACAAATTGCGATAGGGTGATTTTGATGAGGTCAATATTTTTTTCGTTATTTTGGCGAATATGCAAGGATTGCAAGACCTGAAGCGTGGAAATGGAAGAGCGGTGGATGACATATCCAAAGCCGCTTAGTAGTACCTCACAAGTTTGATGACAGATGAAAAAATATTTTTCAAAAAAGTAGTGCAAGAACTTTTGGAACACCCCAATATCTAACAATAAGTAAAGGAATTGCTTCGAGAGCCAGTCACCCAATCGGATTCATGTAATTAACTGTACCTGTATCAACAATGTCTACATATTAGAGTAATAAATAGCTCACGAGTTTTCTAATCTCCTGATTGGCAAAGGCGGTATTGAGTGCAGCTTCGTAGCCCATCCTCAGCTGTCGACCACGATCAGGGTCCGATACCAACACCCAGATCACGTCTGCAACACACACTTCCTCTCGTTTCTCCACTAGCACAATAATCCGTTGTATCTCCTCAATTTGAGCATTTCTACTAAATAACTCGGTAATCAAAGTGTAATTGATGTCTCACAGATGGGTCTTCCATTCCTCTTGATGGCTCCACTCGTCTTCTGGGGAGCTCTCGCCCTCTCTGCCTTCAACTCATTCTCCACTCCCAATTCCTTGACCAGTTGGCAAGAGTAGAATGAGTCTGGAATGCCCTCCCTCTCCTTCATTTCCTCTCTCTCTTCATCTCACGGGGACTTCCATCGTGGGATACATCGACGACGACGGCATCGAAGGATTCCTCAGAGAGAATCCCTTCCATCTCCAGAGGAACACTCACTCGAGAAGAGAACTCACCCGTCAGAGTATTCATGTCTCAATTATATGATTTCGCATTATTTTTTCAAGGAATAAAATTATTGATTGATTTTTAGTAAAATCACGGTAATTGTTAAACCTTACCAGCATCGAAGAATCCTCCAATAGCAGAGTCCTCCATATTCCTGGGAGTGTGATGCATGGAGACATCTCCGTACGATGAGATGTCGCTCATTCTCCGTCCACCCAATCGAGACGAGTTGTGAGCTATACACCATCATATCAAAATCCCCCTCCAATTCCTCCCGCGCACCCTCGCATCCACTCGTCATTAATTGATTCATATTTTTTGTATCGTACAAAACAGCATCAGGATCAATCTCCCCCCCCCCCTCCCTCACCTCTCTTCTTGTCGATCGTTGGTTTCCTCATCACAGTCACGAGGGCATCCGTCGTCTGACTCCCATTCCGAGGAGTCCTCTGATTGCGAGACCCTGCGAGTGCACCCATACACATCCTGCATCTCTCAATCAAGAGAAAAAAATAAGGGGCAACATCAAAAATAACTATAAGAGAGACATTACGAGAGAATCACCTTCTCCGCGGCAGAAAACACAAAATAATCGAATAATGATGAAAGTGTGGTGAAAGGTATTTCGAATGATGCTCTTTCCAACTGCGTCGTCAGAATTTTGATAACTGCCGTCATCTTCGAGATTCGGAAGGTCAAACTTGGGACACTCACTTTTCATGGGTCAAATCGAGCCCACTTAAATGATCATAACTTCGTTTAAAATGACGATGGAATTTCGTTCTTTTTTAGAAAGAAAGCTGAAAACATTCTTTACAACTTTGATGTTGAGCATTTCATTCCCTGTGTACGTCCCAGTGCAGGGTGGTCGGGTCGACCAAAAATGACCGAATTTTGGAAATCGGAAAAACTCGGCCCAATGAATATGCGCGATTGATAGACACTATGTGTGACTAACTTGACGCCAAAAATTAGCCAAATTAAAATATGTAAACAAAAACGGCGTAACTTTTCGTCAGGCGGCTTCTGAGTGAGTATCAGAACCAAACAGCCCCGTAGCTCCAACTGACATAAATTAGACACAAATCGGACCAAAATGATCCAAAACAACATTTAGAATCGTTTCCTGACCCATTACAGTACTCCCACTGAGAAAAAATTACGACAGGACCAGAAAATTGAAAATCAATTTTCAGTCCTATCCCGACCTGAGCGATGGGCCCATATGCACTAAATCACTTTCAAATAATGTAGAAATGTGCCTCTACACTAATCAAAGAAGATGTGCACCTATAAATGCGAAATGTCATCAGAGTGAGGACGTGAAAAGCGCGAAAGTATACTTTAGGTCAACATTGTCTTAGCGGTCCCGCTCATAGCCAGAAATGTAGAGCATGATGAGCTAAACATTTCATCTGTTGAAAGTGAGTCTCTATCTCTTCGTTGAAGTGAGTTACATAGCCTAGAAGTTGACCTGATTTGGGCTAGAATCCCCCGAGAGCGCGCACTCTAACCGTCTGGCGCTCTCGCCGCCTGACCTCCCTCTCCCTCCCCTCTATTTAGCGCTCTCCCGGGCGCGTTTCCAGTCGTTTTTTGCCTACTTCCAGGGTCCGTAATGCGCGTCAACGAAGAGATAGAGACTCACTTTCAACAGGTGAAATGTTTAGCTCATCGTGCTCTATATTTCTAGCTATGTGCCGTACCACTACGATAATGTTGACCTAAAGTACAGTTTCGCGCGTTTCACGTCTTCTCTCAGATGACATTTCGCATTTATAGGTGCACATCTTCTTTGATTAGTGTAGAGGCACATTTCTACATTATTTTAAAGTGATTTAGTGCATATGGGCCCATCGCTCAGGCTCAGGATAGGACTGAAAATTGATTTTCAATTTTCTGGTCCTGTCGTAATTTTTTCTCAGTGGGAGTACTGTAATGGGTCCGGAAACGATTCTAAATGTTGTTTTGGATCATTTTGGTCCGATTTGAGTCTAATTTATCTCAGTTGGAGCTACGGGGCTGTTTGGTTCTGATACTCACTCAGAAGCCGCCTGACGAAAAGTTACGCCGTTTTTGTTTACATAGTTTAATTTGGCTAATTTTTGGCGTCAAGTTAGTCACACATAGTGTCTATCAATTGCGCATATTCATTGGGCCGAGTTTTTCCGATTTCCAAAATTCGGTTATTTTTGGTCGACCCGACCACCCTGCACTGGGACGTACACAGGGAATGAAATGCTCAACATAAAAGTTGTAAAGAATGTTTTCAGCTTTCTTTCTAAAAAAAGAACGAAATTCTATCGTCATTTCAAACGAAGTTATGATCATTTAAGTGGGCTCGATTTGATCCATGAAAAGTGAGTGTCCCAAGTTTTACCTTCCGAATCTCGAAGATGACGACAGTTATCAAAATTCTGACGACGCAGTTTGAAAGAGCATCATTCGAAATACCTTACACCTTATTTAGAACAGGATAGGTTAACGTTTGGTTTTACCGCCGCGGACCCCCGCCAAATGGGTGATTCTCTCGTGATGTCTCTCATAAATATCATGAAATACGTACAGTCTTCCTTCTCTACGATCCATTCTAGCTCACTAACCGGAACTGAATCCCCTCTTGAGTGCAGCTCCAATGGAGCTTCCAAACTTCTGGAGAGTGCTGCTACTCCCAGTGGACGGAGTGAGCTTCTTCGGCATTGTTCCAACTACATCGGGAGTTCCCGATGCGGAGAAGCAGATGGGGGCTAAAGGGAGATAGAGTGAGGAGAGTTGGGGATAGGGAGGAGGGAAGGGAGGGGGGGGAGGGAGGGAGTGTCTACTCACATTCATCAGCTCTCTTCTGTAGCACCTTCTGTCTAGTGGAGTACGCAGCAGCCGATCGACTACTGAAGAGAGAGAGAATCGCCTCCCCTTCAATCCTCACTCACCGATCGATCTTGGAGGAAGGCACGAAGATTGTCTTGGGAGTGGCTACATTCGTACCGTGGAATGAGGCTGATTGAGAGGGGTCTGATGATTGTTGCGTATCCTGCAACAACTGGGAGTCAACGAGAGTAACTTCGAGTACGTGCATCCAGTGCATTCTCCGTCTCCTCCTCCTCCTTCAGTTCTTCCATCTCTGGCTCCACTCTCAATTGTCGTAGTCGAAGAGACTTCCGACGCAGCCACACTGAGGGCGAATCGTTGACTCCTCCTGAATCGATATACTGCACAAGGAATCATTCAACGATAGCACACCAGTTACGGTAGAGTGGGCTCGTCGTACGGTATTCTCATGGGGAGTCGCAGGAGCAGGCATCGATCTAGAGGAAAGACGATGCTCAGAATCACGATTGAGTCCATCTGTGAGACGAGGAATACAGCCATCAAGATGAAGCTAATTACCTCCTCTCACGGGTGTATTCAGAGATCCGATGCTGCCAATAGAATCTGCCTCTGATGAACCTTCGCCCATCTATACAAATTAACATTAAACGAGTCAGTAAATACAACTTACTGAGAAATCAGGATTATTCGCAGCATTGTTGAAGAAAGTTTTGAGATGTGCGTTTCTCTTGTACTTTTGTGACTCGATCGATATGGTGCTCTTAAGTACAACAGAAATAGTAGGTCAACCAAGAGAAAGGGAACCCACGTGTTCACTGGTGGATCTGAAGGAATTCTCGTCGGAAGTGGTGCGAGAGAGAGACTTGTGCAGAGAAGATGTCGATGATGCTGAATCAAGCTCAATCCATCCAAACTGCCACTCACGACTCACTCAGTTTCGAGCTGCTCTTCGTCATCTTCGAGATCATATTTCCGAAGAAACTAAGTCGTTTCTTGTCCTTTGAACGCCCTTTCTCACTCTCATGCTCCTCAAAATTACGACGATTAATTCACTGAATGAATTTCCTTCCAAACTCCTAACATTCCCATGTACGATAGTTATCAGCAAGTTGGATATCGTAGCCATCTCCTATGAATAGCTACGATATCACATTTGTCTAAAAATATTAAACGTTTACAATGAGTCGTCCTACAACTGAAAGGAGCTGCTTTTAACTAACCTGATCGTACCAGGCCCGGTCCTTTTTCGGCTGAGTATGGACTGCGAAATCCAACTGAAAGTGACCTGCGTAATCGAAATTGGATAAGAAGCTTACCGCATCGCACGATTTCCTCTTCATCATCCCGTTCTTGCTCATTTGTTATGAGCGTTCGAACGCTCTCCAGCTATGACTAAATCCTTCAAATACTTCTAGGTCAAATAATGAATGTTTGTAAAAATTAGAAAATTCTAATAATTTAGAATTATCTGACTGAAACATGTTTTGATTAACCCTTAGTGTTTACAGAAAAAGAGAAGCAAAAGAAAAAAAACAAGAAAAATCTTGAAAATTTAAAACACGATCTTTTGTCGCGAACGCGAAGGCGCGCAAAATTATAAAATTATCGCGAGTCTGGGCTACACGCATCCCTTCCTGACGTTTCTACTCTTTGATCTTTGATTTGTCTTGCTTTTCTTACATTTTTGCATCGGTTTTCTTTGATTTTCGTTGTAAATTTCGGTATTGATTAGGGCGTAATCGAATTTTATCGAAATAGTTATATCATGACACTTTTATGCCGTTTTAAAGCTGTGAATAGATTTATTCATATTTTCCAGATGTCTTCCAAAGCGGGACCCCGTGCAGCAGGAACCGATGGAACCGATTATCTCCACCGACAGCGTGTAGCTGCTCATTATCAGGAGAGGTTCGTGAATGGAGCACAATTGGAAGATCCGAGCTGCTTTTAGCGCACAAAACAAATTCCTTCTCAAGTTCTTCTTCGCCGCTCATATCCTCATTCTTATTTTCATGTGGGCTAAGGTACTTAATCTGTTTGAGCAGCCTTTTATGAAGTATCATCAATCAGGTCGGATCTGAGCTTCTCAAGAAAAATATGGATATAGAGATTCCGTTCTTCAAGCTGCTTGACCTACCATCTGCGTACCCCTGGGAGTAGGTCGACCAACTGAAGCTCATTTCACAATGTTCTTTATTCAGATACATGTATTGCTTATCTTTCATTCCAATCATCTTCGGACTTGCTTCCTTCTCGAGAAACAAGGTTGGTTAGTGCGTATTTACCCTGTGATCATGCCTTATATCGCAGGTCAATTTGATCAACAAGTGCTACTATGGGCAGTTTCTTCTGGGAATCCTTCCCGTAATGATTGGAATGGGCTCACAGATCCCAGAAGTTTTTGACTACTTCAGCGATCCTGAGGGATCCAAAACTCCCACTTTCAAGGTAACGATTGGCGAGTGTAAGTGCATAATTCGATAATGTGATTGGAGGGGTTCTTCCCGATGGTCTTCATCTGGTACATCTTCTTCCTCATCGCCCTGCAGATCCACATCTTCGTCATGTACTTCTGCAATCAGCTGTCGGCAGCTTGGACTCCCGTCAAGAAGAACGATTGATTTGCTACTTAGATTACCTATTTCTTCATCACTCTTTACTTTTGGACCGATCAAAATGGGATTGGCAATCACATCCCTAGCCTCTTCAGAGGCGTTGTTGTTTGCGACCTTCCAATGGGTGCTTTCAGTATTTTCATTGTTAATATTTTTACATCCATCTTGTATGCTAATATAAACTTATTATCGGACTATTTTGCTTTGGTGAGTCGTTCCATTGAGTACTGTAACCCGATCGGGTACCCGAAATACAATGCCGAAAATGTTATTGAAGCCCGAACTCGCGAAAAAAAACTCTTTCCAAGCATATTAGGGCTATGAAGTGGCCATCATTTCTGGGCGAAACAAATTGACTGTCTCAGTTTTGATTTATTTTTGTTCTTGCAATCATGTAAGGTCGCGAGGGATTGCTCTCTTCCTCTGCTCTCTCTCATCTCTCGCCCACCCCCTGTAAAACGCCATGCATTCCCATGTAAATAGCTGTATCAATTGCCTACTAATTGAAGGACAAAAAATGGGGGGTCAATTTTGTCCTCGTCCGGTAACTTTAATGTTTCGCCTATGTTAGCGATATGAGCCCCATTGTGAGGGCATGGTGACTTCTTTCAGACAGGCACACTCGATGTGACCGATAAGGGGATTCGAATCATAGTGGACGATCAACACACTCAAGAAGCCATCGCTTATCTTCACAACGACGCGTTCTATGCACACGAGGGCTCGTGGGGTGTATATATATAAAATCGGGACGCCTTTTTTTCAAATGAAAAAAAACCCACTTATTTATGAAAACCTCAGTGGCCTACGAAGTTTGCCGCAGCGTACTGCAGCTGCAAGATGCAATAGGTTCAAACGGAATATGGAAAATCTTCTAGACCCTGTAGCCGTACTTAAAAAGATAAAGTAAAATGTTTCAATTTCATTGTCAACTCATTGTAGATACAGACTATCTCGTCGGCTCACGTGAGAAACCTAATCGATCATCAGGGCTTATATATATCGATATAAAACAATAGTCTTATATCTATTCCCGCTCTGTCTCTTCATATTCTTTCTCATGAATACTTGCATTCTATATTCTACCGCAGTATTTTATCCATTAGGAAAACTATTTCATAACTTACGGTAGACTAAAATACAACTCAATATTTTAGGTGCGTTACTGTATTCATTGGCGCCGCCCCTTAGCGCGTCAAATACGTGGCACTTGCGCTGAATTCGCGCAACAAACGCGCATAGGCTGAGTATCCCCTCGAGATCATGATTATCGATTTTTTGTGTTTATGTTTATTAATATTTTGCTCAGAATTATCCCTGGCGAAATGACAATTAATTGTGTTATCATGATCAGCACTTAATTATTTTCCTTTCAGACCTTGGGGAATCATGGCCAGCAAGCTGCGACCAGTGGGCTGTGTCGCTGTCAAAAATCTACTGGGGAAATCGGGTGGTCTTTCCCAGCAGCAAGTGCGAACGGTCGTCCACAAAAGTATCCTCCGTTACCCCGATACCTATTCTCAGCCATGGGATTATAAGGTAACTCAATGCTTATCATCGTGCGGTTGATCTTCTTTTTTGAGAAACATTTTGATAATTTCAGACCAAAGGATTCTCCGTTTCGGACATGTTCAGAGACAAAACACAGAATCATTTTCACGCAAACTCGAAGCTCATCGTAGTTGAGGGCAACATCGGTTCCGGAAAGGTTAGCGGCACCGTTAAGTATTTACAATGAGCTGAATTGTATGGCAGTCTCCTTCGTTTTTTCTGATATTATCAAATTTTGTTTTGTTATTTTTCTGTTATAAACTTGCAGTCGACTCTGGCTAAGGAGTTGGCCGAGCAGCTTGGTATGTTGCACATGCCCGAGTTCAAGATGGACGATATCCTTATCGACAGATACGGAAATGACATGAGAAAGTTCTACCATCTGGTTTGTGATTTTCTCTCACGATCAGCATTGGTATCTAGTCTTGACATCGGCACACGAGAACGATAGTACTAGTTCATCTCTATAAATGGCCTATGAATGTAATTGTAGTTCCCCGAGCGATTCCGCATTCCCGACATCGAGATGTTCTACAAGAACCCCATGTCCGATATGTCGGCTGTGATGCAAGAGCGCATCTTCAGCTGTAGATTCGATCAATACCTCAATGCACTCGCTCACATCATGAACACCGGTCCGTCCCATTTACTTTACTTACTCTTGTACGGTTATAAGAATTTTAATAATTTTGTTTCCTATTTTTTCTCGAGTCTGGGTTCTTTGCAGGTCAGGGCGTCGTCCTGGAGCGATCGCCATACTCCGACTTCGTCTTCGCGAACGCGATGAGGGCTAAGAACTACATCGGTCCCGAGTGTAAGCTATTGCATTATCAAGACTAACGTAATAGTGGTACGCCCTCTGCAGACTTCTCTCACTACTACTACCAGAGAAAGCGAGCTCTGCCCGAACTGAACTTCTGGCCTCATCTAGTGGTCTATCTGGATGCTCCCACCAACACATGCCTGCAAAATATCAAGAGGAGAGGAAACGTTAGTATTTTTTTATTTCGCTTAGTAAGTGACGATCTTGAAGTGCAGTTGTTTTAGGAGAGCAATCCATAATTTTAGAAGGCAGAAATGGCGTGTGTCGATGAGACTTATCTGAAGACGATCGAGGAGAGCTTCAAGGATTCTATCAAGGTACTCCCGTCCTCCATCATTATTGCTCTGTTTTGGATTGAATAACTAATGTAAACAATTTGAACTACGTATACCTTGGTGGCCTATTTGTAGGCATGATTTACGGATAGTACTGTGAGAATAGAATGCGTGGCAAGTTGGTGTGCGGTGTCGAACAATGGAATCAGCGGAACGGTACGGAACGTTATATATACTGTAGCGTTTTGTCGCGCTGTGCCTCCCTCCGTGTGAGGCATAGTGCGACAAACTGCTACAGTATATATAACGTTCCGTTCCGTTCCGCTGATTCCAATGTTCAACACCGCACAGCAACTTGCTACGCATTCTATTCTCACAGTACATCTTTCATAAAATTGCTCAATTTGAGGAGTATTCTCGTCACTCGAAGCTCCTCGCATACGATTGGACGAAACCTGGAGATGCAGATGTGATTGTGGAGGATATCGAGAGAATGGATCTCGACTTCTTTGAGTGGCACTCCGGGGAGGTACCAAACATTCTTACACGTTAAATATTATTGTGCGTTATGACAATCGATATGAATCGTATAGTTGTGTTCACAATGTTGTGTTGAGGTGTTCGAGGAGTGGAAGACACTGGTCGATGAGATCGGATGGGCTGAGGCCAGAACTAAGTATGTGTTTCGTTCTAGTTCAATCGAAATTATGAGGTGATATACTGTATCTCAGAGTAACGAACAAGCACGACGCTCGTATCATGGCCTTTGACGGAATCGAGAAGCACGAGGTACGCATCCCCCCTCCCCCGTACGGATGGGTGTGAAGGGGGGGGGGGGGGGGGAGGAAGAGGGGTGGTTGAGTGAGTTGGTCTGTTGCAGGCGGGTGAGTTGTACATCTCACCTCGAGATGCTGGCCACTGGCTACATGTCATGAGGACTCAGGTGAGAAGAGGAGAAGAGAAACACAACCGATCATTCCTATGAGTATTCACTACATCTCATCATGTTGCTCTTCTCCGCAGGTGCTCAAATCGCCGTTTGGCTACGGCTACAATCGCCATCTCGGGGACGATTATGCAGGATTGGGCATATGGAGGACGGGACAGACGCTGCCCGAACCTTGGTCAGAACATTCTCTATTGTGGCGTTAATGTTCTGGAAAAGTAGAACGTGGTGTTAAGCGGCTCAACTTAAGCCCTTCATCGATGTGTAGCCGAATTTGAATTCCACAATTTAATTTCCTCATTCACATTGGTGCTTGTGACCAGTGGCCGAAAAGTAGGTCCAAAAGGCATAACGTGCCCAGTTTTTGGGGTTCGAACAAATGCAAAAGTAGAAAACGTGCCCATGCTTTAGTATTTTTGAAAAAAAATTGTTACAACTTACCCATTTTCACGATTTCATGTTAAAATTTTAGAAACGTGCCCACTTTTGACAATTTTTGCTCCCTACCCTTTCGACCACTGCTAGTGACATTAAAATCCAATTTCGATGTTAGAAGGGTAAAGAAATTTTAGGAATTGTATTTTACATTGATAGCTCTACTGGGAACCAAGAAAACAATTCAAATGTCTATACTTTTCTATCTACTTTTTCATTAATGCCTTGTCAGTTCTTTGGAAAAGAAAATGGTAATGACACCATATTTAATTCCCGCCATCACGTATCTCCGTTCTCTATTGAACAGGAGACTTCAAATTTTGTTTATTAGATTATCCGACTCTCTTAGAGAAATTTCATTTCAAGTTTCTAGCTCCACAGAGAACCGCGATACTATTGGGAATTCAAATTTATTGTAACTTCCATTACCATTTCCTGAGAGCTACTACATTAGAATACTTCATTAGAAATTAACACGACTTTCTACTTTTCCGGGATTTTAACTACTGTAAGGAATCTGCTTCATAAGCGTTACAAAGAACAAGTGAAACGGGTTAGGGCAGCCATTAGCGTCGATGATTGGGTCAATCTTTCTCTTACCCCTTCCTCATTCTATGAACTCCCCTCCCATGATTGCTACATCAGTTTCTTGTGTAGTCTGGTAAAGGAATGGTATTGGTCCTTGATCTCTTCTTCTTGACCGCCATTACTGTAACCACGTGAGCTCCTTAGCATATTAATTTCTATCCTTTTGATAATTAGTAGTGTAATGGATTGGTTTAGGTATGACTACTGGTACAAGGAGGCGTACTACGATCAGGCCGAAGCGCAGGAGACCTCCCTCGACTTCGATTCCAACTCTTACGATCCTGATTATGTCCACCACCATCATTGATTTGTCCTCTGATCGATGGATGGCTGAAAATCGATTGAATATGAGTGATTGTCGAGTCGTTGATCTTTGTAGTTATGTCAATTCTAGAGAACTCAGTCGATAAAATATTGAAGAAAAACAATCGTATATTGAATTTGTGATGAGGTTGGACAGCCTACAAATGATATCTGTATTATGCATTTTCAATGTTTTTTCTTTTTTTAAAATATATTTCGTGAAATGGTGTGCTTCTCTCGGGATCTCGTGGTCTGTCGTAGTTGTTTGTATCCTTCTCTCCTCTTCGCTTGTATTGATTAGTGGGGGAGGAGAGAGAGAGCACGAGAAGGGGGTGTCCCCCATTGGATACGGAAGAGAAACGAGAGGAAAGAGGGAACAGAATGATGGAAAGAGACGAGAAAAACAGAGGGAGGGAGAGTGGGTAGAGAGGAGAGAGTGCGAAAGGGAAGGCGGAGTTGAATGCGAAAGCCATAGGAAGGGGGAGAGGGGCAGGTCTCTATCTTTCCTAGATTAGAGCACTCCCTTATCAGGAAGAGGACATGGGCTATCACTTGTTTTCATTGCTCTCTCGCATCTCGTTTTCTTCCATTCTACCTTTTACTACTGGTAGAATGGTTGATCTATTTTTAGTCTCCCTCTCTTCATCTCATTCAATCATCCGTCACTTGAATCAATTCTATCGTCTCTCACTTCACTTCTACCAACTCTTTACTCTCTTCTTTCGTATGACTTCCAATGACTTCCCTGTTCCTAAGATGGCATCAGTTAGATTCATTTCCGTCTATCCTCCTTTTCCGTGTCTTCCCTCCTTCATCTGCAGTCGTCTCTTCCCTCCGTGAATGAACTTCTCTCCCTCTCGATGGACCCGTCCAAGCAACCCCCTTCCCACTACTACCTCAAGCACCAGTATGATCAGGTACTCCTCATTCTCAGTGGACTAAAGCAGTAAATATAGCATCTACTCAAATCGAATGCGTGCGCATGAGGAAAATCGATATAAGTGAAATGAGGGAATAGTGAGGGCAAGAAGAGAAGGGTTAATGAGCTGGCTGATAGCTGGTCTCTCTCGTGTCTCACACGATTCTTTCTTCGAAGTGAGTGAGTGCTCCCTTGCAGATGAATAGTCAGCAGCAGCAGGCAGTGGTGCAGCAGGCTGCGAGTATGGTAGTGGCCGAGCAGCAGAGACAGGCACAGGCTGCAGTCGCAGCTGCTGTGCAGCAGCAGGTGGGAGGGAAGGGAGGACCATCCGAGTTGACCAGAGATGACCAGAGAGGGAAGCTCACCATTGTTAGGTCTTCAGAAGATGTTACTTCCGATGATTGAAACGTCGAGGATGGAATAGTATGATTGCAGCAACTGCAGCAGCAACTTGTGGCCCTGCAGAAGCAGCAGCAGGCACAGCAACAGCAACAACAAGCTGCAGCTGCACTCCAGGGTTGGTGTGATCGGGATCGATCTGTTGATGCATGGGAGGGCTTGATTCAGGGACTGCCTCTCAGCAGCAGGCGGCCACTCTGCAGCAGATGCAGCAGGCGGCAGTCGTGGCTGCAGCCGTGCAGCAAGCAGCTGCGAGTGTGTACGGGGGAGCGCCGGTGGTGCAGCAGCAGACTGCTCCCTCTGCTGCAGCTGCTGCACTCGCTGCAGTCGCAGCCCCCCAGCAACTAGTGAGAGTGGCTCCCGTGGGAGGAATGCAGACTGTGGGTACGGGAATCGATGTGAACGGTGAGGGAGAGGGAGGGGCTGCTTCTTTGATTATAGAGTAAACGGATGAACTAATGTTTTCATGAATTTAAACTAAGTTTACTAGGTAATAATCAGTTAAAGGGAGTGAGGATGGAATAGAGTGGGTATTGCAGCCCTGCAAGAGGCGGCCAATCGGGAGTACGGGGCAGGCAACTACGCCGTCGCAGAGAAGCATTGTCTCTACATCCATCAGGTGAGGAGGAGTACTCTTCTGTGTCCACTCTCTCCCTCAGTTGGATCCGAAGAATGTGGCTGCGATGCTCCTCCTCTCTTCCATCTACTTCCAACTCAAGAAGTTGGACAAGTCCCTCCACTTCTCTTCCCTCGCCATCACTGCCAATCCTATGTGTGCTGAGGCATATAGCAATCTAGGCAATGTGTACAAGGTAAGTGAGAGTCAATCAGTTGATCGCATCATCCACTTCTCGCCATAGAATAGCTTCATGAATCCCCCCCTCTCTCTCTCTCTTTCCTCAGGAGCGCGGTGAACTTCACAACGCGCTGGAGAACTACAAGCACGCTGTGCGACTGAAGCACGATTTCATCGATGGTCAGTTATTTTTAAATTTATTTTTAAATTGTTTAAAAAACATCCATATTTTCCATTGGAGTGAGGAAAATTATAGATTTACGAATGACAAGATATTATAACAATGTTTATTTGAGGATACATCAATCTGGCAGCTGCTCTCGTGGCCATCGGGGAGTTGGAACCAGCTGTGAGCAGCTATCTCTCCGCCCTCCAACACAACCCGGTGAGAGAAGAGGGAAGGGGAGAGGATGGAGACAACCTCTCAGGATCTGTACTGTGTCCGATCCGATCTGGGCAATCTACTGAAGGCGATGGGGAGATTGGAGGATGCGAAGGTACGATGGACGAGGGAAGGGAGGAGGGGGAGGGGGAGGGGGGGGGAGGGGGGTGGCAGATTGCCAGAGGACAGCCCTTATGATCTACGGATCTCAGCCACTGTTGGTCGGAATCTCGCAAGGGAGACTGGCTAACAGGCTCATTTCAACTCTTTCATCATATGTTCATGTCTGATCATTATCGATTGTGTTTTTCGCTATCAATGGAGGCTCTGATTGGTCAACGGTATCCATTAATGACTACACGCTTTGATCTCTTTTGGAAAATCATGGCCTGGATACCACTCAGAGTTCTCCTAATGCCGAGAGAATCTATGCTATCCCCGTTTTCTTCGTTGGTTTCATCTGATGGCGAAACTTTTTTGGGTGATATTTAGATTCAGTCACAGATGCAATCATCTTTTATGCAGTCATTTTGAACATTCGCGCGCGCGTTCGAAATGGCTCCATCGAGGAATGGATTACAGTACTCGATTCATTGATTATCCATTGTTGTTGCTGTGCACGTCAACGAGATCTCAGTCTGATGATCTTACCTCCCTCGTTGACGTGTTCCTTGTCTTGCGTGGATGGTGAATTGCAATTCCGATACTATTCAATCACATTTCCAAAAGGGAGTGCAATACATTATCACAGTTATGGGATAGCATACTGAATGAACGTGCAGTCAGTATGAGATCTTCTGATCTGGAATTATGGTAGCAGAATGGAACGTTGGCTCCATTTTAAGCTCCTGTAATTCTGGATTTATCGAGTACAGTATCCTTCCTAGGGAAGCGAGAATGCCAGAGATCTCTCGTTCCAACCGATAATTGGTCCGTAGTGAATTGTTTTTTGAGGTCTCGATAGTGCAGGGAACTGGGATGTTCTCTTTGTATGCCCTATCGAGACCTTTCGCTGTCTCATTTTGGGGGATGCAAGTATTCTCAGTCCCATCGCCCCTTCTTATCCTTTTCTCTTTTCCGCAACCAGGCGTGAAATGGACAAGCTGATCGTCCTGGAATCGATTTCCTACCGAGATCCCACGGAATACTGTAAGCGATCTTAGAAGGCACTCTTAAATTGATTGGGTGGTCGTTGTTCGTGCATCGTCATCTCTGCTCTCCTATCTCAATCTCATCTCTTCATTCTCCTTATCTTCTTCTTCCCATTTATATTGTTATCATCATTTCCTCGTCGCGTTGCACTATTAATCGCTTGACTTCCTTCCATGCATCGATAGAGAGACTAATTATTTTTGGTGGTATACATTCGATCAAAATAATGTAAAAAGAGACGAATGTATAAACGTATATTTGGCTGGCTCGGAGAGTGATTGGCGGGTAGGGGTGCTTCTTCCCTTAGTCCGCTTCTCCACCATTACTCGTTCTCCTCTCTGCTCAGGTGTGTTATCTTCGTGCGATCGAGACGCAGCCTCAGTTCGCAGTTGCATGGAGCAATCTGGGATGTGTGTTCAATGCCCAAGGTGAGGAGAGGGAGGGGAGGGGGGGGGGGGGGCAGAGAGAGATGGGAGGATTGCAGGCGAGGTGTGGCTGGCGATTCACCACTTCGAGAAGGCAGTGCAACTCGACCCCAACTTCCTCGATGTAGGCAGTGGAAGATGGGGAGGGAGTGCAGAGGGAAGCATTGCAGGCTTACATCAATCTGGGGAACGTACTCAAGGAAGCCAGGATCTTCGATCGGTGAGGGATCCGTAGAGAGGGGCTGTTCAATGGGAGGGAGGGATTGCAGAGCAGTTGCATCCTACTTGCGAGCTCTCAATCTGGCCCCCAACCACGCGATCGTCCATGGGAACATCGCGTGTGTCTACTACGAACAAGGGTGAGTCTACCATCTCTTGTCTGGCTGCAGTCACTCTGCTATCACTTGAGTGTCCATCGAGAGACCCTTCCAGACTGACTGATCTGGCCATCGACATGTACAAGAGGGCCATCGAACTGCAGCCAAACTTCCCCGATGGTGAGGAGGAGACAGATTTCGATGATTGACTTGATGAATATTGCAGCGTATTGCAATCTGGCGAATGCATTCAAGGAGAAGGGGATGATTCACGAGGCAGAGGCTGCTTACAACAGAGCACTGCAGGTGAGAGAGGAGAGGAGGGGGAAGGGAGGGAGAGGGGACATTCCAGCTATGTCCCACTCACGCCGACTCGCAGAACAATCTGGCGAATATCAAGAGAGAGCAGGGGAAGATTGACGAGGCATACGGTCTCTACAGGAAGGTATACTAGTGTAAAAGGGGGGGGGGGGGAGGGTGGGGCAATCTTAGAGTGCTCCGTGCAGGCTCTCGACAACTTCCCTGACTTCGCTGCTGCCCATTCTAATCTGGCGAGTATAATGCAGCAGCAGGGAAAGCTGCAGGATGCAGTCATGCACTACAAGGTGGGAGAGGGGAGAGAAGGAGGGAGGGAAGATGTTATTGCAGGAGGCCATTCGGATCGCGCCCACCTTTGCAGATGGTATTTCCTCATTGTTCTCTCTCTGCTTCAATGGACCCTTTGCAGCCTACTCCAATATGGGAAATGCACTGAAAGAGATGGGAGACGTGCCTAATGCCCTGCAGTGCTACGCGAGAGCCATCCAGATCAACCCCGCCTTCCCTGATGCCCACTCCAATCTTGCCGGAATACACAAGGTACTGTAGGAAGGGGAGCGGTCGAGTATTGATTGATTGCAGGACTCAGGCCAGATCCCCGAGGCAATCCAATCGTACACGAATTCTCTCAAACTCCGCCCCGACTTCCCGGATGCCTTCTGCAATCTCGCTCATTGTCTCCAGGTATCAACCAGTGCATTCTGCATTTCCATCGAAAGTGGACTACTCCCACTCATCCCTTCCCCCTGCAGATCATTTGTGACTGGAGTGACTACGATGCACGCATGATCAAACTTGTCGGAATCGTCGCTGATCAGCTGAGCAAGGCGAGTGATCTTTGATCTTTCTCCCTTTCTGACCTTCCCCCTTCAGAATCGTCTCCCCTCAGTTCATCCTCATCACTCGATGCTCTACCCTCTGACTCATGCTCAGAGACTCGCCATCGCACAGAAACACGCTCAGTTGTGCATTGACAAAGTGGTGAGTGGAGGAGTAGCTGAGTATTCAGTGGTGACATGATCCTCCCTTGATTGAAGAGTCAGATGAAGCACGCTCCCTTCGAGTATCCCTCTCGGAATGAGTTGGTGGGAAGCGGACTGAGACTGAGAATCGGATACGTCTCTTCTGACTTCGGAAACCATCCTACTTCGGTACTCTCTCACTCCTTACTCTGATATGAGAATGGATTGCAGCATCTGATGCAGAGCATCCCCGGATTCCACGATAGGGAGAAAGTAGAGGCACGTCCATCCATTGTCCCCTTGAATCGTTGCTGGTTGTGGGATGGATGTGATGAGTGGATTGGCAGGTGTTCTGCTATGCTCTCTCCACCAACGATGGCACGAACTTCCGACAGAAACTGATGGACGAGGCAGAACACTTCGTCGATCTGAGCACTGTGAGAAGAGGGAAGAGAGATGGGAGAGTGAAGGGGCATTCAGATGATTGACAATGGGAAGGCAGCCGAGAAGATCAATGAGGATGGGATACACATTCTCATCAATATGAATGGATACACGAAGGGGGCGAGGAACGAGATATTCGCCCTTCGACCTGCACCCATTCAGGTGAGAGGAGAGAGGAGGGCAACGGAGGGGAGGGAGTTGCTTTCAGGTCATGTGGCTGGGATATCCGGGTTCATCTGGGAGTCCCTTCATGGACTATATCATCACGGATGCAGTCACTTCCCCTCTTAGATTGGCGTACGCTTACTCGGAGAAATTGGCTTACATGCCTCACACTTTCTTCATCGGTCAGTCAATGCTCTTCTTCTCTTCTTCTCTTCTCTTCCTTCTCTTCCTTCTCTTCAATAGTCCATGATCTCTTTCTACAGGGGATCACGCTCAGATGCTCAAGCATCTCACGGAGCGTGCGATTCTGAAGGAGAAGAGTGGGGCAGCGCCCTCTCTGGACACTGTCACTGTCGTCAATGCTACCAATCTTGAACCTCTGCTCACTAATAGCAAGGCCAATGTCAAGGTACGATAGAGGGCGAGGGAGAGGATGGATAGGGAAGTGACCGTTTATCCCCCTTCATTTCAGTCATACGTTCGTGAGGCAGAAGTGGTGCACGGTCCAGGGAAAGAAGTGATCAGGACTGAGGTACGGTAGATGGAGGGGATACGGTATTGAGGAGTGGGTGTTGCAGGTGGTGGTCCCCGTGGTGGAAGTGCCTACGACGGAGCCAGTGAAGCAGATGATTGGAAACGGGCAAGTGGCGACGTCTGTTGTGGATGGAGTGAATGTCCAGAATGGACTGGCACAGTTCCAAGTGAGAGGGAGGGGAGGGCGGAGAGGAAGGGAGGACATCTCTTCTCTCAGACTCACACGAAGGCTGCGACGGGGGAGGAAGTGCCTCAGACTCTGCTGATCACCTCTCGACAGCAGTATGGACTGCCAGAAGATGCCATCGTGTACTGCAACTTCAATCAGTTGTACAAGATAGACCCCCCCACTCTCGACATGTGGATTGATATCATCAAGCAGGTAGGGGGAACCTCCCACTCCATGCTCTATCTCTCTCCTCTCCTCTCCAGGTACCCAATTCGGTGTTGTGGCTGCTTCGATTCCCGTACCACGGAGAGGCGAATGTGATGCAGTACTGCATGGATAGGGGACTAGACCCAAAGAGAGTCATGTTCTCCAATGTGGCCGTCAAGGTAAGAGGGGGAGGGGGTGGAAGGGGGGAGGGTATTCGTATTGAGGAGGAGCATGTGCGTCGTGGTCAGTTGGCTGACGTATGTCTGGACACTCCATTGTGCAATGGTCACACGACGGGGATGGATGTGCTGTGGACGGGCACTCCCATGGTCACCATGCCCAGTGAGTACTAGAGGGGAGGAATGCGAGTAGTTGGTCTCTTAACCAATCAATAGTCAGAGAGTACTGACTAGGTGGATATAAGCATGGAAGGGGGATTGCAGTGGAGACTCTCGCCTCTCGCGTAGCTTCCTCTCAGTTGCTGGCTCTCGGAGTGGGCGAATTAGTGGCGAAGACGAGGGAGGAGTACGTCTCCATCGCAGTTCGACTGGGAACTGACAGAGAACAGTCAGTGATTGAGACAATATCGATTCATCGATTGATCACTCGAGGAGATTGAGGCATCTATTTCAGTCTGGCATCGATCCGTGCGAAAGTGTGGATGGCCAGGACTACGTCGACTCTCTTCAATGTCAAGCAGTACTGCACTGATATCGAGAATCTCTTCTACAAGGTACGATGGGGGAGAGAGAGAGGGGGGGGGATTGATGAGATGGTCTCCCTCCAGATGTGGCGTCGATACGAACAAGGTCTGGAAGTGGACCATATCACGGATGGAAATGCCGAGTCTGCCGATGTCTGATCAACTATACCCACTAATACCTTGCTATTTCTTGTCTATCTTTCAGTTTCGTGGATAGGAACAAGGTTCTAAAGACGCTAAAACCTTCCGTTCACTGATGCATTTAACTGAAGCAATCATAATATCGTCCCTGTGAATAGTTTCATTTTTATCCGGTATTCTTTATGTTGTTCTCTCCCCTTTCCCTCTCCTCTTTCCCTCTCCCCTCTCCTATGGTAGATCAGAGAAGGATATACTGTCCAGTTGGTTTCCCATGTGAACACGTTGCGCTCCGAGTAACCCCCAGTAACCCCCACTGACCCCACGGGTCTAGCACGTTCATCTTTGAGAGAATTGTGCTTAAATTAGTTTCGTTGTGTTCAGCATGCAATTCTGCATCGAATCATATACAATTTGTACTATTAAAAGTTTAAATATTTCGGTAAATTAATTTTGAAGTTGTCGAAAAGAAAAAAAATCACTTCCCGGTGTTATCAGGGTATTAATTCTATTTTCCAGTTCTCTTTCAAATTTTTCCGGTTTTCATACTTTTGATAAGTTTTACGGTTCCCCTTTCTTAGTTTTGTTTACGTTATAAATACTATTGACTTTGTGGAGTAGTATAAACCATACAAATAATGGGAAATAGTGAATCGTATCAAAAGTCTGAAAACCGGAAAAATTTGAAAGAAAACTGGAAAATAGAATTAATACCCTGATAACACTGGGAAGTGATTTTTTTCTTTTCGACAACTTCAAAATTAATTTACCGAAATATTTATACTTTTACTAGTACAAATTGTATATGATTCGATGCAGAATTGCATGCTGAACACAACGAAACTAATTTAAGCACAATTCTCTCAAAGATGAACGTGCTAGACCCGTGGGGTCAGTGGGGGTTACTGGGGGTTACTCGGAGCGCAACGTGTTCACATGGGAAACCAACAGGACTGTAACGATCGCATTAGATCACACACCCCATTGACCTCACTCATTCTCCATTCCATCCTACGAGATTTCACTACAATGTAGTCTGTACAAATTGTTAGACCCCTTGGTATCGGTTAGAATCTATCGATTTGTTGCCCATCCGACTAGTATTGTAGTTTAACCAATCTAAACACGACTCATGTTGATTGATAAAACGTTGTTTCTGATTACGGATAAGTGAAGCAGATGGGAACAATATTTGATGGGTACAACATTTTTGTGAACATCTCTAATTGAGAATCTCATTTTCGTATGAATTGGAAGGACAAATTCATGATTCAAAGTAGTTCTAGTAGCGTAATAAAACACCTGATTTTGATAGAATGAAGGAGAAAGCACAAAATGTTGGAAGGTTGTTTCAGAGTAATCTGGGTGATGGGAGTGGCTTGCGTAGATAGAGGTCACTGTGTGGTAGTGCAGCATACCAGATGCAGTCCATCCCCCTCTACTATCGGTCGACGCAGCCAGTCCACTGTCATACCTCTTTTCAGTCGATCCAACTGCAATCCATCTCTCCATCCACTATATTCCTTCGACTGTGTGCATCGAAGGCAAGAGAAGTGACTAGTCTAACCGATGCGACGGGACAGATTCTCCTCAGAATGGCTCTGAGACTGCAATCATCGCAGGGAGCACACTGAGAGAGACACGAGAGATCCAGCATCTGATACTGAGATCTGAGAGGGAATGGAGATGCACTCGAAGGAGAGATTCTCCCTTACTCAATGATTGCATGCTGCTCCACTTCCCCACTAGAAAGACCCGCTTTCGAGATGAACGAGTGAGGCTAGAATAGAATTGGAAACAGGACGCACGAAGGAAACTTACGAAGAGTTGTCGTAATATCAGAAATAGAAGAATTATGATAATTAAATATGTTGCTACTGTTATTAGAAGAATAATCGGAACAGAGAGATTCGTATTCATCGATGAGTAAGAAATTAGTAGCGGTTCGAGCAGATGCGGCCACTGGGTTGCCATGGAAACTTAGCAGTGACCGACGTCTAATGCACCCCCCCCCCTTTCCCATGCACTGCGGATTTCAACTGACATGCGCTAACACAAGATTTTATAAGCGACCCCTACAATCAACGACTTTCAGAGTGCCTCCGAACGAACAAGACGGATACATTCAAGCAGAAGTTGAAAAGACCCACAGGAAAAAAATTAACGGAAACAAAAAATAGAACCGAGATTAAAGGAAAACAGTATAAATGAGAAGGCAGAAAGAAAAGTGAATCATACGATTAGAACAACAGAAACGAAACTAATTGATATCTTAGGGTGCTAAAGAGGTGAATGCTCTAAAAGAAACTAGTAGTAAACACGGGAGGGGTCGACGGGGTAGGGATGAATCAATACTATCGGCAGGCGTGGTCAGTCATCAATGGGGATCTCATCAACCATAATTCAACGTCTCCAGTTGTTATCAGACTCGGCACCTGCACCTCCTCTCGTGTTTCTCTGAGGTGGTGCTCCATCGTTCGGACGACGACCGAAGTCACGACCACCGTCTCGGTTATCTCCGAAATCACGTCGTGGTCCGTCACGGGATCCGCCGAAGTCGCGTCGAGGCCCATCGCGCGAACCGAAGTCACGCTGGGGTCCGTCACGAGATCCGAAGTCACGAGGGGGCTGATCACGGTGGTGGCCGTCGCGAGACCCGAAGTCACCATTGCGAGTGGGAGGACCATCGTTACGGGAGCCAGAAGCATCACCACCACGCATCATCGAAGGACGCCACGGTTGAGAAGCAGCAGGGGCAGGAGCAGGTCCATCCTTAGCAGCTGCAATGAAGCAACTATTACATCTGTGTCACTCTCAAATATATTTATATATAGACGCTGCTACCAGCGTTGATAAGACAGTTCGAAAAAAGGGCGTTTCGGAAACTTTGCGCAGAGCTATATGCGCGCACATATCTGCGAATTATTTATAAATTTCTATAACATTTCCAATAATTATAATTCAAACCAAGTTGAAGAACTTGCTCACCAAAAATTTTCTTGAAAACGTATTAAAATATTTCCGAATTGTCTGATCACCCTATAATGCTTGGGATGCTTTGGATATAATGCTTGGATAATGCATGCTTGGGATCATTCTGACCTCTGCCCTTCGAACCAGCAGTCTCCCACTTCTCCTCATCTTCTTGATGCACAGGGGCGACAGAAGGGGAATTAGAAGGAGCAGCGACGGGATCGGGTCTTCGAATAACTCCACCTCTCTCCCACTTTCCTTCGGGGACGGCTGAATGGGAGGGGGCTTCTCTGCGAGGAGGCTCCTCTCTCTTCACAACACGAGTACCGAAATCCTCGCGGGAAGGAGCCTCGGGCTCGTCTCTGCAAATATGAAACTAACCCGAGAACTCTCCCCTAACAAGGGAACCGCAAAAGTACGCGGAAGTCAAACATAAATCTGTTGCGCCCAGTGTAACTTGGCCCCAGAAGGGGAAGTCTATTGCATATCTAAGTTCATTGGATAGTTGTTTCCTAAGACCCGAAAATCGCTCATGAAAATTAGGACGAAATTTCCACACTTCCACCCTAAACACGTATTCGATTCTTGGGGAACCTTTCCCATCTGCTTCAATGGCTCAGTCGGTAGTGCCCTCGATTTTTTTGCAGAAAGCCGGGGGTTCAGCCCCAGATATAGGAAGAATCTTTTGCCTATTTCTCCACCTCTCGTAGAGGTCTCCCATGAGCTTATATCCCCGTTTGTCATGTTTTTCACAAATTTGGCAGTTGTTATGCTTCATCTTGAGACTCGTTCAAAAAACAGAGACAAATAAGTAGTGAAGATGCAACAATATTAATAATAACGAATTAGAACGATGAAATCAAGCCTAGAAACAGCCAAAGAAGTAAGTTTTCTAGGAGTGGGGGCATTTGCTGCATCCGAGAGAATCGCCGAACTTGTAGTCCTTGGGTGCTTCGAAGGGGGCAGACATGTCTTGTTGAATCAGCTACATTGGTCGCAGGTCTTCATCGAGTTCGGATTTTTCAAAGGCTGATTCAACAAGACGGCCGGCCCCCTTTCGAAGGTCCCAAGGACTACACGATGGATCGATGTCTGCATGCGCCAAGTGCTCTTTTTTCGGATGTCTCTGTTTTTGAATGAGTCACCAAATGAAGCACAGCAACTGCCAAATTTGTGAAAAACATGAGAAACGGGGAATTACGCTCATGGAGACCTCTAAGAGAGAAGTGGAAAAAATAGGCAAAAGATTCTTCCTGCATTTGGGGTTGAACCCCCGACATTCTGCAAAAAAGAGCGAGGGCACTACCGACTGAGCCATTGGAGCAGACGGGAAAGGTTCCCCAAGAATCGAATACGCGTTTAGGGTGGAAGTGCGGAAATTTCGTCTTAATTTTCATGAGCGAATTTCGGGTCTTAGGAAACAACTATCCAATGATCTTAGATATGCAATAGACTTCCCCCTGGGGTCAAGTTACACTTGGCACAACAGATTTATGGTTGACTTCCGCGTTCTTTTGCGGTTCCCTTGTAATCGAATGATATCTCACCTTCTCGATTTGGGTGCCAGGGGTCTCTCTCCGGGTGCTCTCTCATATGCGGCTGCACCCACAGGGACAGGTGGCTGCACGGGACGAGGATGCGATCTCCAATCGTCCACACGATCGGCATTCGAGGAAGGCGCCTGAGATATCTGGATAATGCCTTCCCCTCCCTGTATTCCTCACCTCTCGCATGGGAGTTCTCTCTGGTCCTCTATCGAAGTCTCTGGGGGGTCCTCTTCTCTCCATTCCTCTGGATGGGGGAGGAGCTGCACCTCTTCTCCAGTTGTCATCATTCATTGCCTGGCTGTTCTCTGCATCTCTCTCCTCTCTTTCTCTTCTTCTTCCATCCATATTCTCTCCACGACGAGCACGTCTCTGCTCCTCCAGAGCCTGCTGCTTCTGCCTGTAAATATCCCGTTAAGACAATTATCTTTGCATCTTCACGCAAATTCCCACCGTTCCTCCTCTACCAAACCTGGGCAACTATCAAGACCCGTTATTCTTGAGACATGAAATCTGCGCACTTATTGAAAAATGGAAGAAATCCTCGTGTAGGACACCAGAAAATATTGAAAAAACGTAGTTAAAGAGAATTGCTGTCCCTATCTCGGAAGCACTCGAGTACATTTTTCAACATTCCTATAGAACAGGAGAGGTTCCTTCCCATTGGCGCCATTCGATTGTTACACCTGTCAAAAAGTCGCCTCCTTACTACGACCCAATTAATTATCGACCAATCTCAATAACTTCATTATTTTGTAGAGTATTCGAGCGCATTTTATGCAAACCCATAATAGCGCACTGTGAAGCGTTAGAGATATTTCCCGACGAGCAGTACGGGTTTAGAAAGAAAAGATCTCGTGACTTACAAATGCTAGAAGCACTTGAGCACTAGACAACTTCGATTAGTGATGCTAAACCAGTCGATGTTATTTATTTTGACTTTGCTAAAGCATTCGATCGTGTTTCCCACCCAAAACTTAAATTGAAGCTAAACTCCATTGGTATTTCTAGTAGAACAATCAAATGGATAACTGCGTATCTTTCCCATAGGACTTTCCAAGAGTACGTGAAAGCTTATGAAAGCCTCCCTTTCCAATGACTAGCGGAGTTCCACAAGGGTCAGTACTGGGCCCTCTCCTCTTTCTTATTTTCACATCCGAAATTCCTAACCCGTGCAAAATGGAGGAGTATTTGCCCGGATGTACGCCGATGATATTAAAATTTATAAATCATTTCGAAGGGGAAGCTCCCATGTCCCATTACAAACTGCTATAGACAAAATCGTTAAATGGTCAGAAGAATGGCAACTTCCTCTTGCAGCACACAAATGTAATTCGTTACATCTAGGAAGAGGCAATTCTAAGAGAGAATATACCATTGGCACCACTAAACTTGCTCAAAAGGAATTAGTGAAGGACCTAGGATTCATGATCCAGAAGTCGCTCACTTTCTCAAACCACTGTAAAATGGTAGCTCAAAAAGGTAAAACTGCATGCCACATAATCCTCAGGGCTCTACGTACTAATAATATCCAGGTGCTCCTGAAGACCTATGCGATCTATATTAGACCAATTTTAGAAAGCGCATCTCCTGTTTTTAATCCTTTCCTGAAGCAAGACATTAAAATTTTAGAGAAAGTACAAAATTATTTTACTAGGAGACTTTTCATGCGCTGCCTCAACGCCACTTGGGATAACATGCCCAACTCTATCTTGAGAAATGCACAATTAGGATTAGATTCCTTTGAAAAGCGAAGGGAAACAATTGATTTGAAGACAGCCAGTAACCTTCTTAGAGGCAAATACCGTATTTCAAACCACAAAGCCCATTACTTCAACGTGTACGCTACACGTCATGGGCTAAATTTCAATAACATATCGTCAAGATTCAACTACAGACACCATAGCTTCTTCCCCAGAGCAGCAAGAATATATGAAAGAAACTACCATTCCAGTTCCCCTTTTTGAGTTTAGTCAGTTCGTGAATTCACCCCCACCATAAACAATCCGACTGTCCGAAAATTGACCGGTCGAAGCAAAGTTCATGGGGAGCGCTGGGCGTGCGGTTTCAAGTTTGGCATTAAGTCGGGTAAAGTACTTGAGATGACGGCGCATCTTTTTCATGTTGAGTCCGAATCGATAGGATTACGGTAGGTAGGTCAAAATCGGCTCCAAAGTTGGCATACTCGCATTTTTCGCCTGTAACTTTTTTCTCTTTGAAGTTTGAGCTTCGCTTCTGTTGAGAAAGTTGTAGATCTCGTCGAAATACTCCGGTGCAAAAACTTTTGCGAAGCAACTCGCTCAACGGACGACCTTCTAGGAAGTCGTTGAAGCGAAATATGACGGGTCAAAGTTTCGCCTTTTTTCTGAATCGCATTCTCGCCCGCGGCATTTATAGAAGAGGCCTTTGGAAGTACCGATTGAAAGTGCATTCTTATGTAGAAAACGCTGTTCTTTCGATTAGAGCCGACGCCATCTCGGTAGGTCACCGTTGGCGTGAGATATATCCATTTTAGTGGAGGAATGTTGGTGCTCGGAAAACACATTTTCTGATCTCGATTCTTTCTTTGTTAGAATGGTTATTCGTGCTATATACCATCTTGTTGCTCTCGTCAAAACGATTCGGATAGGCTATTTGATCTTTTAATACATTTCGATTTAAGCGTGGCGCAGTGGGAAAAGGCGCTGCCAGGTGCTCAAGTTCGGATCCCACTCGGTGCAAATCTTTTGCAGCATTTTTTGCTTGGCCGGAAAGTGTCGGGGAGTTGTCGGAAAGTGTCCTAGCGTGCATTGGAGTACAGCCTAACCCGGCGCGTCTAGAGTGCAAAACACATTTCGCTCAAAATTCTCCATTTTTGGCTAGAACTCCCCAAAAAAGCTTACAAATTCACATTTTGTAATAAATTTCATGGTTTACCCGTAGCGAGCGGAGCTCGGCTAGTCACAATATTAATAATAATAATCTATTGATTTCTTGTCATTATCTTTCTCTTTGTACTCGCGTTTCTACCTGAACCGCATAAATATTATTAATTTCATAGATAAAATTTAAAGTAGTCAATGTTTGAGCCAACGGCCACATTTAATAAGAGTAGATTTAAAAGGATACGGTGAGTAGAGGGAGGATGCTCGTCAAAGTAAGAAAATAGACGCAAGAAGTTGGACCGATATAGTCCAGATTTTTTTCCATTAATCGTTCAATAAATGGATAGCGCACCTCTCTTCTTCTTCCTTTCTTCTCTTCTCTTCGAGTGCCATCTTGGCCAGCCATTCTCCTCTCCTCTCCTTCCTTCTGATCTCGGCTCTCTCTGCCAATCTGGCTGCCTTCACTGCATCCAGTTTCTCCTCCCATTCTTGAATCTTCTTGGCGAAATCGTCCTCGTGGGTCATCTTGACATCTTCGATCCAGTCACCAGCCTCTTCTCCGACAGCCGTCAATTTGTTATACACATCCACCTGTCGGGAGTGCTCATCGCTGCAAGAGAACACTCAATGACCACTATCGAATCGTTATATTAAACTATGCACTCTGACACCCTCTCTTATTTCCTTACCATGTCTACTAACTACGAACTTGTACTTTATTAAGATTTAAATAAGTTAAGAACAAGTATTGTTCTCAAAATATTGAGTATCCCAAATCACATATTTTGTTGTATCAAAATATTTTCGTACGTCAGTATACAAAAAGCAGCAACAAATGGACAGACATGACAATACAGTCTGGTTTGAAACTATTGTTAAACGTACATCTAACTTATGTGAATGGAAGATAAATTAGTTTAGCAAGAAAGTATTTCACCACTTACATTGCCTTCTGCACTCTGGCACTCTCGAAATCCTTCCATTTGACGGGGGCTTCCTTCCTTCTCTTTTCTTGGATAGATTTCCTTTCAATCACCTCTTCCAAGTGGAGAGCGCGCACCCAGTGGTCAAACTTGCGCTCCTGACAAACAACATGTTCCCGTTGCTCACAACGTCCATCCATAATCCGTGAGGGAATTCTTGCCCACCTGCTGCTGCAGTCTCTGTTGTTGTTGTTGTCTCTCCTTATCAAGTCTCTCCCTCTGCTCCTTCAGTACTTGTTCGATGTCCATCTCGGCGATGGCTGCCTCTCCGTACTCACGAAGAATGTTCTGCAATCAACCTTCTCCTGTTCAACACACTCAATATATAATTGGTTAAATTTTCGATAAACGAAAAAAAATGCCAATATAAGAATCTATGAATAAAATCTGACCATTCCGAAGCTAGTAGCCAGCAGCTTCCTCATCTGATCCGCTCTGACCTTCTCCTCCACTTCCCTCTTATCCGCCTCTCTCTTCCTCTTCTCGATATTGAGATTCTCCTGTTCGAGTCTCTTCTTCTCCTCTATCCTCTTCTGCTCTTCCCTCTTGGCTGCCTCTTCTGCCGCCTTAGCAGTCTTCTCAGCCTTCACACGCTCGGACGACTCCTTAACCCGATCATTGGCAAATTATTTCTTCTCGCTGAAGTGCCCACCTTGTACGTCTCGATCTTCCTTCTTCTCATCAGGATTCGCTCGTAGTCACTCTGCTTGCAATGACCGTAAATCGACGCGTGGCGTTTCACCTGAAATTTGTATTATACCACATGTAGCAAAACAATTGTCAACATTAAAGCCACGGATAAATATCTTACATTCTCGAGTGCCTCCTCTCTAAGCATCTGTCCATCGAGACTCTCCACTGTAGACTTGAGCTTGTTGTACATCTGCTCGAGATGGGAACGAATTCCCTCCACCCCCAACTGAGTGTCATCTCCAGTGAAACCATCCGCATCCTCCAGATCAACGCCACCAGCCAGAGTGGCTTCCGCTGCTCCTCCGAAGCGAACACAATCACCGCGGTGATCTATTTGAGCCTAGAACACACAATATTTACAAAAATGAAATTTACGAAGGGAAAAACCTTGACGAAACGGTGCTTGGAGACATCGACAATGAATCTCTCCATCTCAAGTTCTCCGTAGAAGGGAATGATCTTGAGAAGTCTCTCCCATGAGATAACCTCGTAGATAACAGAAATCTGCTTGAGTGCCTTAGTCGCAGCAACAGCCCTGGAATGTAACTCGTTTTTATCTAGGTAATAATAGCAGGCACATGAAATAAAAATATACTCACTTGATGGCATCCATATACTGAGCATACTCAGGCTTCTCAATTTTCTCGAGGACGGCACAAGCTTGCTTGGTCATTCCCAGAGGGGAGAAGTTGTTCTCGAGAAGCCGGAACAGGGAGCGCACCTGACAACAAGAAATATTGGCCGCCTTAAGTAGGAATTCGTCAAAAGAAGGAAAGCAATTAACATCGTTTCCCGGCCAAAATTGCCCCGGCGCGAAGCGCCAGGGCTAATTCTCTCACCTCTTCGGACGCAGTCTCGGGGACTCCGAACCGGGCACATTCCTTGAGAATTCCACTTCTAGTGGGAGCAATCGGAAGACGGAGGAGATTAGACAGGAGTCGGATGTTCCCGAGATGCTGATCCTCGATATCAAGATGTCTAGTGAGATCAGAGGGAAGATCTGCTCCATCGGGAATAGCCAGGGATGCGAGGAGAACACGAGTAGCCTGTTCAGTCGCCTCCTCGGCAGAGAACGTCTTCTTCATATCCTGCAGAGAAGCATCTTCACAGCGAGAATACCAATCGAGAAAGCACACTATCAACGCAATGGAAGAGGGTGACCCACCTTGAATATGATAAACTTCTGGAGTAGTGCAGCGGCGTGGAAGAGACGATTGCCGGCCTTCCAGAAGACGAGAGCGAGCTTCAACATTCGTATTTGTAACGGAATAAATATATCAATACCCCACCTTATCATAATAGTTGACGTAGCTGGCGGGCTTCACAGTGCGGCGATCTTTGTCCTTCGACAGTTGCATCATACCGTGCACATCCTCAGCACTTCTGCAAAAAAATTATCTTTACAAATTTCAAAGAACATTCTGTGAGCTGTGAGCCAAGGAACAGTCTGTGAGCCACTATCCTCACTCCCTTCCCCAACCATCAATCTTTATGTGACTTATCAAGAATTTGATACTAATTAACTGCGACCTAGGATTCTTAAGAAAGCATTTAAACAGTAAATATTCAATGCATAAAGAAATCCGAGGAGAAGAACGAACCTGTATGCCTCCTGCCACAGTTCCATCTGGATTGCAGTATCTAGCTGACAGAGACGGGTCTCTTGCATCAGCACAAGAGACTCGGCAGATGAGAGCTTCACTCTGAAAGAGAACATTAAATAAAACAATCTGCATTAGCACATTCTCTGAAAAAAAATTTAAATATAATTTACACATGAGCCAGATGCTGATGCTTCTGAATCTGGGCAAGATGAGTGCGGAGAAGGTCACAGAGTTTGCGGAACTCAGCACGGCGCTGATACTTGGAGCAGAAGGAGAAGGACTTGCGAGTGATACGGTGATACAGTTGCTCCACCTAAAGAAATCAGGAACTAAAAAAAGTACGATTTGGGAATACCTGGGCGTTGTTTCTCAGGAGCTCGAGACAGTTACGGTATGAGTCCCAGAGGAAACGGAGCCAAGGAGAGAGAACAGTGCGGTCCATGCGATCCTGCGCAGCAGCTCCAGAGACAACGGACAGAAGAAGGCTAGAAAAGAACATTATGGTAAGGTAGTTGGCATGTCATCATATGCTAAATATTTTCAAAACTTACTTCTCGGGGGCGTCAGCATTATCGAGATCATCGATTTCCTCAACTTTCTCAATGCTGGTCTTCTGAGCATCTTCAGTCTTCTGCTCGGCCAGCGAAAGAAGGTGCACGATAACCTTCTCGAGAGATTCGACAGCGACCTTAACCTCGCAGGTTAATGGAAGCCCATTTTTTCTTGTCACCTGCTGTGTGAGGGCCTTGTACTGGAAGAGTGCATCCTTGGCCACGTGTGGCTTTCTGAGACTGACACAGAGTTCAAGATGCTTGAGCATGATCTGCTCGTGCATCTGCGACCATTGCTTATGACGGCGAGCCTGAAATAAATAGAAGTATTTTAAAATATACTTGGCGATTGATCGACTGAGCAGGAAGGATCACCTTGATAGTGTCATGAAGGGTGTCGAGTGCGTCCTGCTCCTTTCCGACTTGAATCAGCTCGTGAGCGCGCTTGAGCGCCGCCTCGGGCTTTTGGAAAAAGGCTGGCGGCATTGCGCCTGGGTTACCTGCAAACAAACTAATGGTATTGATAAAGAGCACAATAATAGTGATGACGAAACAGTTTCACAACTATGGAGAGAAGCAATTATTAGTGATTAAGCAAAACTATCGAATAGGGGATGAGTAGCAACATCACTAGCAAAATTACATAGCAAAACAAATAAATAAATCGATAAAGGCAAGCAAAACATTTTTCGCAATTTAATTTTTAGCAGCAGATTCGAGACCGGTAAAAAAGGTGAATGCCAAGCATTTCGCGGTGGGACTTAGGGTGGGTATTGAAAGCAACTGGGGCAAATTGTGAACCGATTCACTATTTTTTTATCGCATTTCACAAAAGAAGAAAAATCCATTATACGGAAAAACGTAAAAATAAATTTATATTGAGCACAAAAATAAAAATTAAATAAATTATTTAAACCTCTGTCACTACGCGTCGCGGTAAGCGGCGCGTTCACTCACGCCGGGTCAAATGTACAACTCAGTGTGCACAAACACGGTGCGGTGTTTTCGTGGTGTTTTCTTGTTCATTTGCTTACGCCGAAGTTAAGAAAACACCCTAAGTGTTAGGATCGGATTAGGATACTTAGTGATGCCTGCGTTGACTTAAAATTTCAGCTAGGTGAATGGTGAACTTTTCAATTTTCCCGCGCGCGTGCTGCGTCGCGGTTCCGCATTTCGCTGAGTTTTTCTTCTGAGTCTGTTTGCGTCGTTTCCACGTTTATTCCGCTCCTCATCGTGGTCAATATTACTTGCTTGTTCCAGAGCGTCAGGATGACGCAGTTCCTCCCTGATAATCTGCTGCAATTGTTCGCGCCTCGACCTCCTGTTCCATACCTTCCTCCTGCCGATGTTCTGCTGTGCGACAAGAAGCGTGCAAAAATGCAGGGAATGGCGGAGTGTGTCGGAGAATTCGAGGTGACGAACTGCTTCTCAATTCTAGGTTGTTCGTTCCTTGGGATTCGGGAGTTCTCAGGTACTCTATATACTTTCGAAATTGACAAACAATAATAAGTATTTCAGGCGGATCCTGCACCACCAAAGCCAGTCGTTGAAACTCGCGAAGAGAAGAGAGCCAGGCGACGGAAAGAGAAGGAAGAGCTGCTTGCCTACAAGATCGAGCAGGGGATTGCCATGTGGAATCCGGCTGAAAATCCACGATCAACTAAGGATCCCTACAAGTCTCTCTTCGTTGCACGCATTGTACGTTCCTTCCTTTTGCTTTCAATCGCTTGATACTATCGGTGTAATGTTACCGTAAGAGTTAGTTTTTTCAGAACTACGAAACTTCCGAGTCTAAACTAAAGCGCGAGTTCGAGCCTTTTGGAAAGATTGAAAAGGTGAACTTTAATATTCCATTGCTATTTTCCTTTTATATCATAGTATTTAAGTAAAGCAATGACAAGATATGTTCAGCTCTCTATGGTGGCCGATAAGAATGGAAAGCCCCGTGGCTACGCCTTCATCGAATATTCGCATAAAAGCGAGATGTCGGGTAAGCGGACCTCTGGACTAACAATACCACACAACGCGACTAACATTGCGCATTCCTCACATCCTCTTTTCCATGTCTATTCACCTCTTGCCATTCCAGAGTTCCCGCTCGGCGGCCTCTGAGTGCGCGCTTTAACGGGTAATTTGGTTTGTTTCCCAAAGGTGATGTTTGAGGAACTATCCTCATTCTAGAACCGAAACACCGGGCAGGGTTCTTTTGATTTACATAAGCATTTAGTATTATCTTATTTTCCTCTCTGGTAAGTGAATCGGGTGAGTTTACTCCCGGATACACTGAGACGAGAGTCGCACCTCCCTATGCAAGCTTAGAGTAAGTTGGAGAGAGTAAGTTTTGCACCGGTAAGGAGAGAAGAGCGAGATGGAGAGAGAGATAACAGCACGCGCGATAGCTCAAGAGTTATACGTCTGTAGGTAATGATCATTGAACTGGTAAGAGCTTTATGTAGGAATCATTATTGTGCTTAAAGTGAGTACTTAGAATCATTTTTTTCCATAAGAGCCCGGAAAAAATTATCACGAGTTTGAATCGAATGAGGTTCAAGGTAAGGTTGGTTTCAGCGGCATACAAGAAGGCGGACGGGACAAAGATCGACGGAAGAAGAGTAGTCGTCGATTACGAGAGAGGACGGACGCAGAAGACGTGGCTGCCGAGGAGATTGGGTGAGTGTGCTAATTGATGAGAGAGAGGGAACAATTATAATGCTGTATAATTTTTTAAAACCCACGTGCCCTATCAATTGTGCCTCGGGGGGTAATGAATTGGAGGGAGAGACAGAGAAAGAAGGAAAGAGCATTTTTGCAGGTGGAGGTAAGGGAGACACTCGTCGTGCTCGTGAGAGCAAAGCAGTGCTCGAAGCAAGGGGAGAGTACACTCCCAGTGACAACAACAACCGAGATAGAGATAGAGATAGAGATGGAGATAGGGGCAGCTTCGGAGGGCCGCCTAGAGATGGAGGATTCAGGTATGTTTGCTTGTTTCATTCGTCTAGTTTATTTATGTACCAATGCAAGAATCGAATAGCTAGTACGGGTGTACAACATCGTGAAGCATTGGAAAATCGTAGTCATCTATATTTAATTTATATGTTCGAGTGGAATTTCCATGTGGCGTATACAGAATAGGACGATGTTGTCTGCGATTTTGTAATACATATGTCGATATTCAAATACTGTGAACAATAACGAGCAGCTTATAAAGGATAACGACTTTATATAGCATGTGCAGGGGTCGCGATGATCGAAATGGTGGCGGATTCGGAGGATACGGAGGGGGTCGTGGAGGAGGAGGATATGGTGGAAGAGATGGAGGAAGAGACGGATTCAGGAATGGAGGAGATAGAGGAAGCTTCGGTGGTCCTCCCAGGGATAGAGGCAGTTTCGGAGGTCCTCCTGGAGGATATGGAGGAAGACCACGATCGAGAAGCAGGGAAAGAAGAGATGATCGTCGTGACAGCTACGGTGGAGATCGACGTGATCGTCGTTGATTACTGATTGCAATGATCCCCTTCCTCTACTGCTTGTCTGATCCCTATGGACATCTGAGCTGTTCCTCCCTTACTCTCATTAATTGATTATAACACTTTTTGGGATCATTATATTATTCCCCTTACCCTCATCGTTATTACATCGCGTCTGGTCGTTATTTTCATGAAGCCTATTGTTGTAGATGCTGCATTGTTCCCATTTTCATTCATATCTTTATAAAGATGAATGATGAGTCGATTTAGTCATTCACAGGACGAACAACGGGGACCTAGAACTTGGAGATGTCGGTGTGAGTGGAGGAGTGGGAGATGCTCGAGTGGAATGATGCACCCTGAGGAGGGAGGGGAATGTAGTCTACCTTCGACGAAAAGCCATCTGGCTATTGAAGCAGAGGAAGAGGATGACGATGTACCATTGACGAGTGAACATACAAAGGAGATCAAATCATGATTCAAAGCAAATCGTAGACGTGTTCCTCGTCCTCTCGATGAGTCAATTAAAGAAGAAATTGAGAGGACGAACGAGTTGAATGGAAGTGATTAGTAGACATTGTTGTTACATGTTTAATGAAAAGAAAATTCTCAATGAGCATGTTTATCAACGTTTATCACATCTCAACAAATGAGAAAAGAAGGTAACAAATCAATTGGACCCAGCATCCCTCGAAGGATGCTTCGTCACAACATTCTTCCTGCCCTGGTTGTGGAAGTCGAAGGTCAGCAGTATGACGTTGTACTCAGGCTGAGAGAGAAGAGTATCGTCAGCCCTTTTGACTCAGTTCATTTCCCAATCCTTACTAATAGATGGATGATCATACACTCAAATGGCTTACCTCCTTTCGGATGGAGAAGACGAGTGCATGCCGAACCTCATGTCGAATGATCGTCGTCCAGAAGTCATCGAGTCGACGGAGGAGGGCGAATGCTGCGCGATCCTCAAGGGGAAACGAGATTAGTCTCCTTCTTTTCTACCTCCTTTCTCTTGAATATGGACTGGGTGTACGATAGATGAAATGAGTGAATGGGAGAGAGTCCATCACGTTCACATCCGCCCTAATTCTGCACTCACCGATAGGAGATTGATCTTCTTCTCCTTGACTCCAGTCCGAACAGTCTCGAGCTGAAAAGCAGAATTGTAAAAGGGAAACGACTCTGACTTCCTCCATTCTACCTCACATACTCCACACATCTAACCAATGATTTGGTTGAATCAAATCTCACTTCGACGGGGAAGAGATCCTTCTGGGCGACGACTCGGAGGGCGCCCCCCACCTGCATCCATTGAGGTTACTCATCATTCGGGTTCTTCTCACTCACCGCAGCACTGCACAGACTGGCATAGGCATCCGTGGCCGGCAGACAGTTTGTCTGCAAGGAAGGATCCCATAAGAAGACACTCACAATGTCTACGAATCAAGATGAATACCTGGATGAAGACGGCCCACTTGGCTCCTTGAAACTTGAGTACCCAGTATATGAGACTGTTCATGTTGGGATAGTCGTCGCGCAGTTCCTCGCGAAGGATCTGCATCATTTAGTTATAGTTCGAATGAGAGGATGAACAGACGAACCTCGTCGGCATCTCCCGCGCCATCAGAAGACATCGAGTGCTGCAGAGAGGGAGGGATTAGAGAGAGAGAAAGGGTCACAAAATGGTTGCAACATCTAACAACAGACATGCAAGAATGAAAGGATGAGCAGCAGCGACAGAATGGAATGAGACGAAGTCATCACTCATTAATCACATGCAAATTGGTCGCCTCAGCTAGATCAAATGAGAAGATGCAAATTGGAGCACTCGATCGTAGACGTGCTCCAATTTGCATCGATTAGTCCACTAGTAAGGAAATTATACAAAGATCACTATGAATTACGATTTATCTATATTGGTCTTAGAGGGGATTTACTTAGATCACTAAAGAAGGGACTGGTACGGTGTGTGACCATGGAGAGGAGATAATACGCAAGGCAGATCATGCTGAACTCTTGACCTGCTCCGGTAGGTGCACGATGTTCATCGATTGGGACTTCCGCAAGACGGCTCTCCTTATCGAGTGTCGTTACCGTACCCACCAGCAACACTCAGTAATGGTAGAGTACCTGGAAGAACAGCTAGGATGCGTAGGGCATCTTTATGGAGGCGAGGTTGCGGGATGAACGACAGTGCTGGCACCATCCCTCCTACCCCCTTTCATTTTCTCTCTGTATCTAGCATGTAGTGACGAAGTAATTATGAGCGTCCCACCATATCGGTCGGACTCCAACACATTCACTACTTTTTCATCGTAAGGCAGGGTGAGTTCCTGAGTGGAAAAGTGATTGAGGAGACCTCCTTCGAAGGTAATCGATGACGAATCTTCCACGAGATCATTCACGGCTCTCTTCCATGAGAAGGACGACGGGTCTAGTGTAGGGTTGGCTTGTCAATCAAGATTACAAGATCTTGAAATGTTGAAACTCAATTATCTCATCTTGCCAAGATCAATGGATCAATTCCAAGATCTTGAAAATAATTTCAAGATGAAATAGACGCAAAATTGATTTGTCTCGTTGTTGTGAAGGGAATTCAAATATGCTTCGTTGGAACAATAATAGATTTCTACGCAAGATCTTGAATATTGTTCAAGATCTTGGATATTTTCAAGATCTTGAAATTTATTTGCATCAAATCATTGCTTGCCAAGATCATTTTGCGCCGATTCAATCTTGAAATCGGTTTCAATCTTGACAAGCCAAGCCTAGTCTAGTGGGAGGAATGAACGGGTGAGGAGCCATTGGGATGCACTACTCTCTCAACCTTCTCCATCGTCAGATTACTAGAGAAGGTAGAAGGGGGAGGGGGTCGTCGATGAAGTAATCTACGACGAAGTCTGTAACCCCCCCCCCCCCCCCTCTCTCTTCATTTGACCTCTTCTGAATGCAGATGGCCCGCGTTGATGGTGACATCCGACAGACGATAGGAAGATGGGCAAGATAATTTCGCATCCATTCTTCGGAAACTCACGAGATCATTAATTAATTGATATTCTTTTTGATTTCTCCTCATGCTACGAATGATGGAAGTGAAGGCTCAAATGAGACGTCTTCACTTCCCTCTGCCCATGGCCATTCCATTGCCTTCTCAATTATCATCCTTGAGATGCGAATCCCCCCCCCCCTCTCTCTCCTTTTCTGCAGATAAATCATTCGTGCCATCCCAATCGCAGTCAGGGGAAACAGAGGGGAGATTACATAGATGAGAGTGCCTATACAATGACGATACTCTATCTATGGGATAGTATCCATCATATTTCATCCTCTCGTAGTGGATAATTCGGTGTTGAACAAAGAGAAGGAAGGGGAATGGATTCGAACACCGCCACTTCTCAGAAAAGTGTACTACTTAATCACAGAAGAGCTAATTGCAATATTGGTATGTTAAGAATTTATGGTACGAAACTTCTTCATTTTGTAGAGTGGATACACAAACAATGATTTTGAAGTGATCCTTCATGTTTTGTATTCTCGAATGAGTTCCTCTTCGTTGATTGAGAGATGAGTCAGAGGGACTCGCCCTTGCTCTCACTTGCACTAGTTTATAAAACGAGAAGGAATGCTGACAGCTTATTCTCCTCTTCGAGAGGAGTCTCCCCTTTCACCCTGAGGGAAGGGGAATCGGAAGTGTTCATGGCATCTGAGAGTGATCAGTCTCCTCCTCTCTCTTAGCACGACATTCGAAGAGAGGAAGAGCACTGAACTTGACCAGAAGAGAGAATGAAATGGGATAGGAAGAGATTAGTGGAGAGCAGGAGGAAGAGAAGGGGGGGGGGGGAGGGGGGAGGAGGAGGAGAGGGACACTCGATCTGTCTCATCGATGCTTGATCGAAGACTGAGGAGAATGAGAGAAACGAAGAATCATTTATGGATTCAATCAAATATAGAATTAGTTCAACTCATATCTCTATAGGATGATGGACGGGTTTCAAAGGAGTCATTTGTAATTGTTCATTTGAGGGACTCGTTCTTCTTCTCCTTCTCACAGATATGCATGCAAACGACGTCTTTCGATGAGTCCATCCCTCCATCTTCCCTTCCTCAGATGCGTAAACCACTACAGAATGTTTCGTTTTGGAAAGGGAGGAGCACTCTCTAAATTGAACTCTTTCCTCTAGAGGGACGACTTTCCCACCACCTGAAACGAACATTCCTTCGTTTCTCGGCTTTCTTTGAGAGAAAGAAAGGGTGGAATCTGACTACAATCGGTCTCTCTCTCCTCTCATTAAGATTCGTCCGTTTAACATCTCGTATTTCTTCCAGTCCATCCCCTATTTCCCCTCTCTCCCAAATGTTCGTGGCTTTTGTTTATGCCCGAAGGAAAGTGCATCATTGCAGTCTCTTTTCCCTGTATCTCTCTCCCCCCCCTCCCCCTCCCCCCCTTTGTAAACTGATTAACTTCCTCTTCTCCATTTGCAACTTTCTACCGTATTCTGAGAAGTTGAATAAAAAAAAGGATAGTTTGTGTTTAGACGAAGGACGAACTATTAGGAGAAGTGGAGGAAGGAGAGGGAGTGCGTCTGCGAATGACAGGGAGGGAAGGCCAGTTGGGAAGGGAAGACTCTCGATGTACAGTAGTAGTCCCCTCGGTCCTCTTCCCCTTGTATCCCCTCGACATCTTCGATGGTCTCCTCCTCGTCCCTTTCAGTTTACTCCATCCGCTCTGCAGATTCCTCTGTTTATCACTCTTTTTTCTCATTCCGTCGTTTGCAGAAAACGACTATCACACTTTGTCAATGTGAATCTCGAACCCACGACTGAGATGGAACCAAAGTGATTAAGGAGTGACTGGTTGATCATTCTTCTTCCACAGAAGGAAGGGAAGGGAAGAGGTAGATGAGTGAGTGAATGGAGGTCATCTCTTCTTGATTATCTCTAATCCATCGTCTCCTTCTGTTCTTCCCCTCCTTCTCTCCATCCTCACTTCCTTCTGTTTATTCCATCACACGGATTCACCCCCAGTCGTCTCCTCTCCTCACTTCATCCCCCCCCAGCATTCGGCCAATTCATTCCTTCGTGGATCTCTTGCCATCGTCAGCTCTCCTCACTCCTCCTCTCTTCTTCCTCATTCTTCCCCTTTCTATGTACTCATAACACGTTGTTGTGCGAAGTGAACTTATCTTCAAAAACGAGGCATCTTTAAATACCTTCCGGTTTGTTATCGTCTTGTTTTGTATTCCTTCTCATGATGTCCTTGCAATGGACGCTTCTGATTTATCTAATGGAGAGAGAGGAGAGTACTTCTCTTCGATCTTCACACTTCTCCTTCCTCTTCATTCCCTCTGAATAATAGATGGAAGTCATCGAAGAACTCGTCCATCCGTTCACTCGAATGAAGAAGAACTGCAGAAGAGACGAAATTCCCTGACCCGCCCTCCTTATTTTAGCCCTGAACTCAGAAAGCGCAAAGTGGGTGAATTATTAAAGTGAGAGTGTCGGGGGAAGAATCTGCTAATGCTTCTGATGCGTTCTCTCCTCTTTTACGAGGTCTTTCCACATTTCGAAGGAGTGACCAGATGAAGAAAAGAAGAGTTGAGAGGAAGATCAACTCCACATTTCCTCTCATTCGTTCTTCCTCCTTTCTCCTCTTGGTTCTCCTTCAATCGGAAGAATGTCTCCCTTCTAATCACTTCCTTCTGTCTAACCGTTCCCTTCTCTTCATTCCAAGTGCCAACCTCGCCCTCTTTGCCCAATCTCGAGAAGTTGTAATAGAGACTTCTCTCCTCTCATCCTCCCCTCTCCTCTCCCTTCGGGTCGAAAGTGATCCCTACCTTGCATCATATGTTGATGGATTCCCTGCCATTTAGCCACACTTCGAGTCGTCTCAGACTGAATCACTTGATCTCCCAATTACCACCCCCCCCCCTTTGAGGAGGGTACTCCAGTCACTTACTTATCTTTACTCCTCCTCTCCATTTGATCGAGTAAGAAGTTGATTACTTCTGAATAGATGCTCTTTATTCACATCTACTCACAACGGCACGCAGTTTCATAGATCATCCTTCGACTTCGTGAGCCATCGATTTATTTCAGTCCAATGAACTACGTGAGGAAGATGTGCATCCTCCCGCTCGAGTTCTCATCCACAATCCTTTAGCCCTGACTTCAGATTGTTCTCACTCACTTTTGATTTATTGCCATCTCATCGCAGTTTCCTCTTCCCTCGAATCACACTGAAGAATCACGCCTTCTATTATTTCAATTGCCTCGCTTAAAATGAAAAGTCGATTGACGTACATCTTAGATATTGATAGATGAACGAGTCTCTCTTTGTAGGATTCATTCCTCCCTCTCTACCCTCCCTCCTCCAATCACTCATTATCATAGACTGGCTAACTTTACTGCAGTCTTCCCCCAATAGTGTCTCGACTCAGTTCTGTTTACTCCTGGATCCCATGCTTACTCCTCCCTCCTCTCTCTGATCTACCCATTGATCTCCTCTCTCTCTCTATCAGTGCTTTCTCTCTCTGGGAGATGCCTCATAAAGTGTACGTAGAATAGAGGGGAAGCATTCACTCTCACTTCTTTCCTTCTCTCCAATGGGAGGACATCCATTCTCTCTCTAAGCCACGCCCTTCTCCGTTCCATTGGACGAGACAGAAAGACTGTACACAAACTGTAGAGAAGTGAAAGTACTTTTCGACCAATGGCGGTCCACATTCCCTCCATCTTACTAGAAGCGTTTGTCCATTCCGGAAGTGTCTTATTTATATATGGGAGACACGATTAGTGGATGGATCTCGTCTGTCTCCTCTTTCTCCTTCGATGGACAAAGAGTCTTCTCTCAGATTGCGTAATCTGTTATCATGTCTCCTCGATTGATTGGCAGTTCACGTACTCTTCCCTTCTCTCCTCCCTCTCTCGGTCACTCATGTTGCGACTTCTCAGTGGCAGGCACTCATTCTGTCCTCTCTCCCACTCTCAACTTACCCTTCCTCCTCCCCTCCCCCTTCCCCCCTTCCCTATCCATCTCATACAACATCAAACGTTCTCATCCAATCACATTTAAACGTTTCTGCAATCAAAGTAAACAATCCTGCTACGATTATAATATGAACTCTTACTTTAACACTATTTTTCATTATCATCCATTTTCATCAATCGCTACAGTTCTCCTTCCCTTGTTACCGTATCCTCCCTAATCCTCTTAATTCACCATCTTTCTCAGAGCCACAACGAGTCTCTCCGTTTTCTTCTTCAATTATATGGTCGCATACTACGGGGAATTGTGAGAGGTGAACCCTTTCTCCCCTCATCATCATGATGATACAATTGTAGAAATAGAGAGTGAATATGCGTCCGACCCCTGAGGGTGGCGGGCCTCTCAGCCCTCTATGGCTCATGCCCCTACTACTAGTCTCTCTAGCTCTACTCCCCACAACTCATAACCAGGTGAGAGATCAAAGACCAATCTTGTCTCAATGAGTCCACTGAATGGACTGCAGGAATTGGTGGCCTCCCCTCATCATCTCCCGACCTTCGCAGATGATCTGTCCGTCCAGAATCTGATGGTTGAGTTGAGAAGGAGAGGAAGGAGAGCTCTGAACAAGAGAAGTGAGTCACTCCTTACCGTATCTTTCTCTTTTTTTCCCTACCGTATCATTCTCTCTTCACTATCTATTTGCACTAGCAGCACGTAGGAAACACGCGAATAGTGTAAACTGTGAAAGGGCGCTTCGTCATCCCTCCATTCTCTGTTCTAATCGAGTCGTAGAGATCAAAGATCATTCATGCGAGTGTCTCTCATCCTGATTAACCCATAGAAGGAAAGACAGTGGTCAACTTAGAAGGAGAATTACTGCCGATCGGTCTCCTCGTCAAAGAGTGTTCAGCTATCAATTCGACCCGTCCCCAACCACCAGGTGACTCCCGAAGCGACTCTCGGGGTACTGTAGGACGACGCGCGCTCCTTTCGTTACCGTAACCTTGGCCGTGTAGTCTCACTGTAGTCCTTCTCAGTTTTCCAACAACGAAGAGGGAGGAAGAAATCGCCGAGATTATACAGTAATTCTCTATTTTGTTTGTCGTGGTTGCGTATTTTCTCTGTTTTGTTTTCATTTCGTGAGTTTATCTGGAATGGATCGTCTGTTGATGGCGTGGCTTGATTTCCAATGTACTTATGTTTATTCAATTTGATTCGTTTTTCAGGTAACGTCATATTTCGTCTTTGTTTCGATAACTTTAACAATCCGGTCGTTGGTGTGTGACATGGTGGAGTGGGGTACTGGTTGGTTACTGGTAGTGGTACCTAGTGGATGATCTCCCCTACTCTTCTCCCTCATCAATCTTGTTCTCCTTTCTTCTTCTTCTCTTCTTCTTTCAAGTTGTTGTCTTGTCGTTCAATTCCCGACAAATTACCGTTGAGTTATAATCAATCAAAGGGAAAATGGAAACGATAGAACTGACTCTTTTCTTCCTCTCTCTATTCTCCTCTGGGGAGCAGAGATCCTTCATCTCCTGCTTCGAAATCATTATTGCTTATCTATTTTGAGGGTGTCGTGGAATTCCAACGAATTAAGAGAACTATAAATATTCTCGTCTTAAGATGAGTATGTACACAAAAAGTCGTTTGGCACTGGGAGGCAAAGGATGATGAGACATAAAGTAGGCGGGCGAGTTAAGTGAGATGAAGAGAGTGGGGGATTCAGAGAGAAGAGTGGGAGAGAGAGAAGAGTGAGACTGAAACGACTTGTGCTACCTTCAAACTTCTCCCCAATCATTACCATGTGTTGTTGTGACTAATAGGCTGAAGAGGAAGAAACGAGGGGAAAAACACCTGGAGGAGAAGGAGTAATGAGAGACCTCCTAACGACGAGTGAAGAACCCAGGGAAAGAAGCAAAGACACTCGAAATGATTGAGAAAGGGGAAGGATGATTGCCTCTAAAGGGAAGAATGATTGAATGGATCTCTCAGATTCGGAAGATTCTTCCCCTGAATCGGAAGGCGGAGTAGTCGTGGCCAAGAATGCGAGTGGCAGATGTGTTCTCTCTGCTGATCGTGCATCTCACTTCTGTGGTCTCGATCCAGAAGGTCAGTCCCTCTTCCTTCCGTTCCTGTGATTCATCGTTGATCGACCATTCGAGTGACCTCCGTTCAGTGGCTAACTATTCCGCAGTGAGTTCATAACCATTCCGTATTCACATTCATTTCCATTCTCCTTCTATTCGTGTTGTGGTTCGTATCCTCCAGTTGTCTAATCATTCGATGATAAAGTATTCAATCCTTCTTTCTTCTCGATGGCTCGATGTCGTGGTTGGTTCAGTTGCACTTAATTGACGTATCTTCTGAGTTCCGTCCATTCCTACCGTACCCCGAGCATGGTCCGTCCCCTCCCCTCCCCCTTCACATCCTCACTCTAATCTCCCTTTCAGTCTCCGAACCTCCGATCTTGCCGCATGATGAGGGACTGTGCAGAGTGTCGAAGAAGAGTGGAAGGTGAGGGGGAGAGAGGGGGAGAGGGGGGGGAGAGAGGGAGGGGAGTCCATTCAGGGAGATCTGCTTCCCCAAATACTCGGATCTGGACATGTCATGCAACGATGAGAAGTCTTCGTCCCTTTCCCATCCTCCTAAGATCCCCCATGCCACGTCAGTTGACCCCTTCCCTTCCCTTCCATTCTTCTCTTCCTTCAGAGTTCATGCGATGGCATTCGTTCCTCCTGAGGATCTCAAGAATCTCCTTCGTCAGTACTACAGAAAACATCGAATGCAGGCCCCCAAGGTATACGGTAGACTAAGATTGATCGAGCAATGACTATTCAGAACTTCACTCCACCCACCAGAGCCTTCCTCGTGGCCAAGATGGCTTGCGAGCACGGATATGAGCTGGTTGATGAGGTACGGTAGAAAGGAGGAACTATCGATCGAATACTGACTCTCTTCCAGGTCAACATGATCTTCTGCTCGGGCAGTGAGTGGGTACGGACACTTCCTCAATGCAGAGGACTCGGTATGGAGGGGATACGGTAGAAGAAGAAGTGGAGAGAGAGAGAGGGAGAGGGAGGGGGGTGTTGAGAATGATCTCTTTGTAGGTGCTTGTGCCAATGAGAACGGAGGTTGTTCTGACACGTGTCTCTCCCCCGATGGAGTTAGTGTGGAGTGTCATTGCCCCCAGGGGAAGATCCTCTCTGAGGACAAGAGGACATGCACCAGTCAGTTCCTTCACACTAATCCACCATCCCATTCGTACCACTTCCAAATTGCGGTCGTAGAATGGGTCTTCCATGTTGATTGGACTCTTCATAATGTGATTGGGCCTTCTTCATGTCCTTCTCAATTGCAGCTCCGATCCCAACCGAGTTGTGTCGTAATCTGGCTGGCTGCAGTTGTTCTGAAGTCGACCCTCGCCAATATACTTGCAAGTGCCCTTCTCAGAAGAACTGTCTCCGTGAGTGAGAGAGAGAGACCCCCATCGCCTCTCCCTTTCAGTGATGGCTGGACCTCCCAAGGTGTACATCGACCCTCCCGGTCCCTACGAGGTCGTCCCCGGAGGGAATATCAACGTGACCTGTCTGGCTGTCTCCTACCCATTCCCTGAGATCATTTGGCAGAGGTCAGCTTCATCCCTTCCTTAGATGAGAGCACATGAAGATGAGATAACCAGTCAAGCAAATTTAAATGAGCATTGGAGTCTCACTAGATTCTCTCCGCATTCCAATTCATTTTTAGGAATAACGAGACAGTTTCTCTTCCCTCGAATAATAACGGAAGGATACAGAGTAGTAAGATCCTCATCGTCAAGGTCCTATCCTTCATCCCACTCTCAAAGATCAAAGATCATTCAGGAACTGAATGGCAACGCGGAATACTCGTGTATCGCTAGTAATTCAGAGGGGACAACGGAGAGGAAGATCAATATAATCGTCAAGGGTACGGATGGAGTCATTCATATTTCCTTCCGGAGGAACTTCTTCAATTCTCAGGTCCTGGCTCCGCCCCAGTCATCCGAGCAGTCCGACCCGATCGAACCTCTCTGAGCATCAAATGGGAACCTCCCCATATCATCAATCGACCAGTCACTGGTTACACCATCTACTACACCACGAACAGACACCAACCGATCAAGAACTGGAAACAACTCTCTGTGCCCGGTATGAGAATCCCCTTGTTCCCTCCTCCATTGGATGTGATTACAGGCGACAAGACTGACTGGACCATCGAAGATCTCCGACCACAGACTCAGTACAACATCCGAGTGAGGGCAATCGATGAACTGGGACCAGGCAAGATCGGACAGCCAGTTACTATCACGACGAGAGATCCTGGTGAGACGCCCCCCTCCCCTCCCTCCCTCTCCCCCTTACCTCCCCTCTTCACCTCCTCCTCTTCTTCAGCGACTCGTCCTGCGATGGTGATTCCCGAGGGGGAGGAACTACGAGTGGCTCCTCTCACTCCCTTCGTCGTCCATTGCAATATCACTCGAGCAGATCCCCTTCCCACTCTGGTTTGGGAACACAAGTGAGTCTCTCTTCTCTCTCCCTTCCAATCGGGGTGAGATTCAGAGCACGCAATGGAATCACTCGAATTTGGTGAGAGTAGATACGAATAACCAGTTTGACGAGAGGAAGAATCTAGTCTTAGGAATAGGCGCTTTTAGAGAAGGTCAAGTGTAATAGAAGCGAGGGCTAGACAGTTCCTTCTCTCTCCATCTCAGGGTGATTCTTCCTCCTTCAGGGGTCGACCAGTGAATGCGGAGCAGAGAGGAATGCACATCTCTCTCAAGAGTGAAGGATTGGCTGAGAACACTCAATTCTCGTGTGTAGCTGACAATGAAGCAGGAAGGACCACGAAGAAGATCAATATCACCATCACTGGTAGGTCATCCACACCTCCCTCCCTCATCGTCCCTCCAGGTCCCTCCGCCCCCGAACGAGTACGGTATCAAGTGGATGGAGACAAGGTGAGAAGAGGAGAGGAGAGAGATCATCCATCATAATTCCTTCTAAGGTGAATCTTCAATGGAACGAACCGAAGATCACGAATGGACCAATGGCTGGATACGATATCTACTACACTGACGATCCCTCTCTGCCTGAAGATCAATGGAAGGTCAGTTGACACTTCTCTTCTTTATCAACCACTCTCTTCCTCTTCTCATCCATCAGAAAGATGCGTTGTTCAGGTGCTGAGGATCGACGATCCGAATGCTCGATCAGCGACGATTCCTGACCTGGATGAGAAGAAGCCATACACCTTCAAGATCAGAGGAAGGAATAGACTGGGAGAGGGAGTTCCCACTCCTGATTTCACTGCCACCACTTGGCTCAAGGGTGAGAGAAGGATTTGCGAGAAGGATAGAGAACTCAATTACAGCCCGAACCCCGACTGTTTCTGTTGCACCGGAGGGTCGAATCGAATTGGATCCATCGACGAATGAATTGACGATCGAATGCGAAGCGAATGGAGTTCCCAAACCAAAGATTATCTGGTTGTGGAGTGGAGGATTCGTAGAGGATGGAAAGGTAGAAGAAGAGAGGAATGATAGAAGAGAGAAGAGGATTAAGGACGAATTCCGAGTCTACGATGTCACTCCCATTGATTCATCCGATTCAACGAAGAGCAAACTCATCGCTTCTTCTACGACTCGCAGTGGAACTGCCACCTGTCAGGTGAGAGAACAGAACCATCATCATCTACAGAGAGGAGAGAGAGAGAGGGGGGGGGGGAGGGAGAGAGAGAGAGGGGGGGGTATCCCTTCTACTGAGTACATGGGAGAATGCGGTCTTACTATTCATATTATATAAATTACTCTCGTTGAGGCAATCAATTCGGAGGGATCGGACGAGGCCAAGGTGGATGTTCACATTCGAGGTCCAGGTTCTCCCCCTCTCAACATCAAACCGACGCCAACCTCCGATGGATTCGATGTAGCATGGACTCCCCCAAAGAGAACGAATGGAAGAATCGCCGTGAGTTCCCCTATGAGAGAGCGACACGAGAGAGAGAGAGAGAGAGAGAGAGATATGAGTGATCGATGACGTCACTCCCCTTCAGAACTACATCATCTACTACTCGAAGAACCCCGATGCACCTCTCTCCGAATGGGAGAAACTGATCGTGGATGGAGATCAGAGGAATGCAACCATCTCTGTTGGAGATGAAGACACGCCCTACACTGTCAAGGTAGAGAGATTGGAGAGGAGGAAGAGGAAGAGGGGGAGGGAGGGAGAGGAAGAGGAGGAGGGGGGGGGGGGAGGGAGAGGAAGAGGAAGTGAGGGTGTGGGTTGAGGTGCAAGCTGCGACTGATGACGGGCCAGGAATAATCTCGGAGGCGATGGATGTGACCACTGGAAGGAGACGTGAGTTCCTCTCATCTGGATGGTCGACGTGATTCCTTGCAGAAGTTCCCCTCACAGTCCGTCTGGAGATCATCGATCCCTCAGTGACTCCTGGAGAAGACACGACAGTGAGTGGACTGAGTCCCCTCATCCCTCACTCTCCCTTCAGGTCGAACCCAGCCAGCCGATCCACTTCCGATGCATCGTGGAGGGTCGACCCCGTCCCTCTGTCTCCTACTCTTGGCTCCCTCTCAACACCACCAACGAGTCCGGAGATGTCAGTTTGCAACCCTTAGTTCTGCCTGCACTTCTTACAAATAAATGTTACGAAAACAAATGCAGAATGAATCATTTCCCCCATCCTCTGTCTAATGGATCAGTTCAGGAGCCAGTTCCGATCCCAGTGGAGCAGAACTCTCCCGATGAGCATCGATACACGTCCATCCAAGTGTATTCGACGACGTCAACGAGGAGAATTCTCCTCTGCACTGCCAGGAATCCAGATGGAAGTGTAGAAGACAAACACACTTTCATCGTACTCAGTACGCACTTTGAACCTTTATTTGAAAAGAACTCCTGAGGAGGATGAGAGTGGAATTGGAATTGCAGAGCCAGGCAGTCCTCCTCGAGACATCCAGACGATCGTCGACGACGACAATCGAGTGACCATCAATTGGAAACCACCTAAACATTCGAATGGAGACATCAAGGTAGATCCCTTCCTCTATTGGAGATGAATCTCCCCTTCCAGAGCTACAAGGTCTATCTCACGGGAGATCCATCCAAGCCAATCGAACAGTGGCAGACATTCGAGGTGAGAAGAACGAAGGATTACTGTCCATCTGAGATAAGTCTAATCGAATAGATGCTGATTCAATACGTGGCAGGTGACAGACCCGGATGAGCTGAAGAAGGAATTCCTTCGAGGGGAACTCGAACCGGAGACTCCCTACTACGTCCGTATCTCAGCAGTGAATCCCGATGGAGAAGGAGTGAAGAGTGACCCAGTATCCTTCACTACTGTCTCTGGAGCCCCCAAGGATGCACCCAAAGACGTCCTCCCAACTGTGGCAGAGGACAACACTGTCAACTTGACGTGGAGTGGTCCCTCTGATCCGAATGGACCCATACAGTCATACACTGTCTATGTGGCACCCGATGATGGAACCGCCAATGATGACGACTACAAGACATGGCAGAAGGTGAGGAGGAAGAGAGAGAGAGTGACAAGGGCAAGAATACAATGCCTCCTTCAGATCGAGGTTCCTTCTACGGATGATCACGGGGAGATCACTATTCCGAAAGACGAATTCGGACTCCAGCCCAATACTCCCTACAAGGTACGGTATCCCTCTCCCAGTGACCTACCATATCCTTCCCTCATGCAGGTTCGAGTCTCAGCAACGAACGATCTCTCGGAAGGACCGGCGAGTGAACCAGTGACATTCAAGACAGGCAGTGGGGAACTGCCCCCTGAGATCAAGATCGACGTTACAGAGAGACCTGCCAAGGTGATCGATGAAGCAATAGATATTTCATGATTATTATATCTGAAAATATGAAGCATGGGGTTGTTAGAAAACAGATAGGGTTAGAATGCATCTGAGTTGATGGAAGTGCCTTTGAACTCAGGTGTCTCCTCGGGGCGACATCATGATGATCTGCACTGCTACGGGAGTTCCCAATCCCCGAGTGTATTGGGTGTTGGAGGGAGGGGATATCCAGGAGGGACCCGCCCTAAGAATCACTGGCATCACTAGAGACACCTCGGCCACTTGCCATGCTGAGAACAACGCGGGAAAGGCCCAATCTGTCCTTCCCATTCATGTAACTGGTGAGTCTCCTCCCCCCTCCCTCCTCCATCCTTCACTCATTCCAGGTCCTGGCTCTGCCCCCAATGAGATCGTCGCCCTTCCTCTGCCTGGTCAGGGAATCAATGTAGAATGGACTACTCCTGACGATGTGAATGGCAAGATCGACAACTATGTGATTGAGTATGGAGAGATCTCAGACGGTGAGTTCTCCTCTCCTTTCCTTACCTCACTCTTTTCATCAGGCGAGACTGAGCCAAAGGAGTGGAAGGAGGCCATCGTCTCTGCCGATGACGTCAACCACCAACTGCCCGATATGAAGCCGAAGGTCCCGTATGCCATCAGAATGAAGGCAGTGTCAGACAGAGGAGAGGGACCAGTCTCTGAACCAATCGTCGTTCGAACTCTGCCTCTCGGTGAGAAAGACAAGTAGGAAGGAGGAAGAACACCCTTTGCAGCTCCTGAACCAGTGACTGATCTGAGTGCGAGTGTGCATCCAAACAACTCGGTCACTCTCAAATTCACGCCTCCTCTCGATCCAGAAGATCCAACGAAGAAGATCAAGGACTTCGTGATCTCGTACACTACTGATGACCCGCCAGACGATACTTCGGAATGGAAGGAAGTCAAGTACACCGATCCAGATCCCACTGATGGAACTGTGAGTCAGAGGGATTCCATCCATATGAAGAGAGATGGGAGAGTATTCTCAGGTTGAATTGATGATGGACGGTGAGAATTTCAAGCCGGATACTAAATTCCACATCCGCGTTGTTCCCCGTGGAGAGATTGACGGCCGGCCCTCTGATCCCGTCGAGTTCACGACTGGAGATGGAGGTGAGATAATTACCCCCCCCCTCTCCCCCCCTCTCCCTCACTCCCTCCCCCCTCCCTCACTCCCTCCTTCCAGTTGTTCCCCCGAGCGAACCCGAGTTCAACGTCGAAGTGCCAGATGATAACACGATCAAGATCCCGCCTGGATCAGACTACAGCATATCGTGCTCGGCCGAAGGATTCCCTCCTCCCAGTGTACGATGGATTGACGAGAATGGAAAAGTAAGTGGAGAGTAGGTGGAGTGGGAGGGGCCAGAAATTGACTTCATGTGAAACAAAAAAGACATGGAATAGTTGGTCATCGATTGTGCGTTGCAGCCCGTTGGGGAGGGAGCCTCGCTCAAGTTGCACGATGTCCGCAAGGGAGTCAAGGTGTTGTGTGTGGCTGAGAACAAGGGAGGAAGGACGGAGAGACTCTTCACTCTCGCAGTCGCCGGACCAGGATCTGCCCCGAGAATGTACAGTTGAACAACGACAAACCAGCGACGATCGGAGTCATTTGGGATCCACCCACGATCACGAATGGAAATGTGACCAAGTACATCGTCTACTACACTCCTCTCGATGATCAGGTACGGAAGATCTAGCATGTCTGAGAAGGAATTGTTCATTGGTACGCCACTCTTTCAGAACCCGGCTGCCCAGGTTGGACAGGTGCAGAACAAGCCAATCAACGAATGGATGACACAACACGTGACCCCTGAAGATCCGATGAAGGTGAGAGGGAGAGGAGGAAAGGAGAGGGAGGAGGAAGAAATGACATTACAGGGACCGATGAAAGTTGATCTGAAAGACTTTGTGAATACGGACACGGCGTACGCAGTAGTGATCCAGGCAATAAATGATGATGGACCCGGACCATACTCCAACCAGTACACAATCAGAACGATGAGCAAGAGTGAGCACTCACTTCTAATCTATCTCTTGCTATGGTTTGGAGACTGAATAGTAGGGATGAATTCAACTGTCATCTTGGTGAGAATGATCAATTGAATGGTCATTCAGAGCGGGAGGGCCCTCCTCGTAATCTGCGAGTGGAACCCGATGGACAGAGGTCGGCCAATGTGGACTGGCAAGAACCAGAGATGATGCATGAGAGGCCTCTCTCCTACGAGATCTACTACATCCCCGGAGACAAGAGCATCGATGTCGATGACGCCATCAGTCTGCACGATTGGTCAGTTGTCGAGAGAAAAGACGAGTGGAAGAGACTAATTGATTTCGAAAGGAGAGCATAATTTCTCCATTGCAGGACTAAGATCACAGTGCCTGATCCTTCTCAACTCAAGCATCGCATCAACAATCTGCTGACTCCCAACACGGACTACGTCTTCAAGATCCGTGCCATCTATCCGGATGGACCCTCCGTCTTCTCGGAACCTTGTCTGATGAAGACTCTCCCCGATGGAAACGCCCCTTACATAGTCATCTCAACGGGAGATTCGGGAGTGGATGGGACTTCGACGATTGAAGTTCTGCCTGGATCAGCTATCAAAGTGTCGTGCAATGCATCTGGAACTCCCCTTCCTCACGTCAGATGGATCAAGGGAGGAACATTCGACATCGACCCCAGCACTGTAAGAGCAGACCACCCCATTTCATTCAATTTACGAATTTGCCAATTATTCTTGACTAAACGCCGGTAAAAACGTTAAAAGTCATAAATGATATTTGGGCAGAGATAATTGATTGTTGTTTCAGATTCGTGAGGGGGAGACATTCGCCTCTTTCTCTCTCGATGTCTCCAATATCACTGAGGACACGACCTTCAATTGTCTGGCTACGAATCCTCTGGGAACTGCCAATTGGACGATTTACGTCAACGTGCAACCCGGTCTAAAACCGAACTGGGCCGATGACCTCGTTATTGCGAAGACTGATGGAGATACGCCCGTTCTCCAGTTCACGGATGATCTTCCCTCGTACCTCAAACCACCGGTATCATCACGAGGATTCCACTAGTTAATGATCTATTTGCAGGCCGATTGGGAGATTTACTACACGAATGATCCATCGAAGCCCCGCGATGAGTGGGATAAGGTCTCCTCCGAAGGAGCCCCTCTCAGCAAAGTGGCCATTCCGGGGCTCGATCCGGGCACGAATTACTGGATTGTCGTGAATAGTCCATCGAAGGGAATCGAAACTCCAGTCATCAAGATCGAGACTCCGAGTGAGAAGAAGCACTCATTCCATGGGGGAGGGACTACTATTGTGATTGCAGGGCCTCCGACTGATCTTCGAGTGGGTCAGAACATGAATGGAGACGACGTCCTCGACTTCAAACCAGCCATCGCCCAACTTCCCATCAAGGTAACCTATTCAATTAATAGAATACATCGGTGTACCTTCAATGCCCAGATCTAAATAGTGAAATGTGACTGATTTTATTCCTTTCAGAGCTACATAGTCAAGTACTGGCCAGTGAACGAGCCTTCGAATGTGAAACAAGTCTCCTCTGGCCCCGATTCGACCCAGATCGTCGTTCCCCATCTTAAACCAGACACGGATTACAACTTCCAGGTTCGAACTCCCGTTTTGGGGAAGCGGCAATTGTTACTTTGAGGTGATGGCTGAGTTCCACGACGGAAGTTCCCTTCCATCGGAGATCACTGAACTGCACTCACCACCTGGAGGTCAGGGAACTACCACCTTCAGCACGAACATTCAATCACAAAACAATTAACCTGTAAAACTCGGAAAGAGCGCATATAACTCTGAAATCTTCATAATTACTGGGATGAGGGAGAGATTGCAGACGTGGAATGTGACTGTGCCCATGCGTGTTCCTTCGAGGAGGAGGACGACGGATCACTCAAGTCCACTTGCTTCTGCAATCCGGGATTCGAACTGGCTGAGGACGGGAAGAGTTGCAATCCTTCTGAGGCTGAAACCGTGACTGAGAACATCTTCGAGGTTCGTTCATTCAATTATTTGAGATAACTCCTCTCTATACCAAAAGGAAGAAGAACTCAAAATGAAGTTGTTGTTCATTTCAGCTTTCGACTGAGACTCCATCGACTGGTGAAGGACCAGAGGAGATACCCACGACTCCCGTTGGAGGCATACAGGATCTCATCTCGGGTACAGACGAAAGCGGGGCATTTCTCGGCCCCGACTCTTCGCCCCTCCCGACTGATGAGAGTGGAAAAGCCGTATTCGTAGACCAATCGAAGGAAGTCAGTCAATTTAACCATATGTACAGAGTAGATCTTCTACTAGTATGAAGATTCTTCGAAGAATTCCGTGTAGATATGCTTCTAACTGAATGAGTGTGTATATCTTTAGGAAGAGCCTCGGACGGATTCTTCGGGTCGAGTGGTGGAACCCGTGGTTCTTCCCGATGGGACTCCTCTCAAGATCACCCCGGAGGGAGAACACGTCGATCCCTTCGGCAACGTCGTCTCCAAAGATGCTGACGGTGCGTTGATTGGAAGGAAGAACACAGGACGGATCATGTGTAAATGTATTCCCTTCCAGGCAATCCGCTCGGCCCCAACGGAGAGGCACTGGCGAAGGATTCGGACGGAAAGTGGGCGTATCCATTCGTGGATAAGACAGGCCAAGTTCTTCCCACTGACGAGAGCCACAAACCAGTGTTCACTGTAGTGGATGCAGACAATAATCCCGCGACGAGGAACGAAGAGGGAGAATGGCAACTGCCAGATGGAACGACCATCGATGTAGACGAATGGGGAAGACCACTAGGACCAGATGGAGAAGCCATCGAACCGAATGAGGATGGAGAATACGTAGTGATGGATGCAGGAGGGGCAGAAGTCGTCACTACAACTGCACCTTCGATGCCCAAGATGGAGAGAATGAAGATAGTGGAGGAAGATGATGATGGAGTCTGGAGAGACGAGGATGGCAACACCATTCCCACCAATGAATCGGGCGAACCCATTGGTCCCGATGGAAATCCTCTTCCCAAAAACGAGGAAGGCAAGTTTGTCGTTGCTGAAGGAGGAATAACTCCATCTGAGAAGGCTCCAGTGATCGGACCCGATGGGGAACCTCTAGCTACTGACTCATCTGGCATTCCTCTTCTTCCTGATAGAACACCAGTCAAGACCAACGGAGCAGGAGAGCCACTCGGACCAGATGGAGCAGTACTACCGAAGGACGACCAAGGCAACTATGTCTATCCTGCAACTGGCCCTGACGGAAGCCCGCTTCCCACTGATGAGAACAAGAAGCCTGTCTACCCTGTTGTCGGCCCAGATGGACAACCACTCGCCACTGATTCCACGGGAGCTGTTGTTGGACCCGATGGCGAGCCGATCCCCACAGACGCCTCTGGAAGACCTGTTGGAGCTGATGGATCGCCGCTGCCTACGGATGCTAATGGAAACTACGTCAACGTTCCCAAGGAAGAGAAGCCAGGAGAACTGCCAACTGATGAATCGGGACAAGTGGTTTATCCCATTGTTGGACCAGATGGAAAACCGCTGGCAACGGATTCCACTGGTAACTTCATCAAGGAAGATGGAAGTCCGGTGGAAAAGAATGATGAGGGTTATCCTGTCGGCCCTGATGGAAATGTTCTATCGACCGACGAAAGTGGCAAATTTATCTACCCTGCAACTGGTCCTGATGGCAGTCCTCTACCTACGGATGCCAACAACAAGCCCGTCTACCCTGTCGTGGGACCCGATGGTCAGCCGCTCGCTACCGACTCTACCGGAGCCGTCGTTGGACCTGACGGACAGCCCATCCCGACCGATGCAGCCGGAAAGCCCGTTGATGCTGACGGAAACGTTCTTCCCACCGACTCGAACGGCAACTACATTCAGCCTGCTGTTGGACCCGACGGACAGCCTCTGCCTACCGATTCTGCCGGAAAGCCTGTCTACCCTGTCGTGGGACCCGATGGTCAGCCGCTCGCTACCGACTCTACCGGAGCCGTCGTTGGACCTGACGGACAGCCCATCCCGACCGATGCAGCCGGAAAGCCCGTTGATGCTGATGGAAACGTTCTTCCAACCGACTCGAACGGCAACTACATCCAGCCTGCTGTTGGACCCGACGGACAGCCTCTGCCTACCGATTCTGCCGGAAAGCCTGTCTACCCTGTCGTGGGACCCGATGGTCAGCCGCTCGCTACCGACTCTACCGGAGCCGTCGTTGGACCTGACGGACAGCCCATCCCGACCGATGCATCTGGAAAGCCCGTTGATGCTGATGGAAACGTTCTTCCCACCGACACGAACGGCAACTACATCCAGCCTGCTGTTGGACCCGACGGACAGCCTCTGCCTACCGATTCTGCCGGAAAGCCCGTCTACCCTGTCGTTGGACCCGATGGTCAACCGCTCGCTACCGACTCTACCGGAGCCGTCGTTGGACCTGACGGACAGCCCATCCCGACCGATGCAGCCGGAAAGCCAGTTGATGCTGACGGAAACGTTCTTCCCACCGACTCGAACGGCAACTACATCCAGCCTGCTGTTGGACCCGACGGACAGCCTCTGCCTACCGATTCTGCCGGAAAGCCCGTCTACCCTGTCGTTGGACCCCATGGTCAACCGTTCGCTACCGACTCTACCGGAGCCGTCGTAGGACCTGACGGACAGCCAATCCCGACCGATGCAGCCGGAAAGCCAGTTGATGCTGACGGAAACGTTCTTCCCACCGACTCGAACGGCAACTACATTCAGCCTGCTGTTGGACCCGACGGACAGCCTCTGCCTACCGATTCTGCCGGAAAGCCTGTCTACCCTGTCGTGGGACCCGATGGTCAGCCGCTCGCTACCGACTCTACCGGAGCCGTCGTTGGACCTGACGGACAGCCCATCCCGACCGATGCAGCCGGAAAGCCCGTTGATGCTGACGGAAACGTTCTTCCAACCGACTCGAACGGCAACTACATCCAGCCTGCTGTTGGACCCGACGGACAGCCTCTGCCTACCGATTCTGCCGGAAAGCCCGTCTACCCTGTCGTTGGACCCCATGGTCAACCGTTCGCTACCGACTCTACCGGAGCCGTCGTAGGACCTGACGGACAGCCAATCCCGACCGATGCAGCCGGAAAGCCAGTTGATGCTGACGGAAACGTTCTTCCCACCGACTCGAACGGCAACTACATTCAGCCTGCTGTTGGACCCGACGGACAGCCTCTGCCTACCGATTCTGCCGGAAAGCCTGTCTACCCTGTCGTGGGACCCGATGGTCAGCCGCTCGCTACCGACTCTACCGGAGCCGTCGTTGGACCTGACGGACAGCCCATCCCGACCGATGCAGCCGGAAAGCCCGTTGATGCTGACGGAAACGTTCTTCCAACCGACTCGAACGGCAACTACATCCAGCCTGCTGTTGGACCCGACGGACAGCCTCTGCCTACCGATTCTGCCGGAAAGCCTGTCTACCCTGTCGTGGGACCCGATGGTCAGCCGCTCGCTACCGACTCTACCGGAGCCGTCGTTGGACCTGACGGACAGCCCATCCCGACCGATGCAGCCGGAAAGCCCGTTGATGCTGACGGAAACGTTCTTCCCACCGACTCGAACGGCAACTACATCCAGCCTGCTGTTGGACCCGACGGACAGCCTCTGCCTACCGATTCTGCCGGAAAGCCCGTCTACCCTGTCGTTGGACCCGATGGTCAACCGCTCGCTACCGACTCTACCGGAGCCGTCGTTGGACCTGACGGACAGCCCATCCCGACCGATGCAGCCGGAAAGCCCGTTGATGCTGACGGAAACGTTCTTCCCACCGACTCGAACGGCAACTACATTCAGCCTGCTGTTGGACCCGACGGACAGCCTCTGCCTACCGATTCTGCCGGAAAGCCTGTCTACCCTGTCGTGGGACCCGATGGTCAGCCGCTCGCTACCGACTCTACCGGAGCCGTCGTTGGACCTGACGGACAGCCCATCCCGACCGATGCAGCCGGAAAGCCCGTTGATGCTGACGGAAACGTTCTTCCAACCGACTCGAACGGCAACTACATCCAGCCTGCTGTTGGACCCGACGGACAGCCTCTGCCTACCGATTCTGCCGGAAAGCCTGTCTACCCTGTCGTGGGACCCGATGGTCAGCCGCTCGCTACCGACTCTACCGGAGCCGTCGTTGGACCTGACGGACAGCCCATCCCGACCGATGCAGCCGGAAAGCCCGTTGATGCTGACGGAAACGTTCTTCCCACCGACTCGAACGGCAACTACATCCAGCCTGCTGTTGGACCCGACGGACAGCCTCTGCCTACCGATTCTGCCGGAAAGCCTGTCTATCCTGTCGTGGGACCCGATGGTCAGCCGCTCGCTACCGACTCTACCGGAGCCGTCGTTGGACCTGACGGACAGCCCATCCCGACCGATGCATCTGGAAAGCCCGTTGATGCTGATGGAAACGTTCTTCCCACCGACACGAACGGCAACTACATCCAGCCTGCTATTGGACCCGACGGACAGCCTCTGCCTACCGATTCTGCCGGAAAGCCCGTCTACCCTGTCGTTGGACCCGATGGTCAACCGCTCGCTACCGACTCTACCGGAGCCGTCGTTGGACCTGACGGACAGCCCATCCCGACCGATGCAGCCGGAAAGCCCGTTGATGCTGACGGAAACGTTCTTCCCACCGACTCGAACGGCAACTACATTCAGCCTGCTGTTGGACCCGACGGACAGCCTCTGCCTACCGATTCTGCCGGAAAGCCTGTCTACCCTGTCGTGGGACCCGATGGTCAGCCGCTCGCTACTGACTCTACCGGAGCCGTCGTTGGACCTGACGGACAGCCCATCCCGACCGATGCATCTGGAAAGCCCGTTGATGCTGATGGAAACGTTCTTCCCACGGATTCAGAAGGCAAGTTCGTGCGTCCGAAGGCTGAAGGAGAAGAAGAGGAGAAAGTGGTTCTCCCGATAATTGGTCCCGATGGTGGTCCCATGCCCACTGATCCTTCTGGAAAGCCGGTGCTCGAGGATGGATCTATCGTAAAGACGAACGACGCAGGAGAGCCACTCGGACCAGACGGAAACGTTCTTCCCAAGGACGATGCTGGAAACTACATCTATCCCGCTGTGGGACCTGACGGAAGCCCGCTTCCCACTGATGAGAACAAGATGCCTGTCTACCCTGTTGTCGGCCCAGATGGACAACCACTCGCCACTGATTCCACGGGAGCTGTTGTTGGACCCGATGGCGAGCCAATCCCCACAGACGCCTCTGGAAGACCTGTTGGAGCTGATGGATCGCCGCTGCCTACGGATGCTAATGGAAACTACGTCAATGTTCCTTCGGAAGAGAAGCCAGGAGAACTACCAACTGATGAATCGGGACAAGTGGTTTATCCCATTGTTGGACCAGATGGAAAACCGCTGGCAACGGATTCCACTGGTAACTATGTTGATAAGAACGGAAATGAAATAGGACGAGATGAAGAGGGCCGTCCCGTCGGTCCAGATGGACTTCCTCTGCCTACGGATCCATCGGGGAAGTTCATTTACCCCGCATTGGGACCTGATGGAAGTCCTCTTCCAACCGACGAGAATCAGAAGCCTGTCTACCCTGTGATTGGACGAGACGGAAACCCGCTGGCAACTGACTCTACTGGACGACTGACTAAGCCTGATGGTGACGTCATTCCGACAGACGAAGCAGGAAGGCCACTCAGTCTAGATGGAGAGGTTCCTTTCTCTTATTTTTATACCTTCAATACACATATTTTCTGTGTGTTTAAGGAAGGAGTGTCAGCAAAGTAAAATTTAGACCATTGTGACTCCTGCTCGGAAAATTCATACCTACCTAGCTGAAAGTGTTGAGTTTACACACTTTCTAACCGCATCAGCGGTAACTAAATTGAGTGGAGAGGACAGTGTGGGTCATTCCCTTCCTCACTTCACCGATCCCTTTCTTCCTCCTGTACTCGACCTCCCAGCACTTTCTCATATACATATACTTAGGGACCACAACGTGGATTGCCGAACTTTCGCAGTTAACGGCAAACATTGCGCAAAATGTCCGTGAGGAACCTAATAAGAGGATACTTTTGACCGTTTGTCGATATCTCAACTCTAACTTGTGCTATGGTTCGAAAAGTGTTCTCGAGTAGTTCAACGGGTGATCGTCGAAAGGTGCATGTGGGCGGAGCCTCTTCCGATGCCTAGTAATCAAGTATCGTCAGAGGAACGACCCTAGCACTTGTCCGCATGGTGTAGTGGTGAAGCTCATCGGCCTTGTGCCACGGGACCGTGTGTTCGTCTCCCCTTCGGTGCATGACTTTTGCAGATAGCAGAGATAAACAGCGGAAATCGTATTCCAATAAATACGCGTACTGTCCGATAGTTATTTGCAATCGACTATTCGGACTTAAATCTATTTTATATTTTATTTGTACTGAAGTGATGATAAAAATCAGGGGAACGTTGCTGGACTTAGGCGAATATTCATCGGAAGTACAAAAATTGGGGAATGCATAACCTTCCAATCGATTTTTTGTACACTTAAAAAAAATCAAATCATGATCGCCATTTCGCAGATTGTAAAGACTGATGAGACCTACAGAATAAGGGCTTGCACTAAGAATTTGGTTACGAATTCGCTTAGTCGTTTGGAGTGCCAGATTTTGGGGCGTTCTTTCTCCCTCAAAGTGGGCGGAGCTTGCGGTCTCTACATATACTCTCTAGTCCTTCCTCATTGACCTCTGGATTCTCCTTCATGCAGTACGAACATTGGAAATGGGTGAAAGGCGCGTTATGGAAAAGATAGTTCTGAATATTGAGCGCGACTTTGAAATGACGTTGCTACATTTGTTTACTGTATTTTGCCTAGCAAGTAAACTGTGGGCGTGATTTCGATGTTCGATGTTCCGAATCTATAATAATATATTATTCTATATTTCGGGTTTATTGATATCATCGTTCAAGAGATTATTATGGAAATTGCGTCAACTAAAAATCGTTTTTTTCTGACATTCCTTCTTTAACGAAAACGTGTATTCAAATCGAAAATTGAAATTTTAAAGCTCCACAAACGAAAATGTTGTTTAGTATAGTCTTGCTTATGTGTCAGTCCTTTCTGTGGAGATTGCAACATATATTTATTGGAAACACCCCTTACCTGCATATGTTCAGTGATAATCTCATTCAGGTTCTGCCCACACAAGAAGACGGAAGGTATGTCCTCCCTGAGGATCTTCCTCCGTGTCTTCTCAAGAGTGCTCACATCGCCCCTTCGACTGCCGTTCTCTTCGTCATCGAAACGACTGAAGCTGCAGCTCCTTTCATGACAGAGATCAAGAAGAGACTCACACATTTCGCTCGAGATGAGACGAGTATGCAAGGACCAAAGGTGACTACCGAAATCAATCTTAAAGAATATTCAAATGTACTGTGAGAATAGAAAGCGTAGTCCGTGGTGTGGTGGGCGAGATTTAGTATCTTTGTTTCTAAGTATACGAGGAACATTTTTCCTCCGCGTTCCGCGTATATTTAGAAACAAATGTACTAAATCTCGCCCACCACACCACGGACTACGCTTTCTATTCTCACAGTAACAGCAAGTGTTAAATTAATTTAGAAGAGTTTTAAGTATTTCAATCTCGGTTTTTAAAAAAATCTCCACTTACCAATACTAGAAACGAATGGAAAATCAGAAACGTTATCTCGGTAACATTCAATTTCTATTTCATTGATTAAACGTTTTGGTCGAAAGAACTTATGTATGATAATTATGGAAAGAATAAAGGCAGAAAGGGAGGAATTCAAGTATATTTGCAGATCGGCACAATAATCTACGGAGGGACTGCAGAAGTGACGACTGACATTGGAAGTTACTCCAATCACGAAGATCTCATCGCATCATTCGATGAGGTTAAAATTACTTTGAAATATTCAAATGCGAAGTATTCGAAATCATCTGCAGATTCGACTGAATCACGGACCATCTGATGTGATTCTCGCTCTCAAAACTGCAGTGAGAGAAGCTGAAGCATCGGACAGACCAGTCGTCGTTCTCCACTTCTATGCAACACCCCTCAGGTCACTCAATATTCAAGATACGCATTTCCATATATCACGGACTCTTATCATCGAAAAGTAGAAAATGAAATCACATTTAGAAACATTCTATCACGTGCCATAAAGATGTGCAAAAACGATGAAAGTGTATCTCCGATCAGATCAATGAATTCAATGAACATTTTCAGTGACGACCTTCGATCGAAGATCAGTGAGATGCAATCAGAGAAGACTCGCATCCTCAATCTAGCGGAAGACGCGTGGTCCAAAGTCTCCGACTCGTCTTCCAAGATTTCATCCATTGTATGCTCTAAAGTATCCGAAGATCGCAAGAACATTGTTCCAATAATCGGGCCGGATGGACAACCTCTCGCTACCGACTCTACCGGAGCAGTCGTTCGACCTGACGGACAGCCCATCCCGACCGATGCATCTGGAAAGCCCGTTGATGCTGATGGAAACGTTCTTCCCACCGACTCGAACGGCAACTACATCCAGCCTGCTGTTGGACCCGACGGACAGCCTCTGCCTACCGATTCTGCCGGAAAGCCCGTCTACCCTGTCGTTGGACCCGATGGTCAACCGCTCGCTACCGACTCTACCGGAGCCGTGGTTGGACCTGACGGACAGCCCATCCCGACCGATGCATCTGGAAAGCCCGTTGATGCTGATGGAAACGTTCTTCCCACCGACTCGAACGGCAACTACATCCAGCCTGCTGTTGGACCCGACGGACAGCCTCTGCCTACCGATTCTGCCGGAAAGCCCGTCTACCCTGTCGTTGGACCCGATGGTCAACCGCTCGCTACCGACTCTACCGGAGCAGTCGTTCGACCTGACGGACAGCCCATCCCGACCGATGCATCTGGAAAGCCCGTTGATGCTGATGGAAACGTTCTTCCCACGGATTCGGAAGGCAAGTTCGTGAGTCCAAAGGCTGAAGGAGAAGAAGAGGAGAAAGTGGTTCTCCCGATCATTGGTCCCGATGGTGGTCCCATGCCCACTGATCCTTCTGGAAAGCCGGTGCTCGAGGATGGATCTATCGTGAAGACGAACGACGCAGGAGAGCCACTCGGACCAGACGGAAACGTTCTTCCCAAGGACGATGCTGGAAACTACATCTATCCCGCTGTGGGACCTGACGGAAGCCCGCTTCCCACTGATGAGAACAAGAAGCCTGTTTACCCTGTTGTCGGCCCAGATGGACAACCACTCGCCACTGATTCCACGGGAGCTGTTGTTGGACCCGATGGCGAGCCGATCCCCACAGACGCCTCTGGAAGACCTGTTGGAGCTGATGGATCGCCGCTGCCTACGGATGCTAATGGAAACTACGTGAACGTTCCCAAGGAAGATGTCTCAAAGGAGCTGCCTACTGATGATGCCGGACATGTTATTCATCCAGTGACCGGACCTGACGGCCAGCCTCTTCCTACTGATGCTTCTGGCAATTACATCAAGGATGATGGCACGCCTATCGAGAAGGATGACGAGGGAAGACCTCTTGGACCCGAAGGAAGCGTCCTGCCCACCGATGCCACTGGCAACTACATCTATCCTGCAGTAGGACCGGATGGCAGTCCTCTACCTACGGATGCCAACAACAAGCCCGTCTACCCTGTCGTGGGACCCGATGGTCAACCGCTCGCTACCGACTCTACCGGAGCCGTCGTTGGACCTGACGGACAGCCCATCCCGACCGATGCAGCCGGAAAGCCCGTTGATGCTGATGGAAACGTTCTTCCCACCGATTCGAACGGCAACTACATCCAGCCTGCTGTTGGATCCGACGGACAGCCTCTGCCTACCGATTCTGCCGGTAAGCCCGTCTACCCTGTCGTGGGACCCGATGGTCAACCGCTCGCTACCGACTCTACCGGAGCATTCGTTCGACCTGACGGACAGCCCATCCCGACCGATGCATCTGGAAAGCCCGTTGATGCTGATGGAAACGTTCTTCCCACCGACTCGAACGGCAACTACATCCAGCCTGCTGTTGGACCCGACGGACAGCCTCTGCCTACCGATTCTGCCGGTAAGCCCGTCTACCCTGTCGTGGGACCCGATGGTCAACCGCTCGCTACCGACTCTACCGGAGCCGTCGTTGGACCTGACGGACAGCCCATCCCGACCGATGGAGCCGGAAAGCCCGTTGATGCTGATGGAAACGTTCTTCCCACCGACTCGAACGGCAACTACATCCAGCCTGCTGTTGGACCCGACGGACAGCCTCTGCCTACCGATTCTGCCGGAAAGCCCGTCTACCCTGTCGTTGGACCCGATGGTCAACCGCTCGCTACCGACTCTACCGGAGCAGTCGTTCGACCTGACGGACAGCCCATCCCGACCGATGCATCTGGAAAGCCCGTTGATGCTGATGGAAACGTTCTTCCCACGGATTCGGAAGGCAAGTTCGTGAGTCCAAAGGCTGAAGGAGAAGAAGAGGAGAAAGTGGTTCTCCCGATCATTGGTCCCGATGGTGGTCCCATGCCCACTGATCCTTCTGGAAAGCCGGTGCTCGAGGATGGATCTATCGTGAAGACGAACGACGCAGGAGAGCCACTCGGACCAGACGGAAACGTTCTTCCCAAGGACGATGCTGGAAACTACATCTATCCCGCTGTGGGACCTGACGGAAGCCCGCTTCCCACTGATGAGAACAAGAAGCCTGTCTACCCTGTTGTCGGCCCAGATGGACAACCACTCGCCACTGATTCCACGGGAGCTGTTGTTGGACCCGATGGCGAGCCGATCCCCACAGACGCCTCTGGAAGACCTGTTGGAGCTGATGGATCGCCGCTGCCTACGGATGCTAATGGAAACTACGTGAACGTTCCCAAGGAAGATGTCTCAAAGGAGCTGCCTACTGATGATGCCGGACATGTTATTCATCCAGTGACCGGACCTGACGGCCAGCCTCTTCCTACTGATGCTTCTGGCAATTACATCAAGGATGATGGCACGCCTATCGAGAAGGATGACGAGGGAAGACCTCTTGGACCCGACGGAAGCGTCCTGCCTACCGATGCCACTGGCAACTACATCTATCCTGCAGTAGGACCGGATGGCAGTCCTCTACCTACGGATGCCAACAACAAGCCCGTCTACCCTGTCGTGGGACCCGATGGTCAACCGCTCGCTACCGACTCTACCGGAGCCGTCGTTGGACCTGACGGACAGCCCATCCCGACCGATGCAGCCGGAAAGCCCGTTGATGCTGATGGAAACGTTCTTCCCACCGATTCGAACGGCAACTACATCCAGCCTGCTGTTGGACCCGACGGACAGCCTCTGCCTACCGATTCTGCCGGTAAGCCCGTCTACCCTGTCGTGGGACCCGATGGTCAACCGCTCGCTACCGACTCTACCGGAGCAGTCGTTCGACCTGACGGACAGCCCATCCCGACCGATGCATCTGGAAAGCCCGTTGATGCTGATGGAAACGTTCTTCCCACCGACTCGAACGGCAACTACATCCAGCCTGCTGTTGGACCCGACGGACAGCCTCTGCCTACCGATTCTGCCGGTAAGCCCGTCTACCCTGTCGTGGGACCCGATGGTCAACCGCTCGCTACCGACTCTACCGGAGCCGTCGTTGGACCTGACGGACAGCCCATCCCGACCGATGCATCTGGAAAGCCCGTTGATGCTGATGGAAACGTTCTTCCCACCGACTCGAACGGCAACTACATCCAGCCTGCTGTTGGACCCGACGGACAGCCTCTGCCTACCGATTCTGCCGGAAAGCCCGTCTACCCTGTCGTTGGACCCGATGGTCAACCGCTCGCTACCGACTCTACCGGAGCAGTCGTTCGACCTGACGGACAGCCCATCCCGACCGATGCATCTGGAAAGCCCGTTGATGCTGATGGAAACGTTCTTCCCACGGATTCGGAAGGCAAGTTCGTGAGTCCAAAGGCTGAAGGAGAAGAAGAGGAGAAAGTGGTTCTCCCGATCATTGGTCCCGATGGTGGTCCCATGCCCACTGATCCTTCTGGAAAGCCGGTGCTCGAGGATGGATCTATCGTGAAGACGAACGACGCAGGAGAGCCACTCGGACCAGACGGAAACGTTCTTCCCAAGGACGATGCTGGAAACTACATCTATCCCGCTGTGGGACCTGACGGAAGCCCGCTTCCCACTGATGAGAACAAGAAGCCTGTTTACCCTGTTGTCGGCCCAGATGGACAATCACTCGCCACTGATTCCACGGGAGCTGTTGTTGGACCCGATGGCGAGCCGATCCCCACAGACGCCTCTGGAAGACCTGTTGGAGCTGATGGATCGCCGCTGCCTACGGATGCTAATGGAAAGTACGTGAACGTTCCCAAGGAAGATGTCTCAAAGGAGCTGCCTACTGATGATGCCGGACATGTTATTCATCCAGTGACCGGACCTGACGGCCAGCCTCTTCCTACTGATGCTTCTGGCAATTACATCAAGGATGATGGCACGCCTATCGAGAAGGATGACGAGGGAAGACCTCTTGGACCCGAAGGAAGCGTCCTGCCCACCGATGCCACTGGCAACTACATCTATCCTGCAGTAGGACCGGATGGCAGTCCTCTACCTACGGATGCCAACAACAAGCCCGTCTACCCTGTCGTGGGACCCGATGGTCAACCGCTCGCTACCGACTCTACCGGAGCCGTCGTTGGACCTGACGGACAGCCCATCCCGACCGATGCAGCCGGAAAGCCCGTTGATGCTGATGGAAACGTTCTTCCCACCGATTCGAACGGCAACTACATCCAGCCTGCTGTTGGATCCGACGGACAGCCTCTGCCTACCGATTCTGCCGGTAAGCCCGTCTACCCTGTCGTGGGACCCGATGGTCAACCGCTCGCTACCGACTCTACCGGAGCAGTCGTTCGACCTGACGGACAGCCCATCCCGACCGATGCATCTGGAAAGCCCGTTGATGCTGATGGAAACGTTCTTCCCACCGACTCGAACGGCAACTACATCCAGCCTGCTGTTGGACCCGACGGACAGCCTCTGCCTACCGATTCTGCCGGTAAGCCCGTCTACCCTGTCGTGGGACCCGATGGTCAACCGCTCGCTACCGACTCTACCGGAGCCGTCGTTGGACCTGACGGACAGCCCATCCCGACCGATGGAGCCGGAAAGCCCGTTGATGCTGATGGAAACGTTCTTCCCACCGACTCGAACGGCAACTACATCCAGCCTGCTGTTGGACCCGACGGACAGCCTCTGCCTACCGATTCTGCCGGAAAGCCCGTCTACCCTGTCGTTGGACCCGATGGTCAACCGCTCGCTACCGACTCTACCGGAGCAGTCGTTCGACCTGACGGACACCCCATCCCGACCGATGCATCTGGAAAGCCCGTTGATGCTGATGGAAACGTTCTTCCCACGGATTCGGAAGGCAAGTTCGTGAGTCCAAAGGCTGAAGGAGAAGAAGAGGAGAAAGTGGTTCTCCCGATCATTGGTCCCGATGGTGGTCCCATGCCCACTGATCCTTCTGGAAAGCCGGTGCTCGAGGATGGATCTATCGTGAAGACGAACGACGCAGGAGAGCCACTCGGACCAGACGGAAACGTTCTTCCCAAGGACGATGCTGGAAACTACATCTATCCCGCTGTGGGACCTGACGGAAGCCCGCTTCCCACTGATGAGAACAAGAAGCCTGTTTACCCTGTTGTCGGCCCAGATGGACAACCACTCGCCACTGATTCCACAGGAGCTGTTGTTGGACCCGATGGCGAGCCGATCCCCACAGACGCCTCTGGAAGACCTGTTGGAGCTGATGGATCGCCGCTGCCTACGGATGCTAATGGAAACTACGTGAACGTTCCCAAGGAAGATGTCTCAAAGGAGCTGCCTACTGATGATGCCGGACATGTTATTCATCCAGTGACCGGACCTGACGGCCAGCCTCTTCCTACTGATGCTTCTGGCAATTACATCAAGGATGATGGCACGCCTATCGAGAAGGATGACGAGGGAAGACCTCTTGGACCCGACGGAAGCGTCCTGCCCACCGATGCCACTGGCAACTACATCTATCGTGCAGTAGGACCGGATGGCAGTCCTCTACCTACGGATGCCAACAACAAGCCCGTCTACCCTGTCGTGGGACCCGATGGTCAACCGCTCGCTACCGACTCTACCGGAGCCGTCGTTGGACCTGACGGACAGCCCATCCCGACCGATGCAGCCGGAAAGCCCGTTGATGCTGATGGAAACGTTCTTCCCACCGACTCGAACGGCAACTACATCCAGCCTGCTGTTGGACCCGACGGACAGCCTCTGCCTACCGATTCTGCAGGAAAGCCCGTCTATCCTGTCGTTGGACCCGATGGTCAACCGCTCGCTACCGACTCTACCGGAGCCGTCGTAGGACCTGACGGACAGCCCATCCCGACCGATGCATCTGGAAAGCCCGTTGATGCTGATGGAAACGTTCTTCCCACGGATTCGGAAGGCAAGTTCGTGAGTCCGAAGGCTGAAGGAGAAGAAGAGGAGAAAGTGGTTCTCCCGATCATTGGTCCCGATGGTGGTCCCATGCCCACTGATCCTTCTGGAAAGCCGGTGCTCGAAGATGGATCTATCGTGAAGACGAACGACGCAGGAGAGCCACTCGGACCAGACGGAAACGTTCTTCCCAAGGACGATGCTGGAAACTACATCTATCCCGCTGTGGGACCTGACGGAAGCCCGCTTCCCACTGATGAGAACAAGAAGCCTGTCTACCCTGTTGTCGGCCCAGATGGACAACCACTCGCCACTGATTCCACGGGAGCTGTTGTTGGACCTGATGGCGAGCCGATCCCCACAGACGCCTCTGGAAGACCTGTTGGAGCTGATGGATCGCCGCTGCCTACGGATGCTAATGGAAACTACGTGAACGTTCCCAAGGAAGATGTCTCAAAGGAGCTGCCTACTGATGATGCCGGGCATGTTATTCATCCAGTGACCGGACCTGACGGCCAGCCTCTTCCTACTGATGCTTCTGGCAATTACATCAAGGATGATGGCACGCCTATCGAGAAGGATGACGAGGGAAGACCTCTTGGACCCGACGGAAGCGTCCTGCCCACCGATGCCACTGGCAACTACATCTATCCTGCAGTAGGACCGGATGGCAGTCCTCTACCTACGGATGCCAACAACAAGCCCGTCTACCCTGTCGTGGGACCCGATGGTCAACCGCTCGCTACCGACTCTACCGGAGCCGTCGTTGGACCTGATGGACAGCCCATCCCGACCGATGCAGCCGGAAAGCCCGTTGATGCTGACGGAAACGTTCTTCCCACCGACTCGAACGGCAACTACATCCAGCCTGCTGTTGGACCCGACGGACAGCCTCTGCCTACCGATTCTGCCGGAAAGCCCGTCTACCCTGTCGTGGGACCCGATGGTCAACCGCTCGCTACCGACTCTACCGGAGCCGTCGTTGGACCTGACGGACAGCCCATCCCGACCGATGCAGCCGGAAAACCCGTTGATGCTGACGGAAACGTTCTTCCCACCAACTCGAACGGCAACTACATCCAGCCTGCTGTTGGACCCGACGGACAGCCTCTGCCTACCGATTCTTCCGGAAAGCCCGTCTACCCTGTCGTGGGACCCGATGGTCAACCGCTCGCTACCGACTCTACCGGAGCCGTCGTTGGACCTGACGGACAGCCCATCCCGACCGATGCATCTGGAAAGCCCGTTGATGCTGACGGAAACGTTCTTCCCACCGACTCGAACGGCAACTACATCCAGCCTGCTGTGGGACCCGACGGACAGCCTCTGCCTACCCATTCTTCCGGAAAGCCCGTCTACCCTGTCGTGGGACCCGATGGTCAACCGCTCGCTACCGACTCTACCGGAGCCGTCGTTGGACCTGACGGACAGCCCATCCCGACCGATGCAGCCGGAAAACCCGTTGATGCTGACGGAAACGTTCTTCCCACCGACTCGAACGGCAACTACATCCAGCCTGCTGTTGGACCCGACGGACAGCCTATGCCTACCGATTCTTCCGGAAAGCCCGTCTACCCTGTCGTGGGACCCGATGGTCAACCGCTCGCTACCGACTCTACCGGAGCCTTCGTTGGACCTGACGGACAGCCCATCCCGACCGATGCATCTGGAAAGCCCGTTGATGCTGATGGAAACGTTCTTCCCACGGATTCGGAAGGCAAGTTCGTGAGTCCGAAGGCTGAAGGAGAAGAAGAGGAGAAAGTGGTTCTCCCGATCATTGGTCCCGATGGTGATCCCATGCCCACTGATCGTTCTGGAAAGCCGGTGCTTGAGGATGGATCTATCGTGAAGACGAACGACGCAGGAGAGCCACTCGGACCAGACGGAAACGTTCTTCCCAAGGACGATGCTGGAAACTACATCTATCCCGCTGTGGGATCTGACGGAAGCCCGCTTCCCACTGATGAGAACAAGAAGCCTGTCTACCCTGTTGTCGGCCCAGATGGACAACCACTCGCCACTGATTCCACGGGAGCTGTTGTTGGACCTGATGGCGAGCCGATCCCCACAGACGCCTCTGGAAGACCTGTTGGAGCTGATGGATCGCCGCTGCCTACGGATGCTAATGGAAACTACGTGAACGTTCCCAAGGAAGATGTCTCAAAGGAGCTGCCTACTGATGATGCCGGGCATGTTATTCATCCAGTGACCGGACCTGACGGCCAGCCTCTTCCTACTGATGCTTCTGGCAATTACATCAAGGATGATGGCACGCCTATCGAGAAGGATGACGAGGGAAGACCTCTTGGACCCGACGGAAGCGTCCTGCCCACCGATGCCACTGGCAACTACATCTATCCTGCAGTAGGACCGGATGGCAGTCCTCTACCTACGGATGCCAACAACAAGCCCGTCTACCCTGTCGTGGGACCCGATGGTCAACCGCTCGCTACCGACTCTACCGGAGCCGTCGTTGGACCTGATGGACAGCCCATCCCGACCGATGCAGCCGGAAAGCCCGTTGATGCTGACGGAAACGTTCTTCCCACCGACTCGAACGGCAACTACATCCAGCCTGCTGTTGGACCCGACGGACAGCCTCTGCCTACCGATTCTGCCGGAAAGCCCGTCTACCCTGTCGTGGGACCCGATGGTCAACCGCTCGCTACCGACTCTACCGGAGCCGTCGTTGGACCTGACGGACAGCCCATCCCGACCGATGCAGCCGGAAAACCCGTTGATGCTGACGGAAACGTTCTTCCCACCAACTCGAACGGCAACTACATCCAGCCTGCTGTTGGACCCGACGGACAGCCTCTGCCTACCGATTCTTCCGGAAAGCCCGTCTACCCTGTCGTGGGACCCGATGGTCAACCGCTCGCTACCGACTCTACCGGAGCCGTCGTTGGACCTGACGGACAGCCCATCCCGACCGATGCATCTGGAAAGCCCGTTGATGCTGACGGAAACGTTCTTCCCACCGACTCGAACGGCAACTACATCCAGCCTGCTGTGGGACCCGACGGACAGCCTCTGCCTACCCATTCTTCCGGAAAGCCCGTCTACCCTGTCGTGGGACCCGATGGTCAACCGCTCGCTACCGACTCTACCGGAGCCGTCGTTGGACCTGACGGACAGCCCATCCCGACCGATGCAGCCGGAAAACCCGTTGATGCTGACGGAAACGTTCTTCCCACCGACTCGAACGGCAACTACATCCAGCCTGCTGTTGGACCCGACGGACAGCCTATGCCTACCGATTCTTCCGGAAAGCCCGTCTACCCTGTCGTGGGACCCGATGGTCAACCGCTCGCTACCGACTCTACCGGAGCCTTCGTTGGACCTGACGGACAGCCCATCCCGACCGATGCATCTGGAAAGCCCGTTGATGCTGATGGAAACGTTCTTCCCACGGATTCGGAAGGCAAGTTCGTGAGTCCGAAGGCTGAAGGAGAAGAAGAGGAGAAAGTGGTTCTCCCGATCATTGGTCCCGATGGTGATCCCATGCCCACTGATCGTTCTGGAAAGCCGGTGCTTGAGGATGGATCTATCGTGAAGACGAACGACGCAGGAGAGCCACTCGGACCAGACGGAAACGTTCTTCCCAAGGACGATGCTGGAAACTACATCTATCCCGCTGTGGGATCTGACGGAAGCCCGCTTCCCACTGATGAGAACAAGAAGCCTGTCTACCCTGTTGTCGGCCCAGATGGACAACCACTCGCCACTGATTCCACGGGAGCTGTTGTTGGACCCGATGGCGAGCCGATCCCCACAGACGCCTCTGGAAGACCTGTCGGAGCTGATGGATCGCCGCTGCCTACGGATGCTAATGGAAACTACGTCAATGTTCCCAAGGAAGATGTCTCAAAGGAGCTGCCTACTGATGATGCCGGGCATGTTATTCATCCAGTGACCGGACCTGACGGCCAGCCTCTTCCTACTGATGCTTCTGGCAATTACATCAAGGATGATGGCACGCCTATCGAGAAGGATGACGAGGGAAGACCTCTTGGACCCGACGGAAACGTCCTGCCTACCGATGCCACTGGCAACTACATCTATCCTGCAGTAGGACCGGATGGTAGTCCTCTACCTACGGATGCCAACAACAAGCCCGTCTACCCTGTCGTGGGACCCGATGGTCAACCGCTCGCTACCGACTCTACCGGAGCCGTCGTTGGACCTGATGGACAGCCCATCCCGACCGATGCAGCCGGAAAGCCCGTTGATGCTGACGGAAACGTTCTTCCCACCGACTCGAACGGCAACTACATCCAGCCTGCTGTGGGACCCGACGGACAGCCTCTGCCTACCGATTCTGCCGGAAAGCCCGTCTACCCTGTCGTGGGACCCGATGGTCAACCGCTCGCTACCGACTCTACCGGAGCCGTCGTTGGACCTGATGGACAGCCCATCCCGACCGATGCAGCCGGAAAGCCCGTTGATGCTGACGGAAACGTTCTTCCCACCGACTCGAACGGCAACTACATCCAGCCTGCTGTTGGACCCGACGGACAGCCTCTGCCTACCGATTCTGCCGGAAAGCCCGTCTACCCTGTCGTGGGACCCGATGGTCAACCGCTCGCTACCGACTCTACCGGATCCGTCGTTGGACCTGACGGACAGCCCATCCCGACCGATGCAGCCGGAAAACCCGTTGATGCTGACGGAAACGTTCTTCCCACCGACTCGAACGGCAACTACATCCAGCCTGCTGTTGGACCCGACGGACAGCCTCTGCCTACCGATTCTTCCGGAAAGCCCGTCTACCCTGTCGTGGGACCCGATGGTCAACCGCTCGCTACCGACTCTACCGGAGCCGTCGTTGGACCTGACGGACAGCCCATCCCGACCGATGCAGCCGGAAAACCCGTTGATGCTGACGGAAACGTTCTTCCCACCGACTCGAACGGCAACTACATCCAGCCTGCTGTTGGACCCGACGGACAGCCTCTGCCTACCGATTCTTCCGGAAAGCCCGTCTACCCTGTCGTGGGACCCGATGGTCAAGCGCTCGCTACCGACTCTACCGGAGCCTTCGTTGGACCTGACGGACACCCCATCCCGACCGATGCATCTGGAAAGCCCGTTGATGCTGATGGAAACGTTCTTCCCACGGATTCGGAAGGCAAGTTCGTGAGTCCGAAGGCTGAAGGAGAAGAAGAGGAGAAAGTGGTTCTCCCGATCATTGGTCCCGATGGTGGTCCCATGCCCACTGATCGTTCTGGAAAGCCGGTGCTTGAGGATGGATCTATCGTGAAGACGAACGACGCAGGAGAGCCACTCGGACCAGACGGAAACGTTCTTCCCAAGGACGATGCTGGAAACTACATCTATCCCGCTGTGGGATCTGACGGAAGCCCGCTTCCCACTGATGAGAACAAGAAGCCTGTCTATCCTGTTGTCGGCCCAGATGGACAACCACTCGCCACTGATTCCACGGGAGCTGTTGTTGGACCCGATGGCGAGCCGATCCCCACAGACGCCTCTGGAAGACCTGTCGGAGCTGATGGATCGCCGCTGCCTACGGATGCTAATGGAAACTACGTCAATGCTCCCAAGGAAGATGTCTCAAAGGAGCTGCCTACTGATGATGCCGGGCATGTTATTCATCCAGTGACCGGACCTGACGGCCAGCCTCTTCCTACTGATGGTTCTGGCAATTACATCAAGGATGATGGCACGCCTATCGAGAAGGATGACGAGGGAAGACCTCTTGGACCCGACGGAAACGTCCTGCCTACCGATGCCACTGGCAACTACATCTATCCTGCAGTAGGACCGGATGGTAGTCCTCTACCTACGGATGCCAACAACAAGCCCGTCTACCCTGTCGTGGGACCCGATGGTCAACCGCTCGCTACCGACTCTACCGGAGCCGTCGTTGGACCTGACGGACAGCCCATCCCGACCGATGCAGCCGGAAAGCCCGTTGATGCTGACGGAAACGTTCTTCCCACCGACTCAAACGGCAACTACATCCAGCCTGCTGTTGGACCCGACGGACAGCCTCTGCCTACCGATTCTGCCGGAAAGCCCGTCTACCCTGTCGTGGTACCCGATGGTCAACCGCTCGCTACCGACTCTACCGGATCCGTCGTTGGACCTGACGGACAGCCCATCCCGACCGATGCAGCCGGAAAACCCGTTGATGCTGACGGAAACGTTCTTCCCACCGACTCGAACGGCAACTACATCCAGCCTGCTGTTGGACCCGACGGACAGCCTCTGCATACCGATTCTTCCGGAAAGCCCGTCTACCCTGTCGTGGGACCCGATGGTCAACCGCTCGCTACCGACTCTACCGGAGCCGTCGTTGGACCTGATGGACAGCCCATCCCGACCGATGCAGCCGGAAAGCCCGTTGATGCTGACGGAAACGTTCTTCCCACCGACTCGAACGGCAACTACATCCAGCCTGCTGTGGGACCCGACGGACAGCCTCTGCCTACCGATTCTGCCGGAAAGCCCGTCTACCCTGTCGTGGGACCCGATGGTCAACCGCTCGCTACCGACTCTACCGGAGCCGTCGTTGGACCTGATGGACAGCCCATCCCGACCGATGCAGCCGGAAAGCCCGTTGATGCTGACGGAAACGTTCTTCCCACCGACTCGAACGGCAACTACATCCAGCCTGCTGTTGGACCCGACGGACAGCCTCTGCCTACCGATTCTGCCGGAAAGCCCGTCTACCCTGTCGTGGGACCCGATGGTCAACCGCTCGCTACCGACTCTACCGGATCCGTCGTTGGACCTGACGGACAGCCCATCCCGACCGATGCAGCCGGAAAACCCGTTGATGCTGACGGAAACGTTCTTCCCACCGACTCGAACGGCAACTACATCCAGCCTGCTGTTGGACCCGACGGACAGCCTCTGCCTACCGATTCAGAAGGAAAGCCCGTCTACCCTGTCGTGGGACCCGATGGTCAACCGCTCGCTACCGACTCTACCGGATCCGTCGTTGGACCTGACGGACAGCCCATCCCGACCGATGCAGCCGGAAAACCCGTTGATGCTGACGGAAACGTTCTTCCCACCGACTCGAACGGCAACTACATCCAGCCTGCTGTTGGACCCGACGGACAGCCTCTGCCTACCGATTCTTCCGGAAAGCCCGTCTACCCTGTCGTGGGACCCGATGGTCAACCGCTCGCTACCGACTCTACCGGAGCCGTCGTTGGACCTGACGGACAGCCCATCCCGACCGATGCATCTGGAAAGCCCGTTGATGCTGACGGAAACGTTCTTCCCACCGACTCGAACGGCAACTACATCCAGCCTGCTGTGGGACCCGACGGACAGCCTCTGCCTACCGATTCTGCCGGAAAGCCCGTCTACCCTGTCGTGGGACCCGATGGTCAACCGCTCGCTACCGACTCTACCGGAGCCGTCGTTGGACCTGACGGACAGCCCATCCCGACCGATGCAGCCGGAAAACCCGTTGATGCTGACGGAAACGTTCTTCCCACCGACTCGAACGGCAACTACATCCAGCCTGCTGTTGGACCCGACGGACAGCCTCTGCATACCGATTCTTCCGGAAAGCCCGTCTACCCTGTCGTGGGACCCGATGGTCAACCGCTCGCTACCGACTCTACCGGAGCCGTCGTTGGACCTGATGGACATCCCATCCCGACCGATGCAGCCGGAAAGCCCGTTGATGCTGACGGAAACGTTCTTCCCACCGACTCGAACGGCAACTACATCCAGCCTGCTGTTGGACCCGACGGACAGCCTCTGCCTACCGATTCAGAAGGAAAGCCCGTCTACCCTGTCGTGGGACCCGATGGTCAACCGCTCGCTACCGACTCTACCGGATCCGTCGTTGGACCTGACGGACAGCCCATCCCGACCGATGCAGCCGGAAAACCCGTTGATGCTGACGGAAACGTTCTTCCCACCGACTCGAACGGCAACTACATCCAGCCTGCTGTTGGACCCGACGGACAGCCTCTGCCTACCGATTCTTCCGGAAAGCCCGTCTACCCTGTCGTGGGACCCGATGGTCAACCGCTCGCTACCGACTCTACCGGAGCCGTCGTTGGACCTGACGGACAGCCCATCCCGACCGATGCATCTGGAAAGCCCGTTGATGCTGACGGAAACGTTCTTCCCACCGACTCGAACGGCAACTACATCCAGCCTGCTGTGGGACCCGACGGACAGCCTCTGCCTACCGATTCTGCCGGAAAGCCCGTCTACCCTGTCGTGGGACCCGATGGTCAACCGCTCGCTACCGACTCTACCGGAGCCGTCGTTGGACCTGACGGACAGCCCATCCCGACCGATGCAGCCGGAAAACCCGTTGATGCTGACGGAAACGTTCTTCCCACCGACTCGAACGGCAACTACATCCAGCCTGCTGTTGGACCCGACGGACAGCTTCTGCCTACCGATTCTTCCGGAAAGCCCGTCTACCCTGTCGTGGGACCCGATGGTCAACCGCTCGCTACCGACTCTACCGGAGCCGTCGTTGGACCTGACGGACAGCCCATCCCGACCGATGCAGCCGGAAAACCCGTTGATGCTGACGGAAACGTTCTTCCCACCGACTCGAACGGCAACTACATCCAGCCTGCTGTTGGACCCGACGGACAGCCTCTGCATACCGATTCTTCCGGAAAGCCCGTCTACCCTGTCGTGGGACCCGATGGTCAACCGCTCGCTACCGACTCTACCGGAGCCGTCGTTGGACCTGATGGACAGCCCATCCCGACCGATGCAGCCGGAAAGCCCGTTGATGCTGACGGAAACGTTCTTCCCACCGACTCGAACGGCAACTACATCCAGCCTGCTGTTGGACCCGACGGACAGCCTCTGCCTACCGATTCTGCCGGAAAGCCCGTCTACCCTGTCGTGGGACCCGATGGTCAACCGCTCGCTACCGACTCTACCGGATCCGTCGTTGGACCTGACGGACAGCCCATCCCGACCGATGCAGCCGGAAAACCCGTTGATGCTGACGGAAACGTTCTTCCCACCGACTCGAACGGCAACTACATCCAGCCTGCTGTTGGACCCGACGGACAGCCTCTGCCTACCGATTCAGAAGGAAAGCCCGTCTACCCTGTCGTTGGACCCGATGGTCAACCGCTCGCTTCCGACTCTACCGGAGCCGTCGTTGGACCTGACGGACAGCCCATCCCGACCGATGCATCTGGAAAGCCCGTTGATGCTGACGGAAACGTTCTTCCCACCGACTCGAACGGCAACTACATCCAGCCTGCTGTGGGACCCGACGGACAGCCTCTGCCTACCGATTCTGCCGGAAAGCCCGTCTACCCTGTCGTGGGACCCGATGGTCAACCGCTCGCTACCGACTCTACCGGAGCCGTCGTTGGACCTGACGGACAGCCCATTCCGACCGATGCATCTGGAAAGCCCGTTGATGCTGATGGAAACGTTCTTCCCACGGATTCGGAAGGCAAGTTCGTGAGTCCGAAGGCTGAAGGAGAAGAAGAGGAGAAAGTGGTTCTCCCGATCATTGGTCCCGATGGTGGTCCCATGCCCACTGATCGTTCTGGAAAGCCGGTGCTTGAGGATGGATCTATCGTGAAGACGAACGACGCAGGAGAGCCACTCGGACCAGACGGAAACGTTCTTCCCAAGGACGATGCTGGAAACTACATCTATCCCGCTGTGGGACCTGACGGAAGCCCGCTTCCCACTGATGAGAACAAGAAGCCTGTCTACCCTGTTGTCGGCCCAGATGGACAACCACTCGCCACTGATTCCACGGGAGCTGTTGTTGGACCCGATGGCGAGCCAATCCCCACAGACGCCTCTGGAAGACCTGTTGGAGCTGATGGATCGCCGCTGCCTACGGATGCTAATGGAAACTACGTGAACGTTCCCAAGGAAGATGTCTCAAAGGAGCTGCCTACTGATGATGCCGGACATGTTATTCATCCAGTGACCGGACCTGACGGCCAGCCTCTTCCTACTGATGCTTCTGGCAATTACATCAAGGATGATGGCACGCCTATCGAGAAGGATGACGAGGGAAGACCTCTTGGACCCGACGGAAACGTCCTGCCCACCGATGCCACTGGCAACTACATCTATCCCGCAGTAGGACCGGATGGCAGTCCTCTACCTACGGATTCCAACAACAAGCCCGTCTACCCTGTCGTGGGACCCGATGGTCAACCGCTCGCTACCGACTCTACCGGAGCCGTCGTTGGACCTGACGGACAGCCCATTCCGACCGATGCATCTGGAAAGCCCGTTGATGCTGATGGAAACGTTCTTCCCACGGATTCGGAAGGCAAGTTCGTGAGTCCGAAGGCTGAAGGAGAAGAAGAGGAGAAAGTGGTTCTCCCGATCATTGGTCCCGATGGTGGTCCCATGCCCACTGATCGTTCTGGAAAGCCGGTGCTTGAGGATGGATCTATCGTGAAGACGAACGACGCAGGAGAGCCACTCGGACCAGACGGAAACGTTCTTCCCAAGGACGATGCTGGAAACTACATCTATCCCGCTGTGGGACCTGACGGAAGCCCGCTTCCCACTGATGAGAACAAGAAGCCTGTCTACCCTGTTGTCGGCCCAGATGGACAACCACTCGCCACTGATTCCACGGGAGCTGTTGTTGGACCCGATGGCGAGCCAATCCCCACAGACGCCTCTGGAAGACCTGTTGGAGCTGATGGATCGCCGCTGCCTACGGATGCTAATGGAAACTACGTGAACGTTCCCAAGGAAGATGTCTCAAAGGAGCTGCCTACTGATGATGCCGGACATGTTATTCATCCAGTGACCGGACCTGACGGCCAGCCTCTTCCTACTGATGCTTCTGGCAATTACATCAAGGATGATGGCACGCCTATCGAGAAGGATGACGAGGGAAGACCTCTTGGACCCGACGGAAACGTCCTGCCCACCGATGCCACTGGCAACTACATCTATCCCGCAGTAGGACCGGATGGCAGTCCTCTACCTACGGATTCCAACAACAAGCCCGTCTACCCTGTCGTGGGACCCGATGGTCAACCGCTCGCTACCGACTCTACCGGAGCCGTCGTTGGACCTGACGGACAGCCCATCCCGACCGATGCAGCCGGAAAGCCCGTTGATGCTCACGGAAACGTTCTTCCCACCGACTCGAACGGCAACTACATCCAGCCTGCTGTTGGACCTGACGGACAAACTCTGCCTACCGATTCTGCCGGAAAGCCCATCTACCCTGTCGTTGGACCCGATGGTCAACCGCTCGCTACCGACTCTACCGGAGCCGTCGTTGGACCTGACGGACAGCCCATCCCGACAGATGCAGCCGGAAAGCCCGTTGATGCTGACGGAAACGTTCTTCCCACCGACTCGAACGGCAACTACATCCAGCCTGCTGTTGGACCTGACGGACAAACTCTGCCTACCGATTCTGCCGGAAAGCCCATCTACCCTGTCGTTGGACCCGATGGTCAACCGCTCGCTACCGACTCTACCGGAGCCGTCGTTGGACCTGACGGACAGCCCATCCCGACAGATGCAGCCGGAAAGCCCGTTGATGCTGACGGAAACGTTCTTCCCACCGACTCGAACGGCAACTACATCCAGCCTGCAGTTGGACCCGACGGACAGCCTCTGCCTACCGATTCAGAAGGAAAGCCCGTCTACCCTGTCGTTGGACCCGATGGTCAACCGCTCGCTTCCGACTCTACCGGAGCCGTCGTTGGACCTGACGGACAGCCCATCCCGACCGACGCAGCCGGAAAGCCCGTTGATGCTCACGGAAACGTTCTTCCCACCGACTTGAACGGCAACTACATCCAGCCTGCTGTGGATTCCATTGTCCAACCTGTTGTGGAAGACACGGAATGTGATATTGAGAAGGGAGTGATGGATGTGGTCATTCTAATGAGTTCCCAAGATGCTTCACACGAGCAATTGGTAGCCTACCGCTCGGCAGTCAAAGGAATTCTCGATAGATTCGACATGGCTCCCGATGTTGCGAGAGTAGGATTGGTTCAGTATGGATCAGAAGCTCAAGTGCCTATTCCTCTCGGAAACTACAATGAGAAATCGGAGATTAGTGAGGCGATGGATTCGTTGACTGCTATGGATAATCGAGGAGAGCCTGCCAGACTATCAGTTGGAGTCAGAGCTGGATTGGAACAATTCAAGCAATTCGGACGCCCAGCCGCTTCAAAATTGATGATCATTTTGGCGAATGGAAAGGATTTCGAGTGAGTCTTTTAAGAGAGCAGCGCTGCAATAATTCGAAAGTTGGGCAGTTATAGCCGGACATTTTCAACTATTATCGGGCTCTAAGTTCTTGAGGGAAGTCTCCTATGAGTATTGATGTAATCCTATTATTCATAAGCTAAGAATATTGAGGTGATATTGTGGTAAATCCGCGCTCTCAACAGATTACAACTACACCTTTCCAAAGAACGAAATCGACTGTGGAATATATTTTTGTATCGCAAGCGGAAAATTATTTTAGGACCCCTTGTTTTTAATATAAACTTTTTCGAAAATCAAAAATCGTCGCTGTTTTGATATCAGCATAGAATTCTGCATCAAATTCCGCGTCGAAGAAATCCTTAATATTACCGGACGAGGACAAAATTGACCCCCCTATTTTTTGTCTTCCATCGAATAGCCGATGGCTGAATCAGTTGAGAATGAATACACAAAAATACTAAAAATCAATAATAGCCTCAAGGGAAAGCCGGAAATGATCAGCCTAATCCCGCGCTCTCAAACTTTTGCATACTCTCTCGTACACGCGACGAGATCAGGGTTTCGTCCTCGTCAGGTAACTTTAAAATCGTTATGCCTAATTTTTGAATAAAAATCGATCGAAAAAGGGCGATAATTTGTTAGTCCCAAATCATGTCGATTGTAAGAGCAGATTGTAAGAGCAGATTGTAAGAGCAGATTGTAAGAGCAGATTGTAAGAGCAGTTTGTCGTTTTTCACGAAGAAAATCGCTAATGAGTTATATTCGTTCGAACGAATCTTGTGAAGAGGTTTGTTTTAACAAATCTTTAAAAAGGAGGTGTAGAAAAAAATTTGACTCTTTCATTACCATTGCCTAGCTATCCCCAACGATGAGATTCTGAAATTTTCACGTTTCTATCTCTGCTCTGAACTGACATGGGACTGACCGGAAGACACATATCCCGATCGCCTTCTACTTTTGGTGGTGCATAGAGACCCCAAAGAGAGTCTCAAAACCGTTTTGCAAAGTTGCTCAATGGACCTAGTAATTAAGATAATTAACATTTTCTGATTTCGCTTTCACTTATCGACTAATTTCTGACGCGACGAAATGAACCGGCTCGGTGGTCGAGTGGTAGTGAGATGAGTCAATAACCCAGAGGGCAGTAGTTCGAGTCCGCTCCGATGCCCTCTTTTTTGTTAATTTCGTTTTTGATCTTTGGGCTCTCGATGTTGTTGCTGGTAACACATGTTCGTGTTTCAATTGAATGACAATCCGATCCATATTGTTTTAATAAATATGTCTCAAAAATTCACCATGTTGCAAAACTCGTTCCGAAGAGAATTCTGATGGTTGAGTGGTTGAGGGGAAGTTCAAGCAACATGCCGACGTTTTCATGGACGGAATCAAATAGGAGAAGCTGACGCAACCATTCAAACAAATCTTCAAATTGATTTTTTTTCTTCATTCTTCAACGTTCAGTCTTCCTTCAATTCCTCTGGCCTCATCATCCCCCACGTCCTTCCATGGCTAGGCAGACATCAACTAGTCGTATCGAGGTGGCTAGAGAAGGATACGGACGAAATGAAGATCCATGAAGTTTGAAGAAGAAAAACCAATTTGAAGATTTGGCTGAATGGTTCCGTTAGCCTCTCCTATTTGATTCCGTCCATGAACGTCGGCATTTTGATTGATCTTCCCCCAACCACCGGAGTTATCTTCGGAACGAATTTTGCAACATGGTGAATTTTTAAAACATTTTAATGTTAATTATCTTAATTACTAGGTCCATTGAGCAACTTTGCAAAACGGTTTTGAGACTCTCTTTGGGGTCTCTATGCACCACCAAAAGTAGAAGGCGATCGGGATATGTGTCTTCCGGTCAGTCCCATGTCAGTTATCGCAATTTGACTGATTGCAGCCATGTACATCTGGGGAAATTGCTCAGCGAACGAGCGAGACAACGCGCGATGCGAGAGAGTCACCTTCTCGTTTCTCTAACCGCGCGCTGTTGCTGAGACTCCTTCTTTAACTTACGTTCATAAAGGTAAAAAATGCCGGCACTTTTTGAACTATCATATCTCACTCGGGATATTTTCATGAAAAATTTCAAAAAATAGTCTTGATCAGAAAGAAATATGCTGCAAAATACGCTAACAATCGACTTGATTACGCGAATAGTTAATATCGATCTGTCAACGGCCAATCCGCATTTATTCAACTTAAATGTATTTTTTAAGGGTTTAATCGGCGCGGAATTTAAAGTTTCCGAACACCAATGGAAATAATTTGAACTGACGGGAGTGCCCTGATCACGACAAAACGAGCGAGAGAGTGTGTTAAAGGGAGAGAGCGGGCGGGATCAGGCAACTCAAACTCATACTTTGTGGCTCTATGCTGGCGCAAAAAATATTGAATTAATATTATTTTCATTATTCCAGTTTAACCAATTAGAACCCATTTAGAAAAAATATTTCCGTTTCCTGCATACAAGTTTGTTCCGTAGTCGATTTTGTTCTTTGGAAAGATGTTGTTAAAATCCTTTGTGTCCTATCTCGAAAAATAAAAGTACCTTTTCGAAATTAGTTATTTTCGAAAGAACTTAATTCGGATATTTTGGTGATTAGCACCCCAATACGCACAGCTTACCACCAATACTCATAGGAGACTTCCTTCAAGAAATTTGAGTCCGAAGAGAGTTGATGATGATTATCGAATCTCTCAGAGCTGCACTCTTGATAAGATGTGGGTAGTTGATTTAGCGTTCAACTGGGATTCACTATGGTAAAATATTTAAAATTCAAATAATGCGCTCAAGTCGGTTCAAACATTTAATCTTTCTAATATAGGAGACTTCGAATGATGGCGAAACAGAACTACGATGCAAATAGATATTTACAATCTCGCGAATTCATGACATAAGAAATATTTATATGATTTATTATTTCATATATCACAGGTATCACGAGTCAGCGGAGGTGTGCGGGAACATTTTCCAAAAACATGTCTCCGTTCTCGCCTATATTTGGGTGGGAGAATACTCAAGAGAGATGTTTTCGAAAAATATAGGTCATTGGTCCCAGAGCCGGCTTATAGGAAATTTCCGGTTTTGCACCTGGCTATGCTGTATTTCAACTTCCAGGCAAGCTACGGAGATGGTAAAGAGCTCAAGTAAAGAGCTCATGTGCGGAAAATTATTTCCTGCAACTTTTATGTTGAAACCTTTTCACGGGAACTCCAACTGAAAATGCTATTTCCGCGAAACCGAATTCGAAATTAGAAAATAATTGTTTTCACCATCCGGAAGGGGACTTGTAATGGGTTTTTGTTGCATAATATGAGAGAACATTCATTCATATGTATATGAAAAATATTGGCGAAGAAATAAAGTGAGCATTCAGCCTCGATATTTCGTGACAAACGTGGCCATGTGGTAAATATTCAGAATTTATTCAGCACAGTGCGCCGCAATTCGCTTTATAATGGTAAATGTGTGTGATTTGAGATGTTTCTGAAGCAGATAATTCAGTTTCTACTGAAAAACCCAGAGTTTGACAAAGTTCAAAAAATCGATTTTCACAACATCAATTTCTCCCAAGTTTGTACAATTATAAGTTCGCGTATTAACAACTACATGCCGAATACGAAGGTATGATTCGTAGTAGATACCGAATAGAGTTGAAATATAATAAACTTGATAGATTCATGGCGTTGAATCTCGTGTAATTTTCAGTCAAATATGCAATCCCAGGTGCGTAAAAACTAATAAAAATAAGTTTTCAGCTGAAATTATGTTGTTACTTATCAGATTTGTGTCTCTAAAATCAAGAAATATTTGCCTTAGTCAGAAAACATTGTCATACAATAATTTGTAAGGGCATACAAAAATTTGATTTTTTTCGTTTTGAAATTTTCGATATGTTTGCATTCGAATAGATTTGATGATTTCTCGGCAAAAAAAATCGAAATTTTGATTTTTTGAACACCCTTTAAAATGGCCACAATTCTAACATGTTTCATCTTTTCTGATCATAATGTGATTTTTGGTGATCGAAATTAGCGGGAACTCTTAGAAGATTAGTCAGAATCTTACTTTGTCGAATTTCGAACACCGCGATCCAGCAAGTTCGAGGATACAAATTATGGACATAGAATGGGCTGGAGAGCCAATAATTTCAGAATTTACTCTTTCGAATGACATCTATTACCTCCACTTTGCTATCATGTATAGAGATTTGAAAATCGTTAGTTGGGTGCCCACGAAATCGGTAAATTCGGAGTGTTGGAATTCGAATTTTTTTAAGTGAGGAAATTTTGTGCTCTTTCAACGGCATCAAACGAATTCGATCGAGAAACGTTAGAAATTAATTGAACTTGTCGTTTGGAATCACAAATCAGCGAAATGAAAAATTTTCAAAATTTGACATCTCATTTGTTCGACTTTCGGAGCTACGCCGCGGAAAGGGTCCACCCTAAAAGTGCCGACTACTCATTTTTCCTATATAGGTATGGAGTTAAGCTTCCATAATCTGCAATAAAATTCTCTTTGTTTGTTACTCCCCGAGATGGTATGATTTTATTTGTTCTTGAAATTTCAGATTGTCGTTTATATTTTTCGAACTTGACGTCCCACGATTTCACTTTCAACAGGAAAGTTATTCATCTGATTTTTCTGCGTTTTTTGAGCTCAATGCCACCTCTTTAGCACATCTGGAAGTTGAAATACAGTAGAGCCGGGAGTAAAACCGGAAAATTCCTAAAAGCCGGATCTGGGACCTGTGACCTAAATTTTTCGATAAGTTGGCTCTAGTGTATGCTAGTACCATAATATGAACCGAATCAATAATAAAAGTTGGAAATTGTTCCCACACACATTCACTGACTCGGGATGCCTGTGATATATTTTTTCGAGAGACTTCAATGATGACCAGTGCTATTTACAGGGTGCGCCATAATTACCCGGACTACTGTTTTCATAAGATTCCCTGCTTTAAAGCGGGACTTGAGCGATCTTGTTCACGTGAAAGTTTGCCAGCAATATTGGCAATAAGAACATATTAGCTAATTTTGATGGGGACTCATTTCCCTTTGACACAGGTCTTGAGCTTCTCTTATCCAATTCCCGCAAGAAATTTTCATCGACTTCGTCTCGTGCTATGAGATGGATCGCCTTGAGCGAGACAAGTGTTGAGTGCTTGGTAGAGGACATCTTGGCCTACAACACTCCCAAACATTGAAGTCGAGGGGTTGGGATCGGAGGAGTTCGGGGGTCAATCAGTCAGAGTGATAAATCGGGTGCATGGGTGTCCAGATACTACTTTTTCTTGTGAATGATAGCATAATCTTGTTGAAACGTCTAGTGGCCTAGATTGAAGTGGGATGGGACCAGGGTAGAAGCGCGTCTCCGAGGATGTGCATCATGTAATACTCTTTATTGACATTGGCGCTCGAAGTGACAAAAATTAGTTGGAACTTGCATGTTGAGCAAATTACAGCCTAACTCCTGATGGAATGGGGATGGATGGAGAATCAGTGATTCCACAACTATTTTCTGATTCTTCAGGATGAGAGGCAGTGATAATACTGTTTTGCATATTCAGCTTGCTTTCAACGGAAAACATATATAAAACGCTGAATAACGTACAAACGTGCGCGGACCTAGCACAATGCAACAACACTTTACAGTATCATTCTCTGTGGGACTTGATCTGACGCTCCTCTATTCCGTGTAACTTACTGCGCGTGTAATGGCGAATATTTAACTGGCACATGAGACGACCACGAATGGATGCGTTCGAGCTACCGAGATTCTTATCAATCTGAATGTGGTTTTGAAGTACTCCTCTTTCGGATGCGATCTATGTTCTTGTGGTGGAAACATATACCGATTTCCCTATGCCCGGCTCTGTTCAGTATTAAGCCTATCGTACATAACGGGATCGGAAGCAAACGACTTGTGAAAGGCGAGTCGATGAACGATGCTACACAGGTAGGGTGTGTAGCATCGTTCATCGACCTTGTACAGGTAGGGTGCGCGGGTTTGAAGAGATTAGGCATCGTCATTATTAGAATACTTGACTAGCTGACCTGAAACCTTGAATAGTGAGAGAGTAATGGTTACACGTCATGATAGTGACATAATGGTAGCGCAAAACGATTGGCCCGCGTGATCACAGAATGTTGAAATCAGTCCGGGTAATTATGGCACACCCTGTATATGAATATTGAGATTTAAAACTTCGGACACCTGCAAAAACACTCAAATCGCATAGCTCTAGGATATCGCATGCATGTGATGAAAATAGGAACGAATACTGTGAAATTTCACAAATATCACTTTTCCAGTATCATTTTCTCGAATAAAAAAGAAAGTCGCAAAAATGTAAATTGAGAGTGATACACGAAACGGAATATTTGTCGACATTTCAGCATATTCGTTCCTATATTTTCATTGCGTAGATAGGATAGTAATCAACCTTTGTTTCCAAAACTAAAAATATAATTGAGGTTTGATGTGATAATGAAATAATAAATGGAAAAAGAGATGCAATGCCTGTACTTCAGGGAGGATCGTGGCGTGGAAGTTCTGAAGGAGATCAAATTGATGCTGCTGACAGTGGACGATACAACGGACGTCCCCTCGTACATCTCCATGTCATCCTCTCTCGCTTCCCTGGACGAAATAAACGCGGAAACAATTGTGAACAAGATGAGCACTGAATGCAAAAGTGGAGTTTTCAACGTTCCCAAATCGCCGCAAAAGTTCATTCCTGAAGATTCAATAACGAAGAAGCCTCCACAAGAAGAGGAGAAAATATCGGTGACAGGTCCCGATGGATCTCTCTTGCCAACGGACTCAACTGGGTCATTTGTCACAGATGAAGGAACGATCATTGGTGTAAACGAAGGAGGCCAACCACTCGGACCAAACGGAAACGTTCTTCCCAAGGACGATGCTGGAAACTACATCTATCCCGCTGTGGGACCTGACGGAAGCCCGCTTCCCACTGATGAGAACAAGAAGCCTGTCTACCCTGTTGTCGGCCCAGATGGACAACCACTCGCCACTGATTCCACGGGAGCTGTTGTTGGACCCGATGGCGAGCCGATCCCCACAGACGCCTCTGGAAGACCTGTTGGAGCTGATGGATCGCCGCTGCCTACGGATGCTAATGGAAACTACGTCAACGTTGCCAAGGAAGATGTCTCAAAGGAGCTGCCTACTGATGATGCCGGACATGTTATTCATCCAGTGACCGGACCTGACGGCCAGCCACTTCCTACTGATGCTTCTGGCAATTACATCAAGGATGATGGCACGCCTATCGAGAAGGATGACGAGGGAAGACCTCTTGGACCCGACGGAAACGTCCTGCCCACCGATGCCACTGGCAACTACATCTATCCTGCAGTAGGACCGGATGGCAGTCCTCTACCTACGGATGCCAACAACAAGCCCGTCTACCCTGTCGTGGGACCCGATGGTCAACCGCTCGCTACCGACTCTACCGGAGCCGTCGTTGGACCAGACGGACAGCCCATCCCGACCGATGCAGCCGGAAAGCCCGTTGATGCTGACGGAAACGTTCTTCCCACCGACTCGAACGGCAACTACATCCAGCCTGCTGTTGGACCCGACGGACAGCCTCTGCCTACCGATTCTGCCGGAAAGCCCGTCTACCCTGTCGTGGGACCCGATGGTCAACCGCTCGCTACCGACTCTACCGGAGCCGTCGTTGGACCTGACGGACAGCCCATCCCGACCGATGCAGCCGGAAAGCCCGTTGATGCTGACGGAAACGTTCTTCCCACCGACTCGAACGGCAACTACATCCAGCCTGCTGTTGGACCCGACGGACAGCCTCTGCCTACCGATTCTGCCGGAAAGCCCGTCTACCCTGTCGTGGGACCCGATGGTCAACCGCTCGCTACCGACTCTACAGGAGCCGTCGTTGGACCTGACGGACAGCCCATCCCGACCGATGCAGCCGGAAAGCCCATTGATGCTGACGGAAACGTTCTTCCCACCGACTCGAACGGCAACTACATCCAGCCTGCTGTTGGACCCGACGGACAGCCTCTGCCTACCGATTCTGCCGGAAAGCCCGTCTACCCTGTCGTTGGACCCGATGGCCAACCGCTCGCTACCGACTCTACCGGAGCCGTCGTAGGACCTGACGGACAGCCCATCCCGACCGATGCATCTGGAAAGCCCGTTGATGCTGATGGAAACGTTCTTCCCACGGATTCGGAAGGCAAGTTCGTGAGTCCGAAGGCTGAAGGAGAAGAAGAGGAGAAAGTGGTTCTCCCGATCATTGGTCCCGATGGTGGTCCCATGCCCACTGATCCTTCTGGAAAGCCGGTGCTCGATGATGGATCTATCGTGAAGACGAACGACGCAGGAGAGCCACTCGGACCAGACGGAAACGTTCTTCCCAAGGACGATGCTGGAAACTACATCTATCCCGCTGTGGGACCTGACGGAAGCCCGCTTCCCACTGATGAGAACAAGAAGCCTGTTTACCCTGTTGTCGGCCCAGATGGACAACCACTCGCCACTGATTCCACGGGAGCTGTTGTTGAACCCGATGGCGAGCCGATCCCCACAGACGCCTCTGGAAGACCTGTTGGAGCTGATGGATCGCCGCTGCCTACGGATGCTAATGGAAACTACGTCAACGTTCCCAAGGAAGATGTCTCAAAGGAGCTGCCTACTGATGATGCCGGACATGTTATTCATCCAGTGACCGGACCTGACGGCCAGCCTCTTCCTACTGATGCTTCTGGCAATTACATCAAGGATGATGGCACGCCTATCGAGAAGGATGACGAGGGAAGACCTCTTGGACCCGACGGAAACGTCCTGCCCACCGATGCCACTGGCAACTACATCTATCCTGCAGTAGGACCGGATGGCAGTCCTCTACCTACGGATGCCAACAACAAGCCCGTCTACCCTGTCGTGGGACCCGATGGTCAACCGTTCGCTACCGACTCTACCGGAGCCGTCGTTGGACCTGACGGACAGCCCATCCCGACCGATGCAGCCGGAAAGCCCGTTGATGCTGACGGAAACGTTCTTCCCACCGACTCGAACGGCAACTACATCCAGCCTGCTGTTGGACCCGACGGACAGCCTCTGCCTACCGATTCTGCCGGAAAGCCCGTCTACCCTGTCGTGGGACCCGATGGTCAACCGCTCGCTACCGACTCTACCGGAGCCGTCGTTGGACCTGACGGACAGCCCATCCCGACCGATGCAGCCGGAAAGCCCGTTGATGCTGACGGAAACGTTCTTCCCACCGACTCGAACGGCAACTACATCCAGCCTGCTGTTGGACCCGACGGACAGCCTCTGCCTACCGATTCTGCCGGAAAGCCCGTCTACCCTGTCGTGGGACCCGATGGTCAACCGCTCGCTACCGACTCTACAGGAGCCGTCGTTGGACCTGACGGACAGCCCATCCCGACCGATGCAGCCGGAAAGCCCATTGATGCTGACGGAAACGTTCTTCCCACCGACTCGAACGGCAACTACATCCAGCCTGCTGTTGGACCCGACGGACAGCCTCTGCCTACCGATTCTGCCGGAAAGCCCGTCTACCCTGTCGTTGGACCCGATGGCCAACCGCTCGCTACCGACTCTACCGGAGCCGTCGTAGGACCTGACGGACAGCCCATCCCGACCGATGCATCTGGAAAGCCCGTTGATGCTGATGGAAACGTTCTTCCCACGGATTCGGAAGGCAAGTTCGTGAGTCCGAAGGCTGAAGGAGAAGAAGAGGAGAAAGTGGTTCTCCCGATCATTGGTCCCGATGGTGGTCCCATGCCCACTGATCCTTCTGGAAAGCCGGTGCTCGATGATGGATCTATCGTGAAGACGAACGACGCAGGAGAGCCACTCGGACCAGACGGAAACGTTCTTCCCAAGGACGATGCTGGAAACTACATCTATCCCGCTGTGGGACCTGACGGAAGCCCGCTTCCCACTGATGAGAACAAGAAGCCTGTTTACCCTGTTGTCGGCCCAGATGGACAACCACTCGCCACTGATTCCACGGGAGCTGTTGTTGAACCCGATGGCGAGCCGATCCCCACAGACGCCTCTGGAAGACCTGTTGGAGCTGATGGATCGCCGCTGCCTACGGATGCTAATGGAAACTACGTCAACGTTGCCAAGGAAGATGTCTCAAAGGAGCTGCCTACTGATGATGCCGGACATGTTATTCATCCAGTGACCGGACCTGACGGCCAGCCACTTCCTACTGATGCTTCTGGCAATTACATCAAGGATGATGGCACGCCTATCGAGAAGGATGACGAGGGAAGACCTCTTGGACCCGACGGAAACGTCCTGCCCACCGATGCCACTGGCAACTACATCTATCCTGCAGTAGGACCGGATGGCAGTCCTCTACCTACGGATGCCAACAACAAGCCCGTCTACCCTGTCGTGGGACCCGATGGTCAACCGCTCGCTACCGACTCTACCGGAGCCGTCGTTGGACCAGACGGACAGCCCATCCCGACCGATGCAGCCGGAAAGCCCGTTGATGCTGACGGAAACGTTCTTCCCACCGACTCGAACGGCAACTACATCCAGCCTGCTGTTGGACCCGACGGACAGCCTCTGCCTACCGATTCTGCCGGAAAGCCCGTCTACCCTGTCGTGGGACCCGATGGTCAACCGCTCGCTACCGACTCTACCGGAGCCGTCGTTGGACCTGACGGACAGCCCATCCCGACCGATGCAGCCGGAAAGCCCGTTGATGCTGACGGAAACGTTCTTCCCACCGACTCGAACGGCAACTACATCCAGCCTGCTGTTGGACCCGACGGACAGCCTCTGCCTACCGATTCTGCCGGAAAGCCCGTCTACCCTGTCGTGGGACCCGATGGTCAACCGCTCGCTACCGACTCTACAGGAGCCGTCGTTGGACCTGACGGACAGCCCATCCCGACCGATGCAGCCGGAAAGCCCATTGATGCTGACGGAAACGTTCTTCCCACCGACTCGAACGGCAACTACATCCAGCCTGCTGTTGGACCCGACGGACAGCCTCTGCCTACCGATTCTGCCGGAAAGCCCGTCTACCCTGTCGTTGGACCCGATGGCCAACCGCTCGCTACCGACTCTACCGGAGCCGTCGTAGGACCTGACGGACAGCCCATCCCGACCGATGCATCTGGAAAGCCCGTTGATGCTGATGGAAACGTTCTTCCCACGGATTCGGAAGGCAAGTTCGTGAGTCCGAAGGCTGAAGGAGAAGAAGAGGAGAAAGTGGTTCTCCCGATCATTGGTCCCGATGGTGGTCCCATGCCCACTGATCCTTCTGGAAAGCCGGTGCTCGATGATGGATCTATCGTGAAGACGAACGACGCAGGAGAGCCACTCGGACCAGACGGAAACGTTCTTCCCAAGGACGATGCTGGAAACTACATCTATCCCGCTGTGGGACCTGACGGAAGCCCGCTTCCCACTGATGAGAACAAGAAGCCTGTTTACCCTGTTGTCGGCCCAGATGGACAACCACTCGCCACTGATTCCACGGGAGCTGTTGTTGAACCCGATGGCGAGCCGATCCCCACAGACGCCTCTGGAAGACCTGTTGGAGCTGATGGATCGCCGCTGCCTACGGATGCTAATGGAAACTACGTCAACGTTCCCAAGGAAGATGTCTCAAAGGAGCTGCCTACTGATGATGCCGGACATGTTATTCATCCAGTGACCGGACCTGACTGCCAGCCTCTTCCTACTGATGCTTCTGGCAATTACATCAAGGATGATGGCACGCCTATCGAGAAGGATGACGAGGGAAGACCTCTTGGACCCGACGGAAACGTCCTGCCCACCGATGCCACTGGCAACTACATCTATCCTGCAGTAGGACCGGATGGCAGTCCTCTACCTACGGATGCCAACAACAAGCCCGTCTACCCTGTCGTGGGACCCGATGGTCAACCGTTCGCTACCGACTCTACCGGAGCCGTCGTTGGACCTGACGGACAGCCCATCCCGACCGATGCAGCCGGAAAGCCCGTTGATGCTGACGGAAACGTTCTTCCCACCGACTCGAACGGCAACTACATCCAGCCTGCTGTTGGACCCGACGGACAGCCTCTGCCTACCGATTCTGCCGGAAAGCCCGTCTACCCTGTGGTGGGACCCGATGGTCAACCGCTCGCTACCGACTCTACCGGAGCCGTCGTTGGACCTGACGGACAGCCCATCCCGACCGATGCAGCCGGAAAGCCCGTTGATGCTGACGGAAACGTTCTTCCCACCGACTCGAACGGCAACTACATCCAACCTGCTGTTGGACCCGACGGACAGCCTCTGCCTACCGATTCTGCCGGAAAGCCCGTCTACCCTGTCGTGGGACCCGATGGTCAACCGCTCGCTACCGACTCTACCGGAGCCGTCGTTGGACCTGACGGACAGCCCATCCCGACCGATGCAGCCGGAAAGCCCGTTGATGCTGACGGAAACGTTCTTCCCACCGACTCGAACGGCAACTACATCCAGCCTGCTGTTGGACCCGACGGACAACCTCTGCCTACCGATTCTGCCGGAAAGCCCGTCTACCCTGTCGTTGGACCTGATGGTCAACCGCTCGCTACCGACTCTACCGGAGCCGTCGTTGGACCTGACGGACAGCCCATCCCGACCGATGCAGCCGGAAAGCCCGTTGATGCTGACGGAAACGTTCTTCCCACCGACTCGAACGGCAACTACATCCAGCCTGCTGTTGGACCCGACGGACAGCCTCTGCCTACCGATTCTGCCGGAAAGCCCGTCTACCCTGTCGTTGGACCTGATGGTCAACCGCTCGCTACCGACTCTACCGGAGCCGTCGTTGGACCTGACGGACAGCCCATCCCGACCGATGCATCTGGAAAGCCCGTTGATGCTGACGGAAACGTTCTTCCCACCGACTCGAACGGCAACTACATCCAGCCTGCTGTTGGACCCGACGGACAGCCTCTGCCTACCGATTCTGCCGGAAAGCCCGTCTACCCTGTCGTGGGACCCGATGGTCAACCGCTCGCTACCGACTCTACCGGAGCCGTCGTAGGACCTGACGGACAGCCCATCGCGACCGATGCATCTGGAAAGCCCGTTGATGCTGATGGAAACGTTCTTCCCACGGATTCGGAAGGCAAGTTCGTGAGTCCGAAGGCTGAAGGAGAAGAAGAGGAGAAAGTGGTTCTCCCGATCATTGGTCCCGATGGTGGTCCCATGCCCACTGATCCTTCTGGAAAGCCGGTGCTCGATGATGGATCTATCGTGAAGACGAACGACGCAGGAGAGCCACTCGGACCAGACGGAAACGTTCTTCCCAAGGACGATGCTGGAAACTACATCTATCCCGCTGTGGGACCTGACGGAAGCCCGCTTCCCACTGATGAGAACAAGAAGCCTGTTTACCCTGTTGTCGGCCCAGATGGACAACCACTCGCCACTGATTCCACGGGAGCTGTTGTTGGACCCGATGGCGAGCCGATCCCCACAGACGCCTCTGGAAGACCTGTTGGAGCTGATGGATCGCCGCTGCCTACGGATGCTAATGGAAACTACGTCAACGTTCCCAAGGAAGATGTCTCAAAGGAGCTGCCTACTGATGATGCCGGACATGTTATTCATCCAGTGACCGGACCTGACGGCCAGCCTCTTCCTACTGATGCTTCTGGCAATTACATCAAGGATGATGGCACCTCTATCGAGAAGGATGACGAGGGAAGACCTCTTGGACCCGACGGAAACGTCCTGCCCACCGATGCCACTGGCAACTACATCTATCCTGCAGTAGGACCGGATGGCAGTCCTCTACCTACGGATGCCAACAACAAGCCCGTCTACCCTGTCGTGGGACCCGATGGTCAACCGCTCGCTACCGACTCTACCGGAGCCGTCGTTGGACCTGACGGACAGCCCATCCCGACCGATGCAGCCGGAAAGCCCGTTGATGCTAACGGAAACGTTCTTCCCACCGACTCGAACGGCAACTACATCCAGCCTGGTGTTGGACCCGACGGACAGCCTCTGCCTACTGATTCTGCCGGAAAGCCCGTCTACCCTGTCGTTGGACCCGATGGTCAACCGCTCGCTACCGATTCTACCGGAGCCGTCGTTGGACCTGACGGACAGCCCATCCCGACCGATGCATCTGGAAAGCCCGTTGATGCTGACGGAAACGTTCTTCCCACCGACTCGAACGGCAACTACATCCAGCCTGCTGTTGGACCCGACGGACAGCCTCTGCCTACCGATTCTGCCGGAAAGCCCGTCTACCCTGTCGTGGGACCCGATGGTCAACCGCTCGCTACTGACTCTACCGGAGCCGTCGTTGGACCTGACGGACAGCCCATCCCGACCGATGCAGCCGGAAAGCCCGTTGATGCTGACGGAAACGTTCTTCCCACCGGCTCGAACGGCAACTACATCCAGCCTGCTGTTGGACCCGACGGACAACCTCTGCCTCCCGATTCTGCCGGAAAGCCCGTCTATCCTGTCGTTGGACCCGATGGTCAACCGCTCGCTACCGACTCTACCGGAGCCGTCGTAGGACCTGACGGACAGCCCATCGCGACCGATGCATCTGGAAAGCCCGTTGATGCTGATGGAAACGTTCTTCCCACGGATTCGGAAGGCAAGTTCGTGAGTCCGAAGGCTGAAGGAGAAGAAGAGGAGAAAGTGGTTCTCCCGATCATTGGTCCCGATGGTGGTCCCATGCCCACTGATCCTTCTGGAAAGCCGGTGCTCGATGATGGATCTATCGTGAAGACGAACGACGCAGGAGAGCCACTCGGACCAGACGGAAACGTTCTTCCCAAGGACGATGCTGGAAACTACATCTATCCCGCTGTGGGACCTGACGGAAGCCCGCTTCCCACTGATGAGAACAAGAAGCCTGTTTACCCTGTTGTCGGCCCAGATGGACAACCACTCGCCACTGATTCCACGGGAGCTGTTGTTGGACCCGATGGCGAGCCGATCCCCACAGACGCCTCTGGAAGACCTGTTGGAGCTGATGGATCGCCGCTGCCTACGGATGCTAATGGAAACTACGTCAACGTTCCCAAGGAAGATGTCTCAAAGGAGCTGCCTACTGATGATGCCGGACATGTTATTCATCCAGTGACCGGACCTGACGGCCAGCCTCTTCCTACTGATGTTTCTGGCAATTACATCAAGGATGATGGCACCTCTATCGAGAAGGATGACGAGGGAAGACCTCTTGGACCCGACGGAAACGTCCTGCCCACCGATGCCACTGGCAACTACATCTATCCTGCAGTAGGACCGGATGGCAGTCCTCTACCTACGGATGCCAACAACAAGCCCGTCTACCCTGTCGTGGGACCCGATGGTCAACCGCTCGCTACCGACTCTACCGGAGCCGTCGTTGGACCTGACGGACAGCCCATCCCGACCGATGCAGCCGGAAAGCCCGTTGATGCTAACGGAAACGTTCTTCCCACCGACTCGAACGGCAACTACATCCAGCCTGGTGTTGGACCCGACGGACAGCCTCTGCCTACTGATTCTGCCGGAAAGCCCGTCTACCCTGTCGTTGGACCCGATGGTCAACCGCTCGCTACCGATTCTACCGGAGCCGTCGTTGGACCTGACGGACAGCCCATCCCGACCGATGCATCTGGAAAGCCCGTTGATGCTGACGGAAACGTTCTTCCCACCGACTCGAACGGCAACTACATCCAGCCTGCTGTTGGACCCGACGGACAGCCTCTGCCTACCGATTCTGCCGGAAAGCCCGTCTACCCTGTCGTGGGACCCGATGGTCAACCGCTCGCTACTGACTCTACCGGAGCCGTCGTTGGACCTGACGGACAGCCCATCCCGACCGATGCAGCCGGAAAGCCCGTTGATGCTGACGGAAACGTTCTTCCCACCGGCTCGAACGGCAACTACATCCAGCCTGCTGTTGGACCCGACGGACAACCTCTGCCTCCCGATTCTGCCGGAAAGCCCGTCTATCCTGTCGTTGGACCCGATGGTCAACCGCTCGCTACCGACTCTACCGGAGCCGTCGTAGGACCTGACGGACAGCCCATCGCGACCGATGCATCTGGAAAGCCCGTTGATGCTGATGGAAACGTTCTTCCCACGGATTCGGAAGGCAAGTTCGTGAGTCCGAAGGCTGAAGGAGAAGAAGAGGAGAAAGTGGTTCTCCCGATCATTGGTCCCGATGGTGGTCCCATGCCCACTGATCCTTCTGGAAAGCCGGTGCTCGATGATGGATCTATCGTGAAGACGAACGACGCAGGAGAGCCACTCGGACCAGACGGAAACGTTCTTCCCAAGGACGATGCTGGAAACTACATCTATCCCGCTGTGGGACCTGACGGAAGCCCGCTTCCCACTGATGAGAACAAGAAGCCTGTTTACCCTGTTGTCGGCCCAGATGGACAACCACTCGCCACTGATTCCACGGGAGCTGTTGTTGGACCCGATGGCGAGCCGATCCCCACAGACGCCTCTGGAAGACCTGTTGGAGCTGATGGATCGCCGCTGCCTACGGATGCTAATGGAAACTACGTCAACGTTCCCAAGGAAGATGTCTCAAAGGAGCTGCCTACTGATGATGCCGGACATGTTATTCATCCAGTGACCGGACCTGACGGCCAGCCTCTTCCTACTGATGTTTCTGGCAATTACATCAAGGATGATGGCACCTCTATCGAGAAGGATGACGAGGGAAGACCTCTTGGACCCGACGGAAACGTCCTGCCCACCGATGCCACTGGCAACTACATCTATCCTGCAGTAGGACCGGATGGCAGTCCTCTACCTACGGATGCCAACAACAAGCCCGTCTACCCTGTCGTGGGACCCGATGGTCAACCGCTCGCTACCGACTCTACCGGAGCCGTCGTTGGACCTGACGGACAGCCCATCCCGACCGATGCAGCCGGAAAGCCCGTTGATGCTGACGGAACCGTTCTTCCCACCGACTCGAACGGCAACTACATCCAGCCTGCTGTTGGACCCGACGGACAACCTCTGCCTACCGATTCTGCCGGAAAGCCCGTCTACCCTGTCGTTGGACCCGATGGTCAACCGCTCGCTACCGACTCTACCGGAGCCGTCGTTGGACCTGACGGACAGCCCATCCCGACCGATGCATCTGGAAAGCCCGTATATGCTGACGGAAACGTTCTTCCCACCGACTCGAACGGCAACTACATCCAGCCTGCTGTTGGACCCGACGGACAGCCTCTGCCTACCGATTCTGCCGGAAAGCCCGTCTACCCTGTCGTGGGACCCGATGGTCAACCGCTCGCTACCGACTCTACCGGAGCCGTCGTCGGACCTGACGGGCAGCCCATCCCGACCGATGCATCTGGAAAGCCCGTTGATGCTGACGGAAACGTTCTTCCCACCGACTCGAACGGCAACTACATCCAGCCTGCTGTTGGACCCGACGGACAGCCTCTGCCTACCGATTCTGCCGGAAAGCCCGTCTACCCTGTCGTGGGACCCGATGGTCAACCGCTCGCTACCGACTCTACCGGAGCCGTCGTCGGACCTGACGGGCAGCCCATCCCGACCGATGCATCTGGAAAGCCCGTTGATGCTGACGGAAACGTTCTTCCCACCGATTCGAACGGCAACTACATCCAGCCTGCTGTTGGACCCGACGGACAGCCTCTGCCTACCGATTCTGCCGGAAAGCCCGTCTACCCTGTCGTGGGACCCGATGGTCAACCGCTCGCTACCGACTCTACCGGAGCCGTCGTTGGACCTGACGGACAGCCCATCCCGACCGATGCAGCCGGAAAGCCCGTTGATGCTGATGGAAACGTTCTTCCCACCGTCTCGAACGGCAACTACATTTACCCGATAGAAGGAGAGAAAGTGCTGCCGATAAAGGGGGCAGATGGACAGCCTCTGCCCACTGATGGAGAAGGGAACATCATTCGCCCTGATGGATCCTTCGTCGCAAGGAACGACGAGGGACAGCCAATTGGCCCCGATGGTCTTCTCCTTCCCACTGATCACTCCGGTCACTTCGTATATCCTGCCATCTCAGCAGAGGGCAAAGTACTCCCGACGGATTCGAATGGACGATTCATCTATCCTGTTATTGGACCAGATGGAGAACTACTTCCCACTGACACTTCAGGTTAGATACTCATCATTAACCTACTTCAAGTTAGATACACATGATTTCGAGTGAATCCTCGCCTAAGCACTCATTCTTGTTATGTTTACGTCCGTAATTATATTCCCGATTCGAAATTAGTTAGAATGTTGCGATTGATAATCGTTTCATAATATTCACTAGTATAAGAAGCTAAGCTAAATGGGATTTCACCATTGTCAGGTTCTTCAATTCGGAAGGATGGATCAGCAGTGCCTACTAACAGTTTGGGACTGCCAATGGGAGAGAATGACGAGGTGAGAGAGAAGGGTAGAGTCACTCCTTACACCTCTTGCAGGTTCTTCCCACTGATCGATCAGGCACTCACATCATTCCTCCCCCCACTCGCCGTCCTTCTCCGTAAGTCATCCCTCTCCTTTCATTCCATATTCCTTCCTCACAGGCACTGCATGGTCTCATCGACCATCGATCTCATCGTCGTCCTCGATACTTCCTCCAATGTCAAGATTCTCGACTATCGAGTGATGAAGGAACTACTCAAGAACTTCCTCTCTGAACACTTCAATCTGGGAAGGAATCGGGTGCGCGTCGGAGTGGTCAAGTATGGAGACTGCTCGGAGGTTCGTCCCCCCCCCTCTCCCCCCTCCCTCTCCCTCCTATATTCTAATCTCAACTCTTTGAGGTGCCTGTCTCTCTGGGAGACTACGATCAGCCAGAGGAATTGCTCGCTCGAATCGGAGAGACGAGAAGAATGAAGGTTTCCCTTCCCTCCCTTCCCTCCATCCCCTCTAAATTCCTTCTTCAGAATTCTGCCAATCTCGAATCGGCTCTTCGTGAAGCAGCAGGCGACTTCCATCTCTCTGGATCAGATGAGACTCCCCGAGTTGTCATTGTATTCAAGAATGGAAAGGCGACGTGAGTGATCCTCCCCCTTCTTCTCCCATCCTCCATTCAGGACTGATGCGGCGACTGAGGCAACTAGACTCAGGGAGGAACTCAAGGCAATGGTATTCGTCGCTGAAGCAGGAGAAGACAGTGAGAGCAGAGTGAGTGCAGTCCTTCCCCCTCTCCTCAATCCCCCTCTCTCCTTCCCCCTCTCCTCAATCCCCTCTCTCCTTCGCCCTCTCCTCAATCCCCCTCTCTCCTTCCCCCTCTCCTCAATGCTCCTCTCTCAGGCACAGAACGGGGCGATCGTCGGATCGGAGCACGTCAACTCTCGCGTCGTCTATATTCCCCAATGGAGAGGAGCTGACTCTGAAGTACTCGGACCCATCGCAGACGAGATCTGCAAGGTATGGACTCCCCTGATTGCATGGATGAGTCCTCTCTGCAGACTGTCCCCAATGTCGACTCGGGAGTCACCCAGCAGACTTGGCCCCTGAGGAAGACCACCCTTCCCAGTCAAACGATGACCCCTCGAGAATGCACTCACATCGACTTCGAGGTAACATCCCTTCGTATTTTACGGTGTCTCTGCCTCTCACGATGCCTACGGGGGTATTGTCATAACGGAAGACTTCTCTCAGGCTGACGTCATCGTGATGCTCGACTCATCAGACAACTTCTCTTCGGAAGACTTCGAGCAGATGAAGGAGGGATTGGCGGGATTGGTGGACGAGACCTTCGATCTCTCACCTGATGTAGTCAGAGTGGGATTCGTCGTCTACACGTATGCTCCCCCTCCTTCTCCCCCCGAATTCCTTCCCTTCCAGTGACAAAGTCGCAGTTCCCGTTGCACTTGGACACTACGAGGATAAGATTGAATTGGCGGAGAAGATCATCGGGGCAGAGAAGATCGATGAGGGACAGGTAGGCCATCCCCCCTCTCCCCACCCTCCCCTCCCCTCCCTCCATCCATCACTCAGGCTATCGCCCTCTACGGATTCAATGCCGCCCGTCAGCAATTCGAGCAGCACGGAAGGAAGAATGCAACGAGAATGGTCATCATGGTCACGAATGGAGTCAATCGGTGAGGAGATAGAGAGAGGAGTCTCCTTCATTCAATTAATCCAGTGGAAATGCCGCTGGGGCAGCAGAGGAACTTCGTTCTTCCTTCAATGTCCAAGTATTCGTCATCGCTGTCAATGCTCAGGCAGAACAACTCGCTTCCCTCAAGAGAGTCGTTGGTGAGTTCCTCCCCTCCCCCCTCCCCTCTCCCCCCCCCCTCTCTCTCTCTCTCTTTCTCTATCTCTCTCGTGCAGGTGATCATCCTGAACGAGTTCTCAAGATTGGTTCTTCTCGAGAGATCACCGATCGTAACGTGGATCTCGGCCGTCGTCTCTGTGGTTTCTCCACTCCCAATCCCTCTTCCCTCCGTCCCACTACTCCTGCCTTCACAAAGAGAGACACTGATGATGGGTACTCCTCTCTTTCTCTTCCTTCTCTTCATCTTCTCTTCAGTGCAACTACTCTCTCTTCTCGTACCACTCGTGCTCTCATCGATGCCTCTGCTCTTTGTTCAGACGGAATCCGTCGTCCTTATCAGATGAACGTCGTCGTCGATCTCACTGCGAGATCTCCGAAGGAGGTCAGACCCCCTCCCCCTCTCTCCCTCACTCTTCTCCTTGCAGGATCTGGCAGCTGTACTCGGTCACTTCTCCTCTTTCATCCAGGAGAGATTCGGAGATTCTCCCCATCTCATGCAAATCAACGTCCTCACCGTTGGTAGTCAGAAGGTACCTATTCCTCGATGACGTCACTCCTCTCTTCTCTCTCAGATCCTCGAGGCATTCGATGACGTGAACGTAGCTGATCTGGTCGATCTCTTCGAGGACTTTGAACAGAACCCGTGGGTCTCCCGCCCTTCTTCCTCTCTTTCTAATCCCTCCTCTTTGAGTGAGGACACGGTCTCGGCCAGATTGGGCGAGGCAATCGATCGATCCATCGTCCAATCCAATTCCAATTACATCGCGGGAGCTACCAAACTGCTTGTGGTCATGAGTGCAGACGGAACTTCCAGGTATTCTCTCCATTCTTCTCTTCCCCTGCAGTTGCATCATCATGGTTCTTCAGTGACAATGCAGTTTCCTCTGCTGAGTATGCAGTCGAGGACTACGAGATGCACGTCGTCACTCTCTCCGTCAGGAAGATCTCTTCCGATGCACTCACGAAGATGGCTGGAGGAGTGGCCACCAGGTGAGGAGAGGGAGAGAACAGAGGGACAAACACCATTCAGAGTCATCCATCTCGACAACTGGGAATCTGCCGGAGATGTATTCAGAAGTTGGGCATCTTATGCCATCTGTGACTTCATGAAGGCAACGACTAGAATCCCGAAGAGAAAGACAACGCCCACTCTCCCCAAGGGTTGGTCTCCCCCCCCTCCCCCCTCCCCCCCCCTCCCCCCTCACCCCCCTTATGATTCCCTCTGAAGATCTCCCTCGCAATGAACCATCCAACGTCGAACTGCATGCTCTTTCTCCCACCTCCATCTCAGTCTCATGGACTTGCTGCACGAATACTCGATCGGTGAGGAGAGGAGAGGAGAGGGAAGGGGAGAGGGGGGGGAGGGGAGAGGGAGAGAGGGGAGGGGAGAGGAGGGACGGATCATTCCAGAACTACTCTATCATCTACACTCCCGACACTTCGATTCCCCGTGATAAATGGCAGAGATTGACTGGAAGGTGAGTGGATGGGAGGATGGGGGGAAGGTAATCCATGGGTTCATCTTAGTTGTCGTGACTCCTTCGGTCTCTCTCTCTCTTCCCTTCCCTCCGACACGACTTACACTGTGTGTGTTCTCTCTTCATCGGAGACTCGGAATGCAACAGCCATCGCCACTTCTTCCAACTGCGATCACATCCATCTAGATAAGGGTGAGGGGATTGCCCACTCACTGATCTCTTCGCATCTGCTGGTAGTACAGATGGTCGTTCAGATTCGACTCCTCCCCCCTCCCTCTCCCTCATCGAATCAGTCTCCCCTTGCAATTGTCTGTGCAAGGACGGAGAAGCTAGACTGCAGCCATGCAATGCAGTCACTGCACGACCCGTATGTAGACAAGGAGAGAGGAGAGAGTCAGAGTCCCTTCAGGTGGCTACTCTTCCCCCTGCCACTCTCGACGAGTGTCCCTGCCAGTTGCAATCCCACTCTGGTCGATGTCCCAAGGGATACACTCTGAATGGAGCAGCCTGCTATGGTGAGTGTCCCTCTCCCCCTCTCTTCTGTACTCACTCATCCTCAGATGTGGATGAATGTCTCGTCCACAACGGAGGATGCTCCCATGGATGTGTAAACACTCCCGGATCATTCTACTGCGCCTGTCCCAATGGTATCGTCCATTGACTATCCCTCGATCATCTCTTCCCTCTTAGGAATGCTTCGTGATCCTCTGGACAATTCCAAGTGTCTGGCAGCATCTCAATCCTTCGACAGTTTGGCAGCTCTTCTCACTCAATATCTCCATGAGAATCGACCATCACCAGGAGATATTGGAGTGGTCAGAGACGAGAATGGAAGAACTCACTACAAGGTACCATACACGAGTGATGCCATCCACAATCGATAATTGCAGGCAACGATCAAGGCAGATGACAACAAGTCCATCTCCTTCCAATGGTCTGCCGTCCCCGATTCCATCAAGAAGGCCTTCAAATGGCTCTTCTAATCCCAGTCTATCCAATCACTAGTCCCACCCATATTCATTGCATTCTATTCCTTTTTCCACTACCAATCATTCATTGATCGATACTCGATATCGATCTTCAATCTATCAATCTATAGGCTACAGTAATCCAATGCTAGTGTACCCTGCACTAGTTATTCTTTCTTCAGAGCATTCTTTCATTCTTGAGTACGCTTTCACTGATCTACTGCCTATCTTTCTCGATTCGTCCTAACAACAGTGACCATTACACTCTCCCGCGTGCCACAGTCTTGCCTTTCCATGCGCATATAATTCGTAGCGAGTAATTTTAGTAGCCGTACCACTAGTGTGAATCGATAAATTATTAAATAATTTCCAATTTCCTTTGACCTCTTTATTCACAACATTCGCATACAAAAGGGAGACAACAAGTAACAGTGGAACAGTATCTACTATAATGTATCCTATTCATCTATCTAATCGGTATTGATCGCCAGATTGAGTATCAGTTCGACTCTAAGAGCAGTTCAAAATCAGGAAAAAAATATTCAGTCAGTGTAAGAATATGAAAGAAAAGACAAATGGTAAACTATCGTCCTCATTTTTATCAGTCGCATGTGAATTGTCTACTTGGCAATAAAGGCCTTCATCTTGTTCAACAGGTTGATGTACAACTTGTGCTCGTGAGAGGAGGCGAAAGCAACCAAGTTCCTACAATTTTAGATCTTATTATTCAGATAAAAAAGACGGGAAAATTCCGCAGTGAGAAAAAGAATGAGATTTCGAAAAGATATGGCTGACTAAATCAACTCACTTGAGGAACTCCCCATCGAATCCACGCTCCTCGAGATAGCGAACGTAGAGAAGCTCCTGGATGGTCTGAAATAAAATTGTTACTAAATGAGACCTTTTACGGGCTCTTCACAATATAAAAGTAATGTTAATAACAGGCTTGAAGTAACGGAAGAAGTTATTTATACAGCTTACCGAGTCAATGTACTTTCCACTGGTGGCATACACGTGAGAGGGAACATCCTCATCAGCTCCCTTCACTGCAGGAGCGATGTAGAACTCCTCCACTTGGAAGTCATCTGCGATCAACTATATGCATTACGTATTTTGGAGATATAAGAACTCCCAGTATGAAAGTTGAAACAAATCAAACGTACACTCTCCGGGCTGCTCAGCCTCGACGAGCTCGAGCTGGAAGCAGAGTCTCTCATCTCCCTTTGTGATCTCGATAGAGAAAGGAGGAAGAGCAACTGGGGCGGGAGTCTGAACAAGATTCCATTCAAAACCATCCATGCTAAGAAACATATTTTTGAAAAATAGCTATTTCGTATAGCAAAAATAACTTGCATTGTTAGGATCCTCGAATTCCTCAGCGATTTCGACAGAGTGGTTGACATTGAACACGACAAGGATGCTCTCGTTACCGTGAGTCTTCGTAAGGCGCACCTGACGTGTTCATTTGAAACCATCTCAAAATCAGGCATGCAATCATGATAAATGATTAAAATAAATCACCTCGGCTTCCTTGGTAGTCACAGCGAACCCTGGGAACATGGTGGGAGAAGCAGCCGGGTGCTGAGCCTGTAACTTTAGAAGTGAATAAATGTGAACAATGAATAAAGGTTAAATAGTATGATAAACAGAGCAATCGGAGCAAGTATTCGAACAATATGTAATATAACACGTGTATCACGAGTCAGTGGTGCAAAATTCACCCCCTCGGGAACAATTTGCAAAAAGTTTCTTTGATCCAGGATCTCAGTATGGTGGGAGATTATCCTAGAGAAGACATTTTGAAATTTCTAGGTCATTGGTCCTAGAGCCGGCTTTTAGGAATTTTCCGGGTTTTGAATCCGGCTATACTGTATTTCGTCTCCCAGATGAGCTAGAGAAGTGGTATGGCGCTGAAAATGATCGGGAAATTATTTTAAGAAACTTTTATGTTCTGACCAAAGTTTAAAGATCAAAGATCAAAAAGTTATGTTCGAAAAACCATTTTTGGAGGTAAAAAATAAATCGTACCGCTTTTGTGAGATACCATTTTCCAGAATTTTATTACAGAATATGCAAGTATAAGTGCCCCTCTACATATTAAAAATATATAATCGAATTTTTGAATATGGGTGTTTTTTTTTTGCAATTTGGCTCTGAACATCGACAAATTGCATTTTTATGGAAAAAAATAATGTTGTATCTCAGCTCCCAGATGAACTAGAGATGGAATTCGGCTTAAATATTCGTACAATTATTTCTATACATTCTATGGTTTAACTGAATTTGCAAGACCAGCGATGCAAGATCCGAAATTTTTGTCGAAAGACCGTTTTTACAGATAAAGATTACACCGTACTTCTCTTGCGAGATGCCATTTTCCAGAATTGTTTTGCAGAATATGCAAGTACGAGTGGCCATTTATACAATACAGATGGAAAATCGAGTTTTCAAATATGGGTCTTCTATGAAATTTTGCTCTGAACATCGAAAAAATGCATTTTTTGTAAATAATCAATTCTCATTATTACCTTTGAAAGTTGTCTGATCTGGTTCATATTGTACCTACTGCATGTCATGGATACTAGATTTCGAAAAACATAGGTCATATGTCCCGGAGCCGTCATAATGAGAATTGATATTTTTTAAAACATGCATTTTTTCGACATTTAGAGCTAAATTTCATAAAACACCCACATTGCAAAACTCGCTTTTCTAACTGTATTGTGTAGACACTTGTAATCTCGTATTCCGCAAACAAAATCTGGAAAATATATCTCGAAAGACCAATACGGGTCAATGTTCCCCAAAATGTTGTTACTCGACCATAATCTTTGATCGAAAATTTAAACGTATAGCTCTTGTGAGATACCATTTTCCAGACTTTGTTTGCGGAATACGAGAATACAAGTGCCCATCTACACAATACAGTTAGAAAAACGAGTTTTGCAATATGGGTGTTTTATGAAATTTAGCTGTAAAAGTCGAAAAAATACATTTAAAAAAATATCAATTCTCATTATGACGGTTCCGGGACAAATGCCCTATGATTTTCGAAATCTAATATCTATGATATTCAGTAAGTACAATATGAAACAGATCAGACAACTTTCAAAGGTAATAATGAGAATTGATTATTTACAAAAAATGCATTTTTTTGATGTTCAGAGCAAAATTTCAAAGAAGCCCCATATTCGAAAACTCGATTGTCCATCTGTGTTGTATAGATGGCCACTCGTACTTGCATATTCTGCAAAACAATTCTGGAAAATGGCATCTCGCAAGAGAAGTACGATGTAATCTTTATCTGTAAAAGCGGTATTTCGACAACAATTTCGGATCTTGCATCGTTGGTCTTGCAAATTCAGTTAAACCACAGAATGTATAGAAATAATTGTCCGAATATTTAAGCCGAATTCCATCTCTCTAGTTCATCTGGGAGCTGAGAGACAATATTATTTTTTCCATAAAAATGCAATTTGTCGATGTTCAGAGCCAAAATTGCAAAAAACACCCATATTCAAAAACTTGATTATATATTTTTAATATGTAGAGGGGCACTTATACTTGCATATTCTGTAATAAAATTCTGGAAAATGGTATCTCACAAAAGCGGCACGATTTATTTTTTACCTCCAAAAATGGTTTTTCGAACATAACTTTTTGATCTTTGATCTTTAAACTTTGGTCAGAACATAAAAGCGCGATCATTTTGATCATTTGATCGCGCTTTTATGTTTTCCCGATCATTTTGAGCGCCATACCACTTCTCTAGCTCATCTGGGAGACGAAATACAGTATAGCCGGATTCAAAACCGGAAAATTCCTAAAAGCCGGCTCTAGGACCAATGACCTGGAAATTACAATATGTCTTCTCTAGGATAATCTCCCACTATAACAACACCAAGATACGGCACACTTTTTGCAAATTGTTCCCGGCCACCTCCACTGACTCGTGATACCCGTGATAATATATAAAGTTAACAAGTCAACATATATAGAAAAACGAAAGAAGCAACCTCAAGGTCCTTTTCAGCATCGATTTCGTGCTTCAGTGCCTCCGACAGTTCAGTTGCGACGTTGAATGCTGTGATTAAGAAACAAAATTATTATACTATTACATTTTGCGTTTAATATAGTAAACTCCGTCCCTAACTCCAGATTGTGCCTAAGCAACCCCAGTTTGATTTTATTGAAGGTGCGAAAAGCATTGCAGCAAATATGGCTCAAATACTCTGGGACTAAAGATGATTACGTAAGCAAACTTTGCATAATGAGGAACTGCCATCATTGCAAAGCTTCATTTAGATTTGGGCTTCGCAAGTTCACTATATTCTTTCTTCAAAATTCTCACCTCGAGGAGAAGTGCTGAAGAGTCGGACGTCACCGAGGACGACGCTCTTCGTGTGGTTCAGCAAGCTGTAGTCCACGGGCTGCCTGGAAATAATCTAGTTATTTAATTGCAGATTCAGAGAATGAGAAAAATAAAATATACCTATGGTTTCCGCTGGAGAGACGGGAAGACACGGCGGCATGTGAGTTGGTGAGACGAGCAAGCGAGCGGAGAAGTGACGAGCCACCACGAAGAGCCATCTCAAGCTGGGATTACCTTCAATTATACGCATTTGCGACCATCCTGAGTTGCACAGCATAAGAGAAATCTATTCAACATAACGGCGAAATGAACGGGACTAATAGGCAAGCAACTTCAGACAGGAAAACACTTTAAAACAGATAGGGAATCACCGAAAATACCTTCAAAATTATGAGATATTCATCGAGACAATTCCAAAAAAAATGCTGTTAAATAGCCGAAAGTGTACGCATAATATTAGTGTAGTGAGAAAATGTCAGAATTATTTTAATTTTTTCCAGTCTTTCAATTAATAATTGTAAATGGCACGAGAAAAATATTTACATTCCATGAATAATTCAATAAATATATCAAAAATATATCCAATTGTCAAAGAAGCTCTGAATATCACCATTTTGCACTATTATCGGCTCTAGCAGATCATAAATCACGAAGATCTAAAGTCTTAGACTAAAGATTGATCTATATATATAAAATCATAGATAATATCAATATTATTTAAATGCAACACCAGTATTGGATAAAAATTGCACATATACTGTATGCGATATACATTTAAAAAAAATCCGCAGATGAAATTTAAAAAAAAAAATTAAATTTTTTATTTGCACATGTTTTGTTCTGGAGGTCACGAATGCAGTCGACTTCAGAAGCAGTGGATGAGACTGACAGTCCCTCTATTTAGGCTGCAGGGGAAACAAACTCTTCGCCCACCAACGGAATTCATCATAACACAGATTGCAATCTGCAGATTCATAGAAAACGTACGTAAATTTCCGATGCATTTAGTAGTTCCAATCTCAATTCTTCGACCATATGGAAAATCCTCCGTTCGCATGGACGGATGGGGAATAAGCGCACCCAATTAATATCATGTACGATATATGGAAAATCTTCCAGTTTCGGGATCAATGCGAAGGACGGGAAATTGATCGCCGTGAGTATGTAGATCACGCAGGTAAATATATCTGGAGAAAGGTGTACACCCACACGTGTGCATTCCAGACAAAATCATTCCACATTGACATTGATCTAGCAATGTTCTCCCGCGAGTCCATTCTCGAAGACAGAATGTACCTTACCATTAACTTTTTTTATCGGGGTCAATAGCTAATTGTGAGGTGGATGCGCCGTTGTTGATAATGGGAGACTTCGGTGTTAAACTCCTTTATTGTTAGCCTTCTTAGATAATGACACACTCAGGCGAGCTATGTGCATAATCAGTTCCGAATTAGCAAGAGAGAGAACTTTTATTTTTTCTTTTTCTCATTTTTGTACAAATAAATATTTATCAATTAAAGTTTCGAACGTCATAACAATAGTTGATTGAGTGTCGATATGTACATACAACAATAGTTTCTCCTGCTCATGGTCTACTGCTCCTACTCTCATGTCTTGTCCTCTTCCCTCCATCACTTTCGATGAGTGCAATGTATGCATTGTGAGAGAGGCGTTTGAGGATGTGACCGAGATCGCCTCAAATATCCATCTTTCATACTGTATAGATTATACACTGGCTAACTGCTGAAAATATTTTACCATATTCTCCTAATCTCGATCGATAATCAGAAGCGAGCACTTCAAATTTTGTGGCACGATGCTGAAATTCAAAATGTTTAATTGGACCAGTTTAATTTGTTTGTTCCAGTTATTCTTTCATACTTGGTGTCGTCCATTCCTGAATGGAGGAGTAGTGACTGTCTCCAGATTCAGAGGTTCAGAAGGGGCAGGGGAGGGAGACTGAGTGGTACTCTCTTCGTCGAAGGGACGGGCGGTCGTCCTTAGTGAGAACGGAGACGAAGTCGCTGCGAGGCACACATAACCTCCCCCCTCCCCCTCCCCCCTCCCCCCCCCCCCCTCCCCCCTCCCTCACTCACCAATGGCTCTCAACTGTTCTCTTCTTCTCTCTGATAGATCGAGATCCACAATTCCTCCTTCCTCATCCTCCTCATCCACATCAGACAGATCCAATGGAGCACCTGCATCATTCCCCCTCTCTCCTCTCTCACTCTCCCTGCAACCTGTGATTGGCTGGAAGAAGTCCTTCTCATGCTCATCAGCCACCTGCAACTGCTCCTTCACCCCTCCCCCCCCCTTTCCATCCTCTCTCCCTCACGGTCTCTTCATAATCTCTTGGATACGTGATCCTTCTGGCTGAAGTCAATAGAGAAGCAGCGGCGGCATTCTCTGGTCGCCTGTCTGATCCTCCCGATCGATAGATCAGATCAAAGTCCTGAGAAGTACCTACTGTAATCAGAGATCCACGACTGGTTCCCCACTTCGTCAACGTCCTTCTTTGTGTTGTGAATGTATCGAGTGGGGAGTCTCGGCTGGGATTCTCTGATCTCTTTCTGCACCGAATTCACTCTTAGATGAGTGGATGGTTCCTGCAAAGATATTCTGACTACGGTAGTCTCGCGATACACTCACATCGATCGATTCCGAGAAAGTAACAGGCCGCACTATCGATCGACCGCCCACTTGAGTGCTTTTCTTCTGCTTTTGTGCCAAAGATTTAAGTTTCATCTTCTAAGAAACAATCGATGAGCAAATAGCGAATACCGTATACCTCATTGATCGTGGAAGGAGTAGCCGTGGGTGCAGGAGAAGCCCTGACTGGAGAAACAGTAGACGCCTCTGCTTCGACCTCCTTCAATTATGTAGATACTGTCAGATGTATTGAAGAAAGGGACAAGACCTGCGGAGTGATTGGGGGAGAGCTTGTGGTTGACGGAATCGGAGGAGGAGAAGAAGTGAATGGAGAAGGAGTCGGCGATGTCGTCGAAGTAGTAGCCACTGTAGTCGTTGTCGTCGAGGGAGAAGTAGATGAGATCTCCGTGGAGAGCAACTTACGAGCAATTTCGACTCGTAGCAACTGAGGGAAGGTGAGGATAGAGAGGGGGGAGGGGGCTGGAGTACCTCCTCTACTCTGGCAACGATCGCCTTCTTCTCTGTCTCGTTCAGATTCAACTGCTCCAGAAGGGAGAACTCCGCAACGGAATGGATCGATGACTAGAGAGAGATGAATGAATCCATACCTCTATTCAACCAACCTCATCTTCCTTCTGACTTGACTGAGTGGTGGAAGGAGTAACAGTGCTTTTCTCTGTCTTTCTCTCTTCGGCGAGTGTTTCCTCGAGAAGTCTGCGGATAAGGCGAACTTGCTCGGAGTCTCAAAGTAATTGATGGGAAGAGCATCTGACTATACTCCATACCCTCTGGTTGTTTCGTTGTTCCCTCTAAAGGAGAAGTCGATGATTTCTCCATTCCCACGAACGATTTGACGGAGAGAGCTCTTGGATTAGCATGATCGGATGAGGGAGGAATTCCTCCCAGATAAGACTCCGACGAACGTTGTGGAGGGACTACGAATGAAGACTGCGAGGGAGAATGATGAGGGAGGAATCATTGAGGGGAAGGGAGGGATTGACTCACTGGGATCACAGTAGGCACTTGGATGTCAGTGAGGGGAGATTGAATAGCTAGAGGATCGAAGAATGGTTGAGAGGGCAGCTCTGATATCTCCACCCTTTTCTAATCTGCGCATTCGACTCACGGTTCAAATTCTGTAGTTGCTGATTGAAAAGGTCGATATTACTGGGATTCAAGACCAAATTCTGGAAATTAGTGAAGCCTTGCTGAGCAGGCAATCTGAACTGCAAGTACTTTCAATTTCGTGAGTTCGAGAGGGAACCTGGCAGCTGCCGGCAAGAGATTGTTCGGCATCAACAAAGCTTGGTTCAATTGGGCTTGATTAGTAAGGAATTGATTGTAGAAGGAAGAATCGATGGGATACTGCAGAGTTCACTTTGAAGTGAGCAAAGGCGAATACTCACTGTAGGACGATGGAGATCAGCTGATGGGGTATTTATCTGAGCGAGAAGAGTGGAGAAAAGAGAAGACCAAGGGATGAGGAATTGGATGATTCGCATCTGGAGAAGGAAGAGAGTGATTGAGAGGAGGGAGAGAGGCACTCGTAATCATGCGGGATGGGTTAGTTTGTGTGACAAGCGCCATTTCTTCCCCTTGGCGAATGAATCGACCCCGTTTTGTCCCTCTCCCAATTACACTAATAACCCCATGATTGAGACGAAGTGATGAAGATCCATGAGAATTCGACAGTGATTAAAAGTGAGAGGGAATGGAATAGTGAAGGAGGTTTGAAATGATGCTGAACGAGAGACCGGAATGAAGGTGCTTGAGCTTCGAAAGTCACTTGGTGGAAAGGTGGAGGGAAGAGACAATCTCAGAGAGTCATCTCAGGAATAACAACCGGAGGGGAGAGGAGATTCATCAATGGCACCTTGATGCCTACTTCGGACTGAGGAGAAAGGATGAATCCCCACCAAAACAGTGAGAGGGAACGGAGTGTCAAGGAAGTGAAAGGTCAGGAAAGAGAAAGTGGACAGGCTTCAACATTGAGTGACTCATTCGAGGATGGGACTACCTTGAAATAACCACCCCTCGCAATCTAATGGACTAGTTAGTGAGAAACGTCGAAGAAAGATCCAAAGTTCAGAAAGAAAACTTTAAGAGAATACCGTAGATTGGCAAAGAAAAGTGAGATAACGCGAGAAGGATCAAGACGAAATGGGAAGGAAGAGAGGATAGAACTGCCTAGAGGGTTTCGAGAGTTGAAAGGGAGCTTGCCAAGGTTGGCACTGAATTGATTGATGGAAGAGTACATCAAAGAGAGACTTTCGCTGGATAATGGCATGAATAGGAAGGATCGAAAAAGGAACGGAGTGGAAAGAGACAAATAAGGTTGGTGAGACTGGATTGCTTTCTCGAGATTTATAGCTGGAAAAGGGGATGCTATCACTATTTAGAAGGGAAGGAATACCGCCCTGAACTGGGGGGAGGAGGAGGGGGAGCCATTCTCTAATGGAGCATCCAGGTGGAAAGGCAGTCCATTACGGTACATTGCATTCTGATCATGATCTACCTCCGAAATGGACTTTCAACCTTCGCAACGCATTAGAAACCCAATGGGAACGGTCTAAGATAGGAGGGATGTTACAATTGATGATGAATGGAAGAGATTCGAGTAGACTAACGACTTCCCATACTGGATACCAAAGGGAACTCCTACTGTAACAACAAGGACGATTGGGAGAGATAGTCTATAGATCTGATAGACAAGACTGGCTTATCGCGCACCTTCTAAGATCACTTTATTTCATCTCAATTAGTTCTTCTTTTGTTGAATGATTCAGTGGATGGGAAGGGATCACATCTTCCTCTTCGATTTCTCTCTCTTCTTCTCATGAGTCTTCTTCGAAGTCTTCGGGATAGATGTTGCTTTCTCTGGCGGTGCCTCGACGATTGACCTGGAAATGACTCTGCCTTCCTCCCATCCATTCCTCATTCCTACCATTCCTTCTTCGATTTGATGGAGGATCGTGCAGATACACTGTGGGGATCACTCTGAGGAAGGCCTTTCCCTCTAGGAATCAACTCTGCCTTTGACTTCTCACTTCCACTAGATGTATTAGACCTGTGAATATCCCATGTCACTCTTCGAGGAGGGATGAGGAGGGGGGGGGGGGTTCCCACCTGAAGGGCGAGTTAGTCGCAGTCTTCGCCTTCAATTCCTTCTCACTCTTCATAACTCCCGTTCTGAATGAGTGAATGAGAGTGGGGGAATCCTTCGAGGGGAGGGGAATCTACCTTATCACTGATGTATCCGATGCTTTCCCACTCAATTTACTCCCTGAGCTTCCCGATCTGGAATGAGTTGATCTCAATGATTCAACCAGTCTTCCTCACGGTGTCTTCGTCTTCACCTTCGCTACTTTGGCACGGAACTTGTTGAGACGGCATTGGACCTACCGAGTAGATCATTGAGATCCAAGGGAAAGAATCGATCGATTGGCTGACGAGTGCGACGATGATGAAGGAGACGAGGAAGAGGAGGACGATGGCACAGATGGACACCATGATTATCAGACTCTGAATCGATGATATCCCCCCGTCTCCTCTACTTTAACTATTGAACTCGAAATTATCCCTCGACCATCTTTCACATTTGCCTGACCCTCTTTCACATTTGCCTGAAGGAGCAATCATCGTGAATAAGGGGATGGAAACGAGCTGTGATTGTTGCCACGAGGAAATCGGGAGAGGTCGAATTGAGAGAGATTGAGTGATTGGGTATTTCCAGGTTCAAGTTTCGATCCTTCGAGGATTCCATCACTTCGAATAGATCTGCTTCTTCTTCTCGCTTCATAGTGCAATCAACTTCCTTCTTCAATTTGAACACAACTTTGTCGATCTCTTTGTCCATGGTTGCATCTCAACCAATCTCTTCAGCATTCCTCTACGAATGAACTCACTCATAATCATCCTGTTCTTTCCCCTCCTGAAATGGTTCGAATGTCATACTGATGAAGGAGTTCTCTTTACCGAATAATGACTCTGGTAGTAGCTTCCTTATATTTTAAGATATCATTATTCTTCACTTGATATAGTTGCTGAAAACAATAATTTACGTTCGATTCTTCGTTATGCAAGTTCTATGGCATGGGATAAGTTCATATGGATATAGTATCACCCGTTGTCTTTCATCATTTGTCCAAGGAGTCCGACCATCATCGTCATTTCTGATGAAGTAGCAAGAGTAACCCTCTAAAATCACATCACTCAACAAGATACGAGTATACTTTACTGTCGTGCCTTTCGCACAGTCGTCAAACGAGAGCTTGATATTGGATTCATCGGGAGGATAGTCTTCCATCGACTGATCTTCTTCGCCACGCACATCTTCCACAATTGTATTCGATTTACTTTCTTACAATTAGAATATTTTTCATCACCGTCCAGATCGGTGTTCTTACCGTTATTGGCAGATAAGGATCCTTCGGGATCCTCTCCCACAACTGCAATTTAGGGTTTCGATTGTGATTAAACATTCATGTTAACACTCAAGGCGTAAGAAAAATCACCTAGCATCAATAGGAGGAAAAATGCAACGGTGCGAAATGAAAACATTCGACGATCTTACGGAGATTTGACCGACTAGAAGATGTAAAAAGAGATTGAATGATCATTGAAGAATATATCGTTAGATTCAAAATTTCATTATTTTTTATGCAAATTATGTCACATCACGAAGATTTATTTTATTTCACGGCATTTTGCGTACACACAAAGCCAAGACTCCGCCCACTACACCACCGCCAAGTTGCGGCATGGTGCGCGCACCTGACCGCCACACACGACCGGAGCCGGAAAAAAGTCATCGCAGAAACCCTGATATCGATTGAAAATATCGATTGATTTTTGGTCCTATGCCGAAATCCCTTGCGCAAAGTTAATGGATACGGTAACATTCAAAAATTTAATTATTCCCACGGTGGTGTGCACAAACGTCGACGCGTGCGTTTGGGGGTCTGTAAGTCGTTTCGTCAACCGGCAATTCGGACCGTAAAATGCCGTGTATTTATTTTTGCATAACAAATAAATTACTGTGGTGCTGGGGAAAATACTTAATTGCTGATCTTTAATGTTTTCCTACCGTAAGTGTGCTTTCTTTATCGCGGTCATCATTTGTATTTTCTTTAATTTAAGTTTTCGCTTTTGTTTCCTTTAATATTATATTTTATCCGCAATGTTTGTTGTTCATTCTTCTTCTTTCAGTAGTCATGACCGAAGTTGACCTGCCTCGTGGCGGTTCCATTGTCGAGAAGAAAGAGAAACGGCAACGAGATGATTCCGAAGAAGACGGTCTTTTCAAAAAGGTAACGTTATCAGTATTATATTGTCCATTAAATTTTCAGAAAGCTAAGAAAGAAGACTCACTAATTGTAATTTCCAGAAAGCTAAGAAAGAAGACTCTAAGAAGGGGAAGATCGGTCTTCCAGAGGGGCATGAACACAGTGGGAAAGAAAATGAATTGGACGGAGTATGGAAGGCTAGTTGTCACCATTTATATTTTTAATTATGAAAATATTCAAAATTCAGAGTCCAATTACACATGAAGTCATGATCGAGGGTGTCCTTGGTCTCGGATACGTTTCTGAGGTAAAATATTCACTCAGGATTGTCTTTATGCATGTGCATACAATTGTATATAATGCAGATCCGGGTGTGTGAAGTCATTCTGGAGACGGCGAGTTCGTTCCGAGTCACTCTTCCCATCACTGAAGTGAGTTAATTCCTTGCACTTATTATCTTCCTCTATTTCGACTAAACTATATTCAGTTGGGTGCATACGCTCTGGCAGAAGTGAAGGCTGATCGACTGCAACTGGAGGATGCTTTCCCCATCGGGCATGCAGTTCCCTTCAAGGTAGATGAATACACTTTGATGTTCAAATCCGATCGATTTTCGCAAAATCTGGGTAGAACCGATTTGTTTTGTTTTTCGAATCTTTCATTTTCGTAAATTCGATTGCGAATATCTAGATGTTTTGAGTAATTGCAAGGGCCGAGTTCTGTGAATGTTGATAGACTGCCTACTGTACTTGAACATCAGCATATGACCAATGGACGTTCACTTTGATAATGATACTTTACTAAACATGCCACAATCCGAGTGTTGAAAATCAATTTTTTGCGAACCACTAAATCCGATCTCCTTTGAACATTTTTCGATGTATACTGTGTTGTACAAAATAAAACAACATAATGCTGGCCGAAGTTCAACGTACAATGTAGAAGATTTCGATTATTTCCAATTCGTCTCCTCGGGACCTCACCTTTAACCGCGATTATCAAAAAATACGGTATAAAATTTTTCCTTCATATTTTTTTCTAAGACACTTGACAGATTGGTCTTTCATATTCCGCAATAAAAACCTCTGCGTTTCTACTGCGTGATAGGGAAAATATTTATTTTTAAATTCAAAATGTGGTTTTTCGATCCCAGAATTATGAGTTTTGGTCCAATCCGAAAGTTGTCAACAGTAAAGTTATTTGTCATATTTTTCCCGATTTTTTAAGACCTATGGCATATCTGTAGCTCTTCTGCGGACTGATATACAGTATAGCCGGTAGTAAAACCGGAAAATGTCTAAAAGCCGGATCTGGGACAAATAACATGGTTCCCTCGATTTCTTATCCTTAGTACCTTCTACCATCAATATATGGCTAATTTTAAAAATCTTTGAAAAAAATCGTTCACGAAGGGGCTAGTTTTGCTTCACTGACTCGTGATACATGTGTTATATGAATTTGATTTCACTATATTTTTCTAGGTGCTTGCCAAAGAAAAAACATTCAAGAAGAAGCCCCTAAATAGTAAGTCTCTTCTGCTTTTATTCGACTACCGCACTCGTGTGATAATAAATGTCATTCATTTGACGTCTGTTCAGAGCAGCCTGCAGTAGAGTCGTCTGCGATCAAAGTGACTATCGATCCGGCTAAGATCAACAAGCATCTCGGGCCAACTACCATCTTCGTCGGACTGGCTATTGCTGCAGAAGTGAAGAGCATCGAAGAGAAAGGTAAGGAACTGCGAATCACTTATTTCTACCAAGTTGTTTATATGTTGAGCAAAGATATTAAGGTCTCTTGCTGGATATCGGATTGAAGAATACTAGTGCTTTCCTGTCGAAGGACCTTCTCCCCAATGGATTCACTCCTAAGGTTAGTTGTCTCTCCCCCCCCCCTCTCTCCGTCCCTTCGCTGTCTGCAGGTGGGTCTCCCTCTCACAGTCCGCATCCAGTCCACTGCCAATATGAGGATGCTGCAAGTGGCACTCGCAGTGGAGATGGACACTCTCAGTGAGGTACGAGTACTCCCTTGATGGGATGGAGTGGTTGTGGTTGAGGAGGCGATTTCCTCTCTGTCTCTCCGTTCCCTCATGCCTGGGACCATCATCCTTGCTTCTCCCCTCCAGACGAAGAGCGAAGGCGCATTCGTCTCTCTCGGAAATGGTGAGTGGTGCAATGGAAAGAAGAGGAATGGATGGTGGATTGAAGGAGTGAATGCGTGGTTGCCTCGTCGTGCAATGCCTCCTAGGATTCGATCGAATATCGAGTCGTTCGTTAGACCTCTCAGGTACCTCTACTCTCCTGCACTCAGTAGGATTTAGATATGAGCAATGAAGGACGTATGAAATAGTAGAATGGAATGAGGTGATGAGGCTGGTTGCAGAGTGGTGATTCTCCTCTGCCAGCAGAACTCTCGTCTCCTCTGCATCTCTGCCCATCCCGATATCGTCGCTGTCTCTCGATCAGAGAAACGACGCAATTTCCAGGTCACTCACTCATTCAGAACCAGTTTGGGATGATGCTGGCTTGATTTCACATTGTGCCAAATTGGAAAGTGTGAGAGGAGGGTTGCGGTGTATTGCAGGGAGTGCATCTGGGGGATGTGATCAAGTGCGAGGTGACTCGACGGAAGGAGGGGAAGGTGGAAATGGCCATTGTGAGGGAAGATGAGGAGGACGATGGAAAGGGCTCCCTCCTCACTGTCACTGCTACCAAGGCATCCCTCGAAGGAGCTGCCAATGGTAAGGAAGGGAAGGGAGAAGGGGTGGCAACTGATAGTCTCTTGCCCTTTGAGAGAAGCGATACTCGATGGGATCTCATCACGAGATGCGAGTGTTGGGAGTGCGAATCGCAGAGAGGGCCATCACAGTGGGGAATACGAAGGAGATCATGAAGATGGCGTGTGTCTCATTCCAGGTAAGAAGAAGGAGGAGAGGAGAGGGAGGCATAATTTCAGGATGCGAAGGGAGGAGCCAAAGTCAGTGCTGTCATCAAGAAACTGACGACAGCCGGAGTTCATGTCAGTCCTCCCCTTCCCTTACTATCTCCCGTTCATTTAATTGGTGGGATAGTGGAGGTGACTTGTCCATTGGCAGGTGCTCATCTTCGGCCGAATCCGTGGCTTCATCCCCATTCGATACATGAGCGACAAGGGAGTGACGAGTGTGGAGAAGGCTTTCCCTCTCAGTCAGTTGCTACCCATTCATTCCCCCTTCCATTCTGCACGAGGAAGAGTGTGTGATGGTGTACACGGCATGATTTTTTCCAACACCCCGTTTAGAGAAAAGGTCCCTTTCAAAAACACAGAAACAGTTACACTATGATTCCTTTCATGATTCTTTTCACCGGCTCGTTCGACGGTTGCCTACGCAGTACCGTAGTATCAGGGTGCAATTGCAATTTCTACCGTAATTTTTTACCATTTTTCAAATTTCTACAAAATGCAGGAAATCTACCGTAGTACATTTTGCACTTTTCAAATTTCTACAAAAGTACAGGGATACCAGCCGCGCGGTGCAAAATACGGTAGTTTTTTTGTGCTGTGGCCATTTTGAAAGTGGTTGTTGGAAAAAGTCATGCCGTGGGTGTACAGAATACTCCATTCGGGCGTTCTCGTTTGTCATAGGGGGGGGGGAGAAGGAAGGCGATGTATGTATGCATCTCAGTCTGCTTGTCAAGGGAATATCGTACGAAGAGAAATACATGAATGAGAACAGCCATGCGCGATGGAAGGACTCGGAGGGTTTTAGTAGATGATCGTGAAACCTCACGGGATTGTCGCTTCCTTTCCTAAAAAGCGACTCATTGACATGAAGGATTGGATATTTGTGTGTTCCCTCTCTTCTCCTCTAAAAGTCTGTTCGTCATCCGGAATAGTGTCTCTAGAGAATGAGTGGGATGGGAGAATGAAGGAGAGGAATCTAAAATGCATCCATCTATTGTGGGTTTACTTCGTCTGGCCATTCGGCATTTCATTATTTGTGATTTTGATATTCTTTATGAGCCCGTTTGTGTAAGAATCGGATAGTTCTGAGTAATTTTTGCATTGGTCAAAAAGGGTCAAATCTCTGGAACTTTGTCAATTGGGGCAATCTGACTCGCTGAACACGATAGGCGTATTCATTTTGATCAGAAATTGATGGTTGGCTCCAGACGGCGTGACACCGAAATGAGCCAATTTCACATATCTAGAAGCAGGATATCGCTAAAATTAAGCCAACATATATTCCGGGGCAGAATTGGACGGCGATCACGCCTGTCCAATTCATGTTTTATGAAAAATTATTACTAATAAGTAAAATGCAACTTTTTTGTACGTGTAAAGTATTCGGGGAGACCGGAAATATTCTGACCGGCTTCACGAGAGGATTCCAAATATGTCTTCAGATGTGAGAAAAAAAGGTCGCCGAAAGATTTATGCTGTGATTTAGTAAACGGGTTTGTGAGCAAAGTCAGTGATTCCATCAACGTCTCGTGTCCTCTCCCCTTCCTCTCGCTGTCTGCACTCTCTTCCCTTCCCCTTGTCTCTTGCTGGAATCACTGACTTTGCTCACAAAACCGTTTACTAAATGACAGGATAAATCTTTCGGCGACCTTTTTTCTCACATCTGAAGACATATTTGGAATCCTCTCGTCAAGCCGGTCAGAATGGTTCCGGTCTCCCCGAATACTTTGCACGTACAAAAAAGTTGCATTTTAATAATTAGTATAAATTTTTCATAAAAAATGAATTGGACAGGCGTGATCGCCGTCCAATTCTGCCCCGGAATATATTTCGGTTTAATTTTAGCGATATCCCGCTTCCAGATGTGTGAAATTGGCTCATTTCGACGTCACGCCGTCTGGAGCCAACCATTAATTTCTGATCAAAATGAATATCCCTATCGTGTTCAGCGGGTCAGATTACCCCAATTCACAAATTTCCAGAGATTTGACTTTTTCAGCTCGTGCCAACAATTGTCCGATTCTTACGCAAACGGGCTCTTATATGAATGATTTGAGATGAATCGATTCCTTGCCGTGTTCTCACTTCTTCGGAGGAACACAGGAACGTCTTGCTGACTGCAAGGAAGTCACAGGTATTCATTTGTTTTTTTTCTTTTTTTTTACAAATAATGTGTGGCACGGGGTATATTTCTCGGCTTGTTTGGAGTATATCAATATCACGAATATCCTGCTGCTATATTCCTATTCCATTGCATGCAGAGATTTGGAAGACTAATCGGGGGATTCCATTCCATTATCAGCTATAGTGAATGTATCTATTCTGGGAAATACTTATCTCGATGAGAAGATGAGTGAGCGAAGGGGGAGGGGAGAGGGGGGGGGGTGGGAGATATAGCAAGATACGAATAATATGAGAGTGATTGGGTGGCTTCCTTACGCGTATCACGCATCTGAGAATGTTTGATTCAATGATTGATGTTGTTCATAGGTTGCTCGCAAATAGGTTGACTTAAAAGAGAATATGGTCGTTGCTTTTCTCCACTTCCCTATTCCCTCTCTTGAATACGAGGTGAATAATGTATTGGATGAGTAAGGGTGCGTCGTTTCTACTCCGATGCCTCCTCTGTGATGGGGGGGGGGGGTGTGAGTGGGAGGAAGACTAGGAAGTGACGCCCATCCACCACATTCACCCATTCCTTACCCACGGATAATGGATAGAAGGGAAAGATGGTTGTGTGCATTCTTCTAGAGATTCCTCGGATGATTCATTTGATCTCATTCATAGTCTTCCATTCAGATCGCAGACGAGGGTTCCCTCATCACAGACTGGTCTCTCGCCAAACCCGGCCAGACTTGTGTCGGAGTGGTCGTCCATCGATTCGAACGAGTGAGTACCCATCACTCTATCTATTCTATTGATGAGTGGTGTGACAATGATGGTATTGAGGGAGGTTCGTTGGTGTCCTTCTACAATGACATCCGTGGAATGCTGCCCGATGTGGAATGCAGGAAGAAGAAGAATCTCGAGTGAGTTATCTTCCCCCGGCACTCATGAGTACCCTGTCCCTATCTCACTTTTACGTTATCCTATCTATTCGCCTGATGATCCACGCCCATATCATGTATGTTATGGGGAACTATTTGTATTTCTCTTTCTCTCGTTGTTCTAAGGAAAGAGTGGAGAAGGGATAACTAGGGAATCAGATTATGGTTCTTCTCCTCCCCTTCCCCTCCATTTCTCCCTTCTCCCAGAATAAGAGAGGCAGGGAAGCCATATGTTTCTATCCGTTGTCGTCATAATCACCTCTCCTCTCCTCCTTCTTCTCCTCCTCCTCATCCTCTCTCTCTCTTTCTCACTCCATCCATCACATGGTAGCTCATAGCTACAATTACTCCCCCCCTCTCATCTCTCTTCACTCCTTTAAATGATTCACGATGCCGATGGAAGAAGAGACACGTCTGGAAATGGGAGTCTTCTAATTTCCGGACCGATCCTAAATAGGAGTTTTTGGTGTGTGTGATGGTGATGCGTGTGCCCACTGCCTCTCCCTCAATCCCTCCCTCTCTTTCTCTCTTCTCTTCCATTTCCTTCCATTTCCTCTGGATGAGGAGTATGAAAGACTGCTCTCGATAAGTAATAGTCAGGAGAAGGATTTAGGTGTTGAACGATAAGGTTATATCAAACGTGGACACCAGAGTGAAACGCCAAGACCCACCCGGATTTGTATCCTTTTCATTCTCTTTTGGTCAATTTTAGTTGTCATGTCCTAGTTTACTCTCGCTGTTTTGGATTTGATACCCGGTACATTTTTTTACAAAAAACTAATAATCAACGGTGTTCTTGAAAAATTTGTTTGCTATTCCTTACCTTATCAATTTCTTATCAGTACAAATATTCTTTGCCTATAGATATTCGTGCGAGTGTTGTTCTCTGAGTTAGATTATTTTGCACTCCCGTCCATGGTCTATTCCTTCCTTAGTTCTACTTCCATGGTCGTCAGAATGAGAGAGGATTCAGTCATGCGTGTATGGTGAATCTTGCGAGAGGAGAGTCCGATGAAGATGACGATCGATGGAAGAGAGGGAGAGAAAGAGCCAACACACATTGAAATCATCCCATTAATAATAAGTACAGTCGTTATTTGTTGATAGTATATCTTTTCAACTTGTTTTTTTCTTTATTTTCAAACTTCTGTTAGGAATTCGGCTTAGAGTATTAGCAGGATTTTCAAGCGTGGAGCGTTGAAATAGGAGAATGTTCATTGAATGTGAGGAGAAACAAGCCCCTCTCAACTCGAAAATTGGAGATTAGATTCATGCTAGTCTAATAGGGCAGCCGCTTCCTTTCTATTGCTGTAGTAACTTCTTAGCATCTTCACTGGATGTTTATATCTCGTTTGTTCGTATTCATTTAGCAATTAGAGTAGGCAATTGAGGGATGAAAGTGCAAGCTTGAATTGAACTTGTAAATGGATGCGAGGGAGGGGGGAGGGTTCAGTTAGTGGATTGGGATCCTCGGGTGAAGTGAGTTCCTTGCAGAGTGGGAGATGCAATCAACGTGCGCATCGTGGCAGTGGATGAGGAGAAGAAGAGGATGGAGTTGGCCATTGCAGATGGATCCCTCCCTGTCAATGTCGTACTCAAGGCAAAGGTGAGGGAGAGGGGAGAGGGACTGCCACGCGTCCTCGAACTGGAAACTGAGTCTGAAAATGGAAGATGGAGAGGGGATTCGTTTCCGGGGTTGGAGATTGAAGGAGAAAGTGAGGGAACAAGGAATACTTGCGAAGGATTGATCTCCTTTTTATACTGCTTGAGCTATTATTTCTATTTTTAGTATGTATTTCATAGTATTAGCGTAATGTGATCTCATAATCAGGAGGCGTCGGTTCTCTCTGCCTCGTCCATTACTGGAAGTGTGCAAGCAGTGAATGGAGGAGGGAAGAAGAAGAGTGGAGGAGAGGGAATCGTCCTCGATGTTGAGGTATCACGAGGTTCCTCTTTGATCTCTCGTCATTGGACTCTTCCAGTCTTCTTCCATCACAATCCCCCCTTCTCTTCTCTCCGATTCACTGGATAGTCCTTTCACGAGTGGATCTCTCGATGAGATTCTTCCCTCGAAGAGGATGGTTGGAGAGGAGATGCAACTCATTCCCCTCGGAGATCAAAGTGGACTACACAGGGTCAGCAGAGAACGGGATGGAGTCACCTTCATATCCCCTATTTCACTTTTTTCCGAACATTTTGAATTGAAGGCAACAGGGAAGAGATTCATAATGGAATGGGCGTCTAAGGTGGGAGGAATGCCCACGAGAGGAGAAGAGATGGAGAGTGGAATGATTGTTCCTGGTGAGTGAAAAGACTGGCATTGATAGGCAGGAGTTGATGATTGACATGAAGTTCTTGTCTCTCCGGTCGATAATGCTGAAAAAAAGGTTCAAAAGAGTGATGTGATTGAAGGGGTTGTCTCTCAACGCGTAGTGGACTACGGGTACACAGTGGAGATCCCCGGTGGAACGGGAGTAGTGGGAAGAATCGCCTTCTCTGCCATCAATGAGGGTATGCATCCATTCCATTCCATTCCATCTCTAACCCCCCACCCCTTAGTAAGAAAAGACCGTAAAATCTTCAGCGACTTTGAACAGGCCGAAAGTCGATTTTTTCCTGACTTTACCAATAGGTAGTACTTGACGAGGGAAACCGACGATCATCGCCAGAGTTTGGATACGAGTGCACGGGCGCGGATGTTGGACAACTCTGATGACAGAAAATAAGCATCTCATTTAAAAAAACAAAATTATCAAAAGCGTTTTCAGTACTCTTTGGGCACATTTTGGACTCGTTACCTAACTTATGGCCGGATTTTAATTGCGCCTATATAGTCAAGTGTGCATCGATACAAATAGATGCAGAACCGCTAATATAAATCTTAGGCTTTTTGGAAAAAATTCGGGGGAAGTGCGAAGATGTCGGAAGTAAAAGTTAAATTATCGATTTCCGGTGTTAGATGGAATCTGATCGAAAAACTCCCCGAAGAAAAAAATATCTTAAATTTGTCAAGGAATGCTACGCCCCTACCGCGAAAGTTATCGGAGTCGATTAAAGAATCCGAGGTTACCGTAGTTATTTGTTCGACATCCGCTCCCACGCTGATGCGTATCGAAATTTTGGCGATTCTCGTCGGTTTTCCTCGTTGAGTACAAACTATTGGTGAAGTAAGAAGGAATTCGAATTTTCGGCCCGTGCCAAGTCTGTTTCGATTCTCTGAGAAAGTGCGTTGTAGGCGAATCGGGGGAGCACGCCCTCTCCATCGGACAGACTGTCGTCGTGCGAGTCACTCACGTAGACACGGGCAAGAAGATGATGAGTCTCGCACTTGAGGTACCCATCCCCCCTCCATCTGAATGGTGATGCAGCAGTAGACAAAGGGAGAGATGGGGAGGAATGGGATTGGAGTTGCAGTGGTCTTCTCCCTCGTCGTCATTCAATATTCCTCTCGAATTGGTTCGTTCCTCGATCGGGGAGCAGCAGTGGATGGGAGAGAGACACGGATTGCCTCCACTTGGAGAGAAGGCAAGGATAGACGAGTGGTGGAGTGATGGCTCTCGTTTGAGGTGACTGGAGAGGTGGTGCAAGTGATGGATGACGTGTGTCTGATGAGAATGGAGAGAGAAGGGAAGAGGATCACTGCGTATGCAAGGAAGGGCAACTTCCCCAAGGAGACTCTCACGGTGAGGAGAAGGGAGGGAAGGGGAGGGAGAGGGAGGGAATTGCAGAAGGGGACTGTCGTGACCGCACTATGCATCGACTACGTGTGGCCGAGGGGAGATGTCGAAGTGGCCATTGTGGAGGAAGAAGAGAAGAAGGATCAGAAGAAGAAGAAGACTCCTAAGAAGGAAAAGAAGGAGGTAGGCAACATACCCATGAGAGTGGTCCACCGTCGACTACTCGTCCATTCAGTGCTCTCCTCGTGTTGTCCTCTCTCGTCGTGACTACATGGGAGTGTTGGTGGATGGAGGAGTAGTGTACACTCCTGCCAGATGCCATCCCAATCATGTCATCAGAGGAGAAGGTGAATTGAAGAAGAAAGGCCCTTATATTGTCTACTATATCATCACATTCAGAGTTGGCAGCAGTGGGATCGAGTGTGGTGCTGAGAGGAGAGAGAGAGGAGATGGGAGGAGTGAGAGTGAGCGAGAGAGAAGGAGATGAAGAGGGACTGGAGAGGGCGAAGAAGGAGATGGAGGGAAGTGGAAAGGATGCAGCTATCAAGAAGACAAAGGTAAGAAGAGGGTGATACCTTACATCGTCCTTTCCTTATACTAATTAGTATATCTGATTCCAGACGGTGGGTGCTGTGGAAGAAGAGTCTATCGGAGGACCTCTCGTTAAGAAATTCGGAATCAGTAAGGTGAGTTAAGAATGGTAATACGTGTGCAAATATGTATGAATGAGTAGGATGTGGAAAGTGAAGGTGGTCTATAATCCCTCGTATCTGTTATTCTGACAGTGAGAGAGAGTTTCTTTCTCAGGGTCGAGTGGAGGGATTGGTTGCCCTTCCAAAGGATGGGAAGAAGGCAGCAGGAGAGAGATCGAGATGCGCCATCCTCATCAAGATGAATGGAGGAGTCATGGGTGAGATCTCCCCACTCTCTGTGATGGGATGATGATGGTGTGATGGAACAGGTCGTTTGCACGTCTCCGAGTTGCCTTCTCGATTCCTCGTCGAGGGAACAACTCCCCTCGAGACTTTCCTCTCCGAATATCAACACAGAAGTATCCACGTACTCGTGATGACACTGAAGCATGTCGAAGTGGAGGGAAAGAAGGTCAGTAGGGGGGGGGGGGGAGGATCAGTAGATATCACGGGTCTTCTGTAAGAATGCAGGAACGTCTGCCACCAGAAAAAAGTCATAGCCATGGATTTCGATGAAACTTATAGTTTATGTATACTATTGGGGGTCCGAAGAATGTCTATGCACTTGGTTTGGGCAAATTCGCTGATTATCGATTTTTTGATCTACCCATTTGGGATACCGTAACTCGGTCAATTTTGATCGTACAGCGAACTTCTTTTTTTTGCATTTTACTCGTCTCAGAGAGTTCTACAAAAAGTTCTTTACCCTTTGCCGGAAATGACGTCATCGGGTACTTTTTGCCGAAAAACTAGTTTTTCGATCAACACTCGATTTTTCTCGAAAGTTTTTGCTTATACCCCCGGATATTACGGCACCTGTGGATTCTCCAGGCAAACGTAGGTGGGGTCTATGTTGAGCGTTTTCCACATAACGTGCACTTGGATATTGATTTACAATGTGGGTTCTTGGACATATCCGTTTTTTTTCCAAAATTTTGTTTTTGATAATATCTCAGCTTAAAATGGTGCTACCGCGAAATTAAAAAGTGCAATCGATAGCTCTCAGCAAGCTTTACAAATTATACTTAGTGGACCGAATCGCTAAAACGTCTAGTTTTCGACTTATTTGAGATCTGAAGAAAAGGCAGGTTCCACTGTGAAAGACTAATGATTCGGATGTTTTCGATTTTCTCAAATAAGTCGAAAACTAGACGTTTTAGCGATTCGGTCCACTAAGTATAATTTGTATAGCTTGCTGAGAGCTATCGATTGCACTTTTTAATTTCGCGGTAGCACCATTTTAAGCTGAGATATGATCAAAAACAAAATTTTGGGAAAAAAACGGATATGTCCAAGAACATACATAGTAAATCAATATCCCAATGCACGTTATATGGAAAACGCTCAACATAGACCTCACCTACGTTTGCCTGGAGAATCCACAGGTGCCATAATATCCCGGGGTATAAGCAAAAACTTTCGAGAAAAATCGATAGTGTTGATCAAAAAACTAGTTTTTCGGCAAAAAGTACCCGATGACGTCATTTCCGGCAAGGGGTAAAGAAGAACTTTTTGTAGAACTCTCTGAGGCGAGTAAAATTCAAAAAAGAAGTTCGCTGTGCGATCAAAATTGACCGAGTTACGGTATCCCAAAGGGGTAGATCACAAAAATCGATAATCAGCGAATTTGTCCAAACCAAGTGCATAGACATTCTTCGGACCCCCAATAGTATACATAAACTATAAGTTTCATCGAAATCTATGGCTATGCCTTTTTTTCTGGTGGCAAAAGGGGCTCATTTTCCTACATTCTTACAGAAGACCCGTGATATATCGGTCTTTTCTGCTACTGATGTGCAATGGGTTCAATTTCAGTCGATAGTCTGCGACGTGAGTTTGAACGAGGAGAAGCTGGCGAATGTGAAGAAGTGCAAGAGGACGGTCGATGTGAGGAACAAGGTGAGAGTAGTGGATGTCTCGAGAGGGTCCAATGATACCCCTGGCAGTTCCACAATGGAGACTTGGTCTCTGTCTTCTATGCGGACCACGGAGTGAAGGGACAACTCGTCTACGAGGTCAATCCTCGATGGAGAGCTCTCGTCGAGGGATCGAGTGACAAGCATGCAGTTACACCGGATTATGGAGTGATGAAGAGAGCCAAGGTAGAGGGTGATGGACTCATCCATGCTCATTCCTCCACTCCAGGTTCTCGCAATCAACAAACAATCGATGGAATTGACTGTCGTCCTCGTCGAGAATATGGTGTGTAGTACACACTGTGTACTGTGGTGGCACTGATATGCACGGGAGGGAGGGCAAGGGAGAATGGATGCTACATTCATTCATTCGAATACTTATTGTTGATAAGTAGATGGAATAGCTTTCCCTATTCTTTATCCCCGTAATGCTCTTCCTATTTCGTGGTATCTCTTCTGCCGCTGTACCAATTGGAGTTCATAGTAAAATGAAAGAGTATGGAGAATGAGGAGGGTCCCTCTTTCATTCCCACACTCTATCATTTTACTAAGAACTCCGATTAGTATGGTGGCTGATTCCCCTTGAAGGATTCCCCTCCCTTCTCTCTCGCTTCATCTTCTCACTCACTCCCTTTATCTCTTCCTTCTCTCGCCTGATAATTTATGGGATTGAATGAGCACTTTGTGTATCCTCTCGAAAGAGAGCCTTCCCCTCTTTTGAAGTCAACTCATCCTCATCTTACTCTTGTGTCTTTTTCTATTTTCCCCTTGTGAATTCTGAGTTGGAAGGGTTTACTGTTTTATCTTGTGGTTCGAAAAGCAGCCTGGATGACTGTGGTTCTCTCTAATTATTGTAATGATTGATCTTCAGAAGCTGCAGCCAGGTTCCGTGTGCACTGCTCGATACCACTCCTTCTCCCTCGCCCCCATCAAGGTGAGTGAAGGGAGGAGGAAGTGGAATCTGCGAGGGATGAGGACACACTCTTGTTGTTATCAAGGGTCGAGATGCAGTTGTATGGATTGATTGCAGACTCTGGTGACGGTGTCATCGGGAGAGAGAGGAATGCTCACTCTCACTTCCATCTGCGATGACTTCCAGAAGGCAGTGAAGAGAATGAAGGAGTTGAAGACCTCCAATGAGGTGCCCTCCCCCTCCCTCCTCCTTTACTCTCCCTTCTGGTTGCAGTTGATGGACGTCCGTCTACTAGCTCACCATGCAGAGGGAGTCTCCTTCCAATGGGTGGTAGTGAGCAAGGAGAGGAGTGCCAAGAAGAATGGAGTTGTCGACCCCCTCATCAAGTGAGTCAAGAGGAGGGAGGGAGAGAGAGGGCATGCACTTGCAGATCTCGAGATGACGTCAAGGAAGGCTCCACTCTCAGGGGATTCGTCGCCTACATGAAGAAGGATGAAGTGAAGGTACTCGTGTGTCATCTCTCCATCGAATGATCCGCTGCTTGCAGATCGAATTGGGACCGGGAGTGCTGGCTGAACTAGTGGAGGAGAGCGAGAAGAGAGAGTGAGACAACAATGGGCAGATGGAAGACACGGAATGAGTGGGTTGCAGAAGTCTGAAGGTGAACGACCTCGTATCAGTCAAAGTGATGGAGGTGGATGAGGATGGAGATATCTTGGTTGATGTGGAGAAGATAGTGCAGTCGAATGGAGGAGGAGAGGTGAGGAAGGAAGGAGAGAGGGGGGAGAGACAGAGTTCAGAGGAAGAGACTCTCATCCACTGCCACTGATGCATCCATCGAGACACCGAAGAAGAGAGTGAAGGGAGAGAAGGAGGAGAAGAAGAAGATTGTGAAGGAGAAGAAAGAGGTAGGTCATTCGAAGGATGGAGAGGGATCATCTCTCTCTCTCTCTCTTTCTCTCTCTCTCTCTCTCTCTCCATCTTAGTTGGCTGACCCTGGCTTCGACTGGTCTTCTTCTGCCTTCTCAATGGATGCAATGGCTGAGATCGGAGGAATCAGAGGAAAGATGTAAGGAATCTTTATCATTTTACGTGCCTAGTATCAAATAAATGTATGATCTAGGGGTGATATGAATGTGGAATCAGAAGGCGAGGAGAAGATGGAAGTGGAGGAAGAAGAGACGAAGAAGGAGAAGAAAGAGAAGAAAAAGAAGAGTGAAATGAGTGAGTTGTCAATTGTTGAGCCAATTATCTCAATTTTGATTAGTAGTGCGTAATGCGGAAAAAATGAAGAAAAGGAGAATAATTAAAAGTGTCTTGTTGAGGTATCTCTGAATTGGAAGTGGAGAAGGAGAAGAAATTGTCAGCGAAGGAGAGGAAAATGATGGAGGAGGAGGGAGAATTGACGAGTGACGGGGACTATGCAAGGGCTCTCAAGGGAGACCCCAATGATGCCCAGTTATGGATCAGGTGAGAGAGGGACTCAGAGGAGACACTTATTGGGATGGGTGCATTCAGATACATGTCTCACTTCATGGGCAAGGACGAATTGGCAAAGGCGAGAGCCATTGCAGAGAAGGCACTCACTACCATCAACTACAGGTACTGTAGGAAGGGGATACGGTAGCGAGAAGAGGAGATAGTGACCAATCGATTGAAGGGAGGATGCAGAACTGTTCGTCCTCTGGTGTGCCTACGTGAATCTGGAGGTGAGAATGATGATCTACCTGGTCTATTCTCCCTCATCTCCTCCATCTCAGGTCTCATTCGGAGACGTCGACTCATGGAATGGAGTGTTCACTCGTGCATGTGAGAGTGCTGACTCGTACAAGATGCACAAGCACATGGCTGCCATCCTGGCGGAGAACGAGAAGTTCGCAGTGAGTTCCCCCTCCCCCCCCCTCCATCCATCCCTCCATTCTGGAGGGGGTTGGACGAGTAGGAGAGGGTAGACAGACAAGAGATTTTTAAGGAGGCAGACGCCATCTTCGAGAAACTCATCAAGAAATTCCGTTCCAAATCTGATGAAGTGGGTGATATTCCATCTCTGTCTAGAGCTAATTGGCTAGTCTGCTAATGAGTCTCTCATCGCTAGCTCCGTTTCTCATTAGTTCGTGTCATTATCCGAAACATCTAATGTTGATAGGCTCCGTAAGGGCGACTCTCTAGTCTACCCGATGGTATATTTAGGTGTGGACGCTGTACGGAGAGTACCTCTACTCGAATGGGAGGGAGGAAGAGGCGAGGGCACTCATGACGAGGGCCTTGCAGTGCGTACCCAATACTAGACGTATGTTGCCCTCTCTCCCATCTAAATGGATGCTGTACTGTGTGCTTGTTCTATTCGTAATGCCGTAAGGGCACGATGGGAATTGTCTCTGAGAATGCAGTGATTTGTTTAGATGTGGCTCTTATCGCGCGCTTCGCTGCTCTCGAATACACGAAGGGAGACGAAGAGAAGGGCAGGAACATATTCGAGGTGAGCAACCAATTGAGGAGAGACCAATCACGACCATCACTTGAGAATCTTCTCGCCACTTATCCCAAGAAGACGGAGGTATGGAGTACGTACGTCGATCTGAGTGTCAAACACGCGAACGTCGACCAAGCAAGGTACGGTAGGGGGATACAGATGAAAAACCCACCGTTACATCTACCATAGGAAAAATTCTAGTGGATCCTATGGTATGGGGTTCAAATCCCAACCTTTACCATCGCTTTTTTCACGATATGAGGGAAGTACCCCACAGTAGGCAAAAATTGTTCAAGCTTTGCAAAAGTTACTGCAGAGGCCGGGACTCGAACCCATCATACCATAGGATGAAAATTACAGCGCCTTAGACCACTAGGCCACGAGATCTAACGTTACAAGGGAGACGCAAAAGTGGGCCGCTCAATAATCCCGTAATCTCATGTTCGGCATTCGAACTTGACCATAATGAGAAGCCTAATGCGTATCTAAGCTGATTGGATATAGGTTTCCTAAGGGCCAAAAATCGAGTCATAAAAATATCGAAATTTTAGACGAAATTTTCGCTCGCGCAGCTAAGAGATATATGACGCCGTATTCCCAAGGCTCGGACAAATGCTGGAACAACAATTTTTCAAAAACATGGTGTCCGGGGTAGTTTTTCATGCTGATGATGATGGCGGGCTTCATTTTGCATAATTGACCTCTAATGAAGTGTTATGACACCCTTTGAAATAGTGAAATTTCCGTGAATTTTGAACGATCTCGAGATTTCGTAAATCTACAAACTTGAAAATTGTTTCCCTGGGGTAGTTTTTCTTTCTCTTCACGATGGAATACTTAAAAACACCGTTTGTGATTTCCGTCACTTGTTTTCACACATGATCTATGCTTAAAACTCAAAACTAAACGGCGCCATTTTGTGTGCATGTAGATTTCCCAGTGCTCAGGCCAGAATCCAATTTTTATGCAATTCTAAGTATGGGATTTTGACTTATGATCATTTGCATATTTTCAATTCAAAGTCTTCGCGTTCCTCGAACCAGTTGCCGACGAACAAGAGGGCTAGTGTGTTTCTAAATGTCACATCCGCTATGGCTCAATTGGTTAGGCCTCAGCCTTTTACCCATCAGGTCGATGGTTCCATTCCCGCCAGCGTCTATCTTTTGCAACTTTTTCTTGCACCCATCTTTTTCTTTCTTTTAAAATAAAAGACGATGCATTCTGAACTTGAAAACACCTGAAGAAATCAAAGACCTGAGAAAATAAACCACCAGTTTCAACATTTTGAATATAAAAGAGTAATTCAAGTACTTTTACTCAGATCTTTTTTTTTCATTTTTTGACGCTTAGAACGCATGAACTTTCATTTTAAAAGAATGAAATAGATAGCGGTGGATGCAAGAAAAATTTGCAAAAGATCGACGCTGGCGGGAATGGAACCATCGACCTGATGGGTCAAAGGCTGAGGCCTAACCAATTGAGCCATAGCGGATGTGGCAGTTAGAAACACACTAACCCTCTTGTTCGTCGGCAACTGGTTCGAGGAACGCGAAGACTTTGAATTGAAAATATGCAAATGATCATAAGTCAAAATCCCATACTTAGAATTGCATAAAAATTGGATTCTGGCCTGAGCACTGGGAAATCTACATGCACACAAAATGGCGCCGTTTAGTTTTGAGTTTTAAGCATAGATCATGTGTGAAAACAAGTGAAGGAAATAACAAACGGTGTTTTTAAGCATTCCATCGTGAAGAGAATGAAAAACTACCCCAGGAAAACAATTTTCAAGTTTGTAGATTTACGAAATCTCGAGATCGTTCAAAATTCACGGAAATTTCACTATTTCAAAGGGTGTCATAACAATTGATTAGAGGTCAATCATGCAAAATGAAGCCAGCCATCGTCATCAGCATGAAAAACTACCTGATACAATTTTTTTGAAAAATTGCTGTTCCGGAACCTCCCCGAATTGTCTGATCCTTACGAATACGGCGTCATATACGATTCTTGAAGATACATTCCCATCTCTCCACCTAGCTCAGTGGTTAAGGCTCCAGTTGCTTTTTCAATTTTCAGTTATTTAGTGCTGCAATACTCCACCTGAGCCCGTGACGTACCCAAGGCTCATGTGGAGTATTGCAACACTAAATGACTGATTAAAATTGAGCAAAAGTATGGCAATGGATAAACAAACTCAAGGGGGAAGACTGCGAGAGATGTACAAAATGAGCAAAACATTCGGCTGGCTTCGGAGATCGAACCCGTGACTTTCGGCAAAAGCAACCGGAGCCTTAACCACTGAGCTAGGTGGAGAGGACGGGATGTATCTTCAAGAATCTTATATCTCCCTTAGCAGCGCGAGCGAAAATTTCGTCTAAAATCTCGACATTTTTCGGACTCGATTTTTGGCCCTTAAGAAACCTATATCCAATCAACTTAGATACGCATTAGGCTTCCCATTATGGTCGAGTTCGAATGCCGAACATGAGATTACGGGATTGAGCGGCCCACTTTTGCGTCTCCATGGTAAGGCCGACGGTGCTTTTTCATCTGTAGGAGATACGGTAGAGACAAAGGGATGGAATGAGGGAGATTTGTCTCAGACACGTTCTGGAACGAGTGACGTCCCTGCCCCTCTCGGTGTTCAAGCTGAGGCCATTCTACAAGAAGTGGATCGAGTTGGAAACGAGAGAGGGAGATGAGAAGAGTCTCGCAGAGGTGAGACAGATGAATGAACTCAATATTCTCCCATTACTCAACTGCCATCTAACCTTTTAAGGTAAATTATTTTTGTGTGAAAAAGTGTCGTTTCAGGTGAAGAAAAAAGCTCTGGAGTATCTGACGTCGCTGAAGGAGATGCTCGATGAGTGAATTTCTCGCTGGGATTACATCCTTCTGGGTGATGGTAGACATGGATAGATTGATTCCCTCCCATCTCATACGTTGTACTCCTTCCACCTCTGCTCCTATCTCCCCCCATTCATTAGTATTTCATTCGTTCGCTCTCTTCTTTTTTGCGACTCGTCCCTTCTCCTTTCTCCTCATTTTACTGCTTTCCAGTATTGTGGCGTGGAGATTGGGCGAGAGAGAGAAATAGTGATGGAATGGAGGGAAATGAGCCGTTTAGTCTCTTGCTGTTACCTAGTGCCCACTTGTTGTTACTTGTTGCATCCTTATCATTCATTCATTCATTCATGTCCTTTGGGCTGAAACTTCTCCCTCATTTAGTTCTCTCTCTACCTCACGGAGGGCTAACGAAGGGAGAAGACGAAAGAGGGGGAGGGCTTACTTTGTTTTGGTAGCTCGCTCAAACTTCTCTTCAATCATTTCACTCGTTATCGTTCGTTCTGTTTTGTTTTCTTTTTCTCCCTGTCTAAGGGCTCCAATTTTCTCACTTGTTCCTTCCGTACTCCAATAATTGCCGTTATGGATAGGAACGATTGCTTTTAACTCTCCGTTAGTCTTACCTCCTACAATTGTTTTCCCATTTTCGTTGTTAATCTTTTTGTTGCATTCATACATTTATACGTATAGTATCGCATAAATCGTTTGATTCTATCTGCATTTATTCTGATAATGTAACGGTAATTTACCGTACCCCGATACATTCTCATTTTCTGTTGTGCTGTTCTACCGTTATCGTATTGGTTATTGAAATGTGAGTGGTGGCATCTGGTATATTTGTGGATTTGGTCGAGCGGATGTCTCTGTGGTAGTCTGGGATTAGATTGGTGGAGGGGGAGGGGGGGAAGGTAAGTGAGTTATCCCGATGGATGGACTCAGAATCTCTCCCCACCCTCACTCTCCTACAAATTCTTTGGCATGGATGCTACTCCTCTTCAGGAAGGACAAGTGGGGATGGGATAGGGTTTGTCCAGGAAAGGAGTTTCCTCTGTTAATAGGGAAGACAAGAATAGGTCAGCTTGTTCTGAGGGTGTACTTGGTCTCTCTCTCTTTCTATTCGATGCTCGTCATCTCGCTCATCATCAATCTTCTTTCTCTTCCCATTTGAATAGTTGATCGTTTCCCTCGTGAGATATCTTTTCCTTCTTTCGTCTCTCGCTTTCCCGATGGAACTTCATTCTCAAAGGGAGATTATCTTCATCGAATACTGCAAGAGTCTCATCCCCCTTCTTCCATCTTCTTGTCAACTTCAATTTGGTCCCCGATTTCCTCCACTCTCTTTTCTTTCTTAGTATACTCGAGAGTGGGCGCCTTCCCATTGTTCTTCTCTGTTCGTGCAAGGGGCGAGAGATGGGAGATCCATCTTCTTCCTCTATCGTGGCAGAGCGAACAGATCAGCTCGCATACTCACTTTCCTCCATTTGTAATTGTGATGCGATTCTGAAAAATAGAAGTGAAACGAAGCACATAATATATTTACTGTCGTCTAATCATGCGTTAGCGAGGGGACGAAATGTGATTTTGAGATGAAACGGTCCCCACGAGAAAGAGGAGAGAAGAAGGGTGGACAGGGTGTACGGTAGCTACCAGTTGAAGTGATTTTGATCTCTATCAAATGGTGGTTTTCTCTCTTTCACTTACCAATTGTGAAGCAGGGACGCGACTAAATTAGAAATAGGAAGGGATGGAGAATGATAGTTGACGGTAGAATAAGAGAGGAGGAAAATAAATGCGACTCAAATAATAATGGAATTGGCGGCTGGATGCAATTGCTGCCTCTTGGCAGACAAGGTTTAGTTTGAAAGGGAGGGGATGGGAGGGGGTTGGGTCTGTCTGACCACTGCTGTCTACTCTAATCCCAGACTTCTTCACAACTGTCACTTCATTGAGATCTCATTAATATTTCTGACCATTCCTCTGTTTTCCTTGCTCATCTCTATTCTCAGTCTGTTTTCGCATTTAAGTTTTGTGGTCGGGCAAGACCATTGGTGGACATCCCTTGATGCATTGCAGAGAGGAAGAGACGAGGGAAGAAGACGAGCATGGTCCTCTCCCCATCCCTCCATCACTCTGAACAGGTGAGAGAGAGAGAGAGAGGGGGGGGGTGTCTCATTCCCTCCTTCAGACTTCCCTTCGTGGACTGGGTCGATTCCGTCGTCGTCTAGGGACGGAGATGTGCGAGATCCTCCCTGGATTGTACCTCGGATCATTGAGAGATGCCACTGATGAGGATCAATTGAAGAGGAACAAGATCAAGGTGGGTCCCCCCTCCCCCTCCCCATTAACTCCCTCGTTCAGTCGATAGTCTCGGTGCACGATCTGGCAGCTGAGCATCCCCTTCACTCCTCCCTTCGAGTCTTTCGTCTTCCTCTCTCCGATTGCCCCTCTGTCGACATCGCGAAGCACTTCGCAGAGACCAACGAATTCATTCACTCGAGCAGACTCAGAGACGGTCAGTCCCCCCCCCTCCCCCCTCCCTCTCCCTTCCCCTCCCCCTCCCTCTCCCCCCCCTCCCCCTCCCTCTCCCTTCCCCTCCCCCTCCCTCTCCCCCCCCCTCCCCCCTCCCTCTCCCTTCCCCTCCCCCTCCCTCTCCCCCCCCTCCCCCTCCCTCTCCCTTCCCCTCCCCCTCCCTCTCCCCCCCCCCTCCCCCCTCCCTCTCCCTTCCCCTCCCCCTCCCTCTCCCCTCCCCCTCCCTCTCCCTTCCCCTCCCCCTCCCTCTCCCCCCCCTCCCCCTCCCTCTCCCTTCCCCTCCCCCTCCCTCTCCTCCCTCCCCCTCCCTCTCCCCTCCCCTCCCCCTCCCTCTCCCCCCCTCCCCCTCCCTCCCCCACCTCCCCCCTCCCTCTCCCTTCCCCTCTCCCTCCCCCTCCCTCTCCCACCCCTCCCCCTCCCTCTCCCCCCCTCCCCCTCCCTCTCCCTTCCCCTCCCCCTCCCTCTCCCTTCCCCTGGATGGCCTCTTCCCTTGCAGAGAACGTGTTGGTGCACTGTCTGGCAGGGGTCTCTCGATCAGCTGCAGTCGTCACTGCTTATCTACTCACTGTGAGATACTGCATCTCTTGAGTGTCCTTTCCTTCTGAGATGGGAGGGGGGAGGATGATGATGGTATTCCTCTGAGGTGACTGATCTCTCCTACTTCTCTGCCATATCTCTGGTCTCTGCTCGTCGTCCCCTCATCAATCCCAACTTTGGCTTCAGAATGCAGCTGGCGAAGTACTCCGAGAAGGTTCCTCCTTCTCATTGACTCGCAAGGCAACGGATGAAATGGCCTAGTTGACTGCTTCATCCTTGTATTGCAGTACGTGAAACGAGAGAGGGAACGACTTCGTAATTCCCTGGGAGGATCTTCATTCGATCTCCAGTTCACAGCTGACAAACTGGCACTGCAAGGAGCCACCAGAGGGAGAAGCTCGTCGGCTACGGTAACTATAGATTGAAGTTCCTGATTACGATGGATGAATGATTTCAGGATGTGATGTGCTCTACATATGGGAATTCCTCTCCTTCTACTGGATTCACCTCTCTGGGAAGGGCGAGTGCATACGGTGAGAAAGAGAGAGAGAGAAAGGGGAGGGTATCATCCTTTCTTCCCTTGCAGGCGCAGTTCCACACAAGCCGACTCTCTCTATGCTGCAGCAGCATCGGCTGCGTCGATCGATGGCTGCAGCAGGGGGCGGAGCTCCGACTAGTCTGGGAGGAGGGGGAGGCAGTCACAGACAGAGTCATCCCTTCGTCCAGACATTCTCAGATATGATGGGCAGGATGAGTTTCATCGATGACTGAGTTATGAACCCTCCCAGTGTACAAATGTACGTATCCCTAGTGATATCACTACTTCATTTGTTTGTAAACCATAAGGATTGGAATGTGATGTGAGTAGAAGGACTTCTTCCCCTCTCCGCTCTCTTGCACCCGCTCCGTTTCCTAAGTCTTCTTGTTATTTTAGTTTTTATTTCATCTAACCTTGAATTACGTCTTTATTTCTGAATTCTTTCAACACATTTGATGTACAGAGTATTTTAATAGATCCAATCTAGTCATCAAAATCATTGTAAATTGCCTCAAAACTTCTGATAATCCTAACCACTCTCGATCTCAACTCTCCTCCCGTTCTTTCAATACTGCAAGAAGGTCAATAAAATGTTTTGACGTGATGGGGTCTCTGTCTGAGGGGTGGAATGAGGAAGGGGAGAGCTCTGATGAGAGAGGGAGAAGAAGGGGCCTCCATTGGGGAGATCTATGAATCTCTGCGAAGAGAGATCATCTCCCTTTTAAGAGACTACTTTCTCGTCAAACAGAATTGACAAGTATGATTCACACGATCTGTATTTCTAGATTCTATTTGGGCCCGTGGGAGAAAGTAACGAGAATAGGAGAGAACAGGTTGGAAGAGAGAGTTAGTTGAGACTAGAGAGGGATCTCATTACTACTCACTGTACTATTTCAAATGGCTGGAATACTGTTGATGGGACGAAGGGGACGAAGGTGGAGAGTCCTTTGAGAGAGGGAGAATAAGGATTGGAGATGGTTGCCATTCCTTCTTTCGCCCTTCTCTTCTTTCTCCTCCTAATGAAGTGCGAGAATGGTCAAACACAGAAGGGAACGAGACACTTGGAGAACGAGAGGAAAAAGTTGAGATGTCGATGAGCGAAGAGAAGATAAGTGATGAAGGCGAGAAGAGAACACGCTTATCAAATATATCTACCAGGAAGCAAATACACCACAGTACACACAACCATTGGAATAGACATGGAGACAATGAATTTGACGAATCATTAAATTGTTGATTGAAGTGATCTACAATTCCTCAAATATTGCTACTTGTGTAGGCAAACAATTAATGAAAATTGAAAAGGGTGTACATCAAAATGCAAAAAAAGGGGAACTATATCGGATGATATCCATCGGATACTAACCTTCCGGTTGATAACCAAATAAGAACGCTTCTGTAGGATTCTCACCGTACATGTTTCCACACTGTGACATATCCTGTGAAAATACTGCTGAAGGGTAAATTTCTTTGTTATCATTCGACCTATTGCTGCAAAAAATACGCTCCCGGGTGGGTTCGAACCACCGACCTTTCGGTTAACAGCAGAACGCGCTGCCGATTGCGCCACGGAAGCAGACCTTCTGCTCATGCTCTGTGTAATAGTTAAGACTTTGGATAAGATCAATTAATCTCTACGAAAAGAGATTACATAGCACCTATAAGATGAAGGGGTGAAGAAGGAAGTTAGCGTCTTTCCAATCTCAGACTCGATTCCGACTTCGTCCTTTCGTTTTTTGGTACCCAAGTATAAGGAGAGCGAGCCAGTCCCGAAGAATGAAAGAGCGATGGCAAGAAGTCTTCTGTGTGTCTGTGTTCTCTCTGATCCTCATGCACTGTCTCTTCCCTCGTAGTTGAGGGGCGGAGTGTATATAAGGGCGCCCTGAGGGGGTACATCACCATCCCTTCTAATGGCATCTCTCATCTCCCTCCTTCTCGTCGCGGGTCTCGGATCAGCCCAGATTGTGCCTGGTGGGTTCTATTCAGGGTACGCCTCTCCGGCCGGATCCTTCTACGGCCTGGCACCCCCTGGTAAGCGTGCTGTGATCTCACTTTGACCTACCCATTATCCATTATCGATTAGTCTCATTCTCTCACTATCTTCTCCCCTTATGAGTGCTTCATCGTAGAGGTAAGTCGCTCTGCTCTCACTAATCGATCGCTCTCTACAGTAACCTGACTCTCATCGGGAACTGTCTGGCTATTCATACTAACCATTTCCTCAGTGCATGTGTTCCCTTTCTCTCAGCGCTTCCCTCTAATCGATCAATCTGTCCTACCGTATCCCTCTTACCGTACTCTTCAGCTCCCCTGTACTCTCCCTGCTCGGCAGCAGTTGCTTGTGCTGCTCCCGCAGTGTGTCAGGCATCTCTGTGTCTCCCTCCTCCCGTCATGGCTGCACCTGCCCCTCTCCCCGTTCCCGCACCCGTATACGCACCCGTGAGTGATCTTCCCTACAGTACTCCTACCGTAATCCTATCCTTGCAGGCCCCTCTCCCTGTTCCCGTTCCCGACCCTGCCCCTGTCTATGCCCCCGCCCCGATGTTCGCTCCTGTGAGTGATTCCTTTCCCCTCTGATAACTTCTTCCTCCTCAGGCTCCCGTGCCAGTCCCTGCCCCTGCCCCTGTCTATGCTGCTCCTGCTGCCTTCCCTGTTCCCGTGAGATATCTCTCTCTCTCTCTCTCTCTCTCTCTCTCTCTCTCTCTCTCTCTCTCTCTCTCTTCCCTCCCTCCTTTCCCTCCCCTCACTCATGTATGGCCCTCATAGGTGGCAGCCCCAGTCCCACTCGCAGCAGCTCCTCCCGTTCCCGTAGCTCCCGTTCCAGTTCCCGCTCCCCTAGTCGCCGCCGCCCCGGTAAGTTGAAGGAGGACTTCCTCCCTCTCCCTCACTGACAACATTCGCTTTGAAAGGGAGCAATCACTTTAGCATTCCAAACGGGTAGTCTCCTAGATTGCACCCGTAGCTCCCGTAGCTCCCGTCGCTCCTGTCGTACCTGTGCCTGCACCCGTAAGTGTTCTCTCCTCCCCTCCTCACTCCTCCCTGTCACTCTTTCCCTCTTCCTCCTCCTCTCCTCCTAACTCCCTCTCTAGGTGGTTCCCGTCGGCTGTGCTCCTGGATGCATTGGTGGAGCAAGGTAATTCCCTCCCTCTCCCCTTCCCTTCTAACCCTCTCTCCCTCCCTCAGCTGCGTGGCTGGTGCCTGTTCATGTGCCCCTCCCGTCGTCTACTCTCCCACTATTGGATGCGCACCCGTAAGTTCGCCCCTGCACTCTCCCTCCCTCGCACTCAACACTATTCGCATACCGTACTCTCTACCGTATCCCTTACACACCATTTCAGGTTGCCCCAGTGGTTCCGGTTGCCCCTGCCCCCGTGCCCGTTGTCGCTGGACGTCTTATCCCTCAGGCTCTTCCGGGTGCTCCTTGCGAGCCAGGAGTTGAGTGCACGGGAGGATCAGTCTGCTCCCTGGGAGTGTGTCTCTGCCCCCCTGAACTGGTCCAGGAGGGAACTGTCTGCGTTGCTCGCACTGTCTACGGAATCGTTGCTCCTCCCCCTGTTGTCCCTGTCGCTCCCGTCGTTCCCCTCGCTGCCCCGGTATGCATCCTCCTCCTCCCTCTCCCTCCCTCCTCCCCCTCCAATCCCTCCCACTCCAGGTTGCTCTCGGTGCTCCTTGCGTGGCTGCAGCCCCTTGTGTCACTGGTGCGATGTGCTCTCCAGCTGGAGTCTGCTCCTGTGGACCTGCATTCATGCCCGTCTCTGGAGCATGTGTCAGAAGACGTGAGTGATGAGGGGGACGTCAACGATGAGATCTCCCCTTGCAGGCCGTGCCTAGAGTATTCTTCTCGATGGAGAAGTGCAGTCGTCGTCTCTCTCTACAAGGTCTTCCCTTTTCTGTCTGTACATTCGGGCATTCTCTGTCCTCTTCGATCGATCCATAAAGTATTGACTCGTCTATTGAATGGATGAATACACGCAGAGAGTGCAACTCAATGGGGAAGGAAGTGAGAAGGAGGGAAGGGAAGGGACCAGTTCAGAAGGGACGATGGTACACACAACGGGGTGAAACACGTGTACAGCTTCAGTCCAGAGGCAAATAGAGGGAGCGAATGGAGAGAAGTGAGAAGAGGGACAAAGGAGGGGAATGGACACAGAGGGAGTCGAGATTGGAGCAACTATCCTTATATTCAGGATTCCTGTTTATATGTATAATCATTGCACAATCTTGGACATCACTCCAGAACAGTGTTACATTAATGTGCCAATCAGCTGGTTCTATTGATAGTTCGTTTTTTCTCGGGTTTTGACAATGGAGGTTATTTTCATCCAGAACTTCGTTCTGAAGACTCACTGTACGATTATTTATTCTATTTGATGACATCATTCCCAAGGATAAATAAGTGACAAATTTTATTTATATACTGTATATGTAGTGACAGCGATCAACTTCAGTCAACTAAATCATCAATACTCGAACTCGATACACATACATATTTATGAGAGGGGGGGGGGCTTCACTTGTACTTCTTCTTCTCCTCCTCACTCTTCTGGTCCTCACTGTACGAGTTGAACAGATGTAGGGTCCGTCCATTGGGAAGGGAAATCACCTTGCAGTGAGGACTGATGGGGAACTGGAATGGCAGTGATCACTATCCTCTCTCCCACTACAGTAAACCTCCTCCTCCTTGTCAGGGACGGGGCCAAGGCTGATTCAGTGGAGTTAAAGACTGCTAGAAGACGGACAAGCCCGTCGGGCTTCGTATCGTTTTCCAGAACTCAACGAATTGAATTATATAACTACAGTACACCGTAATCTCCTACCGTACTCACCTCGTACTCACCAGTCTTGGCTGCTTCTTGGAATCTTCAGCAGTGCATTTCTTGTGGTAGATAGCGAAGAAGTGGCGATTCGTCTCAGGCAGAGTCATCGACGATTGGGAGATCTGCAGTTTGTGATTCATTTCAGAGTACGGTAGGGACTACGGTACCTTGATTATCTGTGTCTGGCCTGGTTCCACGAATCCCAACGCATGGCGCACACGGAAGATGTTGTTGTCAGTGCACTTTACCTGAATGATACATCGATGATCTTTGATCTTTGATCTCTCTTACCTTATTCGACTGATGGTCGGGAGTGCTGTTGGTTATCTTCATGTCCACGTGACTCTTCACACCCTTTCTCCATGTCAGGACTACCTCATTCGACGGTTCGAGCTGAAGATTACGGTAGGGTAAGACGGGTCAGATACGTGATCTTACCTTCAACTGGAAGGAGGGCTATCCTGGCCTGTTGGCGAGGTTGGGGGGCGGTTTTTTGCTGGTGCGGGGGTGGACCCACCCGAGGGAGGCTGCTGTGGAAGGGCTGCGGCCATCTGAAATAGGCAAGGGTACGGTAGGATCAGAAAGGTTGAGTACGGTAGGTGGAGGGGACAGGTATGTAGACCCAGGTTGATGGAGGGTACTGTAGGAAACAAGTGGAATATGACACACCGAGAAGACTGGCAAGCAGTAGAAAGTGGGAGGAGGAATGGGGAGGAGAAGAGGGGAGAACTGCTGTGACCAAGGCGATATTCAATACAATCAATGATCAGATATGCATATTTACTAGTCTGATTCCTCCTCTTTCCTTCTCCTTCATTCACTCTTCTTTCTTCCTCTGCTCGTTCAATCACATCACAATTTGTACTTCATCTCTAGGAGGAAGAGGAGATATCTGGAGGTGAAATGGAGGAGAGCTGGCAATGCTTCGACCACTCAAAAAGAACACCTGCATAAATCGATCTCAATTGCATTTGTCAGCAGAAGAATGAGAATGCACTGAACCAATGATGAAATTGGAGTGGAGCACATCAATTTCGAATGATTGCCTCGATTTGGGATGCATTCCAGTCTCAGATCGAGAATTCATCTGAGAAATGACATCCTTTGCGTATTACTGTAATTTATTCCCTCGAGAATTCACTCGATCTCTCAATGGAACATTAGAAGAACAACCCCCCTCCCCCTTTCAATATGCTTCGCTTTTTGCCCTCTCCTACAAGTTCAGTCGTATTTCGTTATCTGGGAATTCGTGGGTTCTCCTCCCTCCCTCTTCCCTTCTCTCCCTCTCTACTCACTCAATCGAGGGAAGTTCCCTCGGGAGAGACTGAAACAGGGGAGAGAATGTCTCCATTCCACCATTGTCTTCCCTCTCGATTCGAGTCTGGAATGAGAATTGAGATGAATGGGAAGAGTACGAATGGAATCCATCCAATTCCACTTCAATCCCTGCTCAATGCCAATCCTTCTCTTCTTGAAGAAGTGGATAATTCCCACTCCCACTCTCATTCCCATAATTCATTGTCACGACATAAATTGCGAAGAAATGTTGCAATTCGAAGAGTATTTAAGCTACCACAACTATTCATTACTATTCTTGGGATTGATAGGAGATAAGAATCCCTTGGGGGCACGTAGATTGATTCATCCCTTCTCTCTTCAGGTGTCGTAGTGAGATTTACTGATTGTACTACAAGATGAATAATGAAGACTACGAGAGAAGAGGAGAGGCAAAACAAGAGAGGAGATGAAGGGAGGAAGTAGTGGAATCCTTCCAAAGAGGAGTTCATAAGTCGGTCCATGGTCCACTCGAGTGTGAGATAGTCTCAGAGTGGAAGTGAAGACACGTTGAGAGAGATGAAATTGGCGAAAGATGCCATGTATTCTGCACCGAATGACTTTCATTCCACTCGTCATTCTAATTCCCCCAATGTTCATTCCAATTGCACCCTTTACTTCAATCTGGAGAGTCCCTCTGAGTTCCTTCCATTGCCCCCTTCAACTCTCCTTCTTTTTTCGTGCTTCTCTAGGGCAACTCTTGTTCCTCCTCTACTCTACCCTTTGATCTCCTTCTCTCTTCCCCTCCTCCCCTCTCCATCCTCCCCCCTAGGGGACCGTTCAGCCTCAGTTTCATGCCTGCATTCTGAAACGTGTCGCCCCATCCCCCTTCCCATCTCTCCCTCTCTCCTAACTGATACCCTCCTAACTTCCTCTTAGATGTGGTAGCTACAGCATCTTGCAATTGGAGTATTCATCGAAGAGTAGTCCCTTCCTAGTTGTAGCGTACTCCATCTACTCCCTCCTCTTCATATGCATTATACATTCATCCTCTGCATATTTCATCTCTTTTTGCAGCAACATCCTCGATTTGTTCTCTATCCTTGGATGTGAACTTCTCTCCTTTCTCCTCTCGTATATTCAATCAACTCCTCTTCCTCTCAGTCTCTCAGTTTCTTCTCTTCCCTCCAATCATCTCATCTCCTGCCCTCCATCCATTCCTTCCTCTCCTCAGTTAGGAACTCACTCGGACGTGAATGATTACTGTTCTCAAGAGTTTCCTGAGTCCCCCTTCTCCTCTCTCCACGAATCCTCCGGAAACCTGATGTTGTATTCACGAAAGGACATGACTGAATTTATTTCACGCTTCGCATCTCCTCCCTCTCTTCAATTCTCTCATTTCGTCTTCTTTGTTTTCGTCTCTTTGCCCTTTTTCAGTTCACTCAAATTGGAATAATGAGGAAGCATCGAATTCCCTCGTGTAGAAGTGTGGAGTACTCCTCAGTCTGCTTCAATCTCGATGGGATATTCTCAGTGAACGAGAGATTACCCCCGCCCTCCCTCCCTCCTCCTTCTCTTCGCAAGCTCAATTGAATCTCTCTGCTTCCAATTTCGTATGTTTCTGCAGACTATTAGAAGAGAAGGGATAAAAGGGCCAGAATGAACCCAGAGAGAAGAGAAGAGAATAGAAGACATCATTGGATGGTGGAGAGAGTTTCTCTCCTCTCACAAGGATGTTCAGTAGTCCTCCAATCTGAGAAGATAGAGAAAGAGGACGACTAGCATTCCATCCATTTCTCCCCATTCCACTACCCTCTTCTTCCCTTTATCATGTTGCGAGACATCGAATGCTCTTTCTGGATGAGCAGATAGGGAGACCGGGGGGGGGGGGGGGGGTCGTTCTACTCTATGCTACATCATCTTCTCACTTTGGTCACAGTACTTCTTTGTTCCCTCCTTCACCACTGCTCAATTCATCTGTCTACCCCTTCTATCCTACGCATTCCTCATTCGTTCTCGTGCGTAAGTCCTGTAGTTGAAATGCTAATGGGGGTACGGTACCAGTCTCTCTCCCTCCTTATCCCTCATCTCCTCATCATCTCTCTCCGTACCTTTCCACACCATGGTCTTCCCCATTCGCAAACAAATTTGAGCCTTGTTTTGGGAGAGGAGATGGACAGCTCGAAATACGAGTTATTAGCCTGTGAAGGATATGCATAAGGAATGAAGGGAGAAGGATGAAATAATAATCTTTGATCCTCGAGGATTTCAACCCTCTCACCTACCGTATCCCCGCACTTCGGATTAATGTCTTCCCTTATTCGCAATTGGAGAAAAGAATCTGGGAGTGAAAAGGTGATAGGAGATCCTTCGTATAGTCCATTAGGAGATGTTCGACCAGTGGAGAGAATCGAATGGAGAGAGGAGAGGGGAGGAGAGGGGGGGAGGGAGGGGGGGAGGGGGGGAGACAAGGGGACAAGGGAGAGGAAGGAGGGATGGAGGGCCACTTCCTCATTGTTTCTCCATTATCTCTCTCTTTATTCTATTCCTCCATTCATTCCTCCAATAGATTCGTTATTGATTATATCCAATATCGAGATATTCATTTGATCTCGTGAGATCCTTCTGCTTCTCCCTCCTCATCTTCACTCTTTATCACCTCATTAGAGAGACATTCTAAGTATCTTCCCTCCTCTGTTCCCTCGACTCTCCGTGTATTCAGATCTCATTCAAAGACTACGACCATTCATCTCTCTCTCTCTTCCTCTCCCATCACTCTTCTCTCTCTTTTCCCTGAGGGAGGAAGTATCTCTCAATCTCTCCGTTGCTACTAGGAACGGGCCAAATCATCGCCCATTCCACCCACCTAGGAGTAGCCCTCCATTCCCTTACCTCCCCTCCCCCCTCCCCCCTGTTCACCTCTGAGGATCCGCCGATTGGACACTTCTTCCTTCCTTCTTTCATTCCACTTCATCATTTTCCTCTAATCCATCTCTCTCAATGATATATCGTCCTCCTGGCAGCACCATCTAATTCCTTTCACTTATTCTCTTCTTTTCTCCACTGATTGATCCAGAATTGCACCGTAGTTCACTTTAAAGAAGGAGCGTCAGCAAAGTTAAATTTTTGACGCTGTCATAACCATGACCTAGAAAATCATCCAACGATCATAGCGCGACCTAAGAGGATAGACATTCTGCCAACTAATGATAACTCGCTTCAAAATAGAGATACGCATTTGAAATTTTCAGAATCTCTTATGGTTGTACAAAGGTCGGTCATGGTTATGACAACGTCAAAATTTTAACTTTGCTGACAGTCCTTCTTTAAAATTGGATAAGGCGTTTGTCTATTGGTTGAACAGGCAGATTTATTTGCATGGGTAAGAATAAGAGTGAGTAAGAGAGTTGTAATTGAGGAAGTATTCGCTCATTCGGAGTCGTTGAGTCTAGTGAAATAGAGAAGTGAGATCATCTTAATGAATTCCCTCATCGACCTCGTTTTTGCCCTTCATATGTGTCTGCCCTTTCTGTTTGTCTTCCATCTCCAGCAGTATAATTCCCCTCATAATTCAAGTCGAAAACAATGCGCGAATTCCGATATTCCTGTGATAAGAAGTGGGTATCTTCAGTCTCTCAGTCTCGATTTCGTCTAATTGCAACAAGTGAATTCGTTCGTTCTGAGACAGAAAGGGAGAGAAAGTGAGGGAAGAAACTTAGGCTGACTAGATTGAGGAAGACGACTCCTAATCCAATTCTACTTTTCTCATTTCTCAAAATTGTTCGAGTTTTGATCTTTGAATTCCTATTCTTTGTTGCGTGATCAAAAGGATGAAAGGATGCAATCTATTTGATTAGATTGTCTTCATTCTCTCTAATATTCAGTAGAAGAGGAAAGGAGCACTCAAAACAATTGGAATATTCGCAGAGTCGCCATGAGAAGAAGGCGAACAACTGGCTGCACGCTGCATCACTTAACCACTACGGAAAGAAAAATGTCTCCTTTCCAAAGAAGGAAATGAATCTCTTTACCTCCTCTGTTTTGGTCTCTATTCGAGTCATTGTGAGAGTGGGTGTGATCCTTCGTACCTCTGTCAGTCCTTCCCTCCATCCATACTAGTCTCACTTCCTTTGTTTGACCAGTCTCTCACAATCTCCCCTCTACTTGTCATTACCACATCCATACGCTTCCGCTCCAATTTCCAATTGGTCTCGATTGGGGGAAAACTAGGAGTGAGAATCAACTTCAGACCTAATCATCCACGTGCAAAGTCCAGGGTATGTAGTACAAAGAACAACACTTGATTTGACTCTTCTAATGCTCGTTTTTCTTCGATATCCATGAATAATATTGTAGATGTTGCATGCGAAACTCCTCCTTTCTTAGTGATCATTCGATTATGTCTCCATTCTCCTCCCATTCTCGTCCCCTTTCAGCACTCTTCTAATGGTGGGAGTGTCCCTCCCTCCTCCTTCCTCTCTCCTTCTGATTCTCCCCTCTCTCCACTACGAGAATGACCCTTCCTCCTTTCCTCGTCCATTCGTCCCTTCAATGCACTTCCCTCATTCACTCTCTTACAGGAGGGGTCATCATGCCATTCGGAGTGAAATCAACTCTGGATCTTCCCTCCTCTCCTCCTCCTCCTCTCTCCTCTTCCTCTCTCAATTCAGTCTCAGTATCTCCTCTTCCCGTCCCGATGGAACCATCATTCAGACCAAGACGAGTCAGTGAACATTCTATCATTTCATCATTTAATAGATCACCCACACTTTCCCATATGCTTCTTCCTCTAAACTTTCTCCCCAACTCATAAGTTCGAGTAATAAGGGAAGAAGTACTTGCTCGTCTCCTTCGATATTCTCTCCATCCATCACCAAACCATCCTTCCTCCTCTTCACTCTATTCAGCTACCAAAACATTTGAGGGTGGAACACTCTGTTTCATAGAGATTCTGATCCTTCCCCGTGTATGGATTACTGTAATATTGAGAATTCGTTCACGTTTGAGTGCTTGTCAGACTCAATTTCATTTTACTTCTACGTGGAACAGCAGTGTGACACGTCAACAGAAAGAAAAGCGAATGGAAATGGGGGGCCTTTGAATATAAATCTCCTAAGTGTAAGCCTACATTTTGTCTTGGGTACACTCTTAGACTATGAATTATTCTGTTCGTGTCTTCGTGAAGAGACCATAGAGGGAGGAGGGGGAGAGGGAGGAAGAGGGGTGGACAGGGCTCGGATTTCATCCTTGGACTTCCCCCTTCTCCTTCCCTTTCATACTGCAGTAGTGGTGCAGAATTATGAATAGTTCCCCCTGATCTCTCCCCTTCCTCTTTCTTCCTCTTTCTCCCTTCATCTCTTCTCTTCTGCAGACTTCTGACGGGCGTGTTCACAAAATGGACGAAATCAAGAAGACTTGCGAGACTCATGAAGAATTGTGCCGCCAATTCGCAGAGTGTTCACTCCAGTTGAGACAGGTGAGAGAGAGAGACAAGAGTAGGGAGGGAAAGAGAGAGAGAGAGAGATCTTCTTCCCTTCTTCTCAGAACGCAGCCCAGCTGGAGATCCTGAACGAGACAGCTTCATTCCTCAAGAATCGACATGCGACCATCAGGAGACAAATCGCAGCTCAATCGGGTAGGAAAAAAGAGAAGAGAAGAGAAGGAGAAGAGAGATGATTGCAGAGGATCAAGAGGAATTGAAGAGACTCGAGGAGGAATTGGGGAAAGTGAACAACCAAGTACAGATGTGGATGAGGGAGTTGGATGAGGTCAATGACTGCAGAACTGAATTGGAGGTGAGGGGGAAGAGGGGGGGGGGGGAGAGGGGGGAGGGAGGGGGGGAGGGGAGGGAGAGAGCATCTCTGCTCTCTGCAGATCACCTTCGTCCGTCTTCGATCTGCTCTGCAGAAGAGTGTTACTTCTGTCCAACTGGCATCAATCGACCTCGATCTCCTTCAGAATAGGCACGCAGACAGGTACTGTATCTCTACCCTCGAGTATCGAGAACTGAGTGGATTTAGATGGAAGAAGTTCCTGGCTGACGTGCAGGCAGAAGAGGCTGCAGCAACGAAAGCATCGTGAAGACTGTCTTTCCTCCCTCTCCCCCCCCCCTCCCTCGCCCCTCCCTCCTCTCCCTCTCCCCCTCTTACTCATTTACATCACTTGCCCCAACCCTCTTTGATAGGTGATCTATCTGTTCACGTTTTTATTTTCCTATTAGATTCACTTCTGATTCTCTTCGTAGGATTGGCAATATCTCTCTATTTGATTGGACTGCCAGAAGTGTATTCACCCACTAACTCTTTCTCTAGAATCTTACCCTTGATCTACCCTCGTCGATCGAGTTTCGATCCTTACCAGGAAGACTATCGATCTTTCTTCCCTACCATCATTACTACCCGAATACCGTATCACTTCAATCGTATCCAGTATGGATTCAATTACGTAAAATCAAAATCTTGTTGTTCTCACAAAGCCTGTACAGTGAACACTTGTAGACTGTTAGGATACGAAGCGTGTCTCCGTCCTTACCAAGTATTTGTCTAGTCACTCCGATTCTATCTCTTATTCAACCCCGGTTTTCGTTATAGTTGTTAGTCACACGATAAAGAATAACGATTATGCATCACTTTACTAATCGGTCATCTTGGATTGTCTAATGGTTGATCATTGATCTACACTCGCATGCAAGTCTCGAGATATATTGAGATATGTATATCTTTCCATTGTAATAATGGAATGCAAGTGATGGAAATTTCTTAAAAGAAAAGGTCGCGAGGGCAGGTTGGAGTTTTTGAACGAGAACAAAAAGAGAATCCAGTTCTAAGATTCTGCTAGGTATACCTAGGTTTATGTATGTGGTTTTGAATTTTGTTCGAAACTTTTTGATAGATATTGCAATGCTTAACGAATTTAACCATGGATCAGATTGATCGGACCACTCTAATTATATCAGAATACGCTAAGTAAAAATGATGGTAGGGGTTTAACAGGATTCATGTACCCTTTTACAGCCACCAACTGGAAGTTTATATTGCAGCTCTAATCATTAAGCTACTGATGCGAAAAATTAAAAAAAGTATGATATTTCATGAGAAAGTGCTTGTTTAAAATTTTAATTTAAAATATGGCATTAAACGAAGCGCTCGACCTGAATACCATGGGAACAGATGCTCCCTTGGTAAAAAGAGCTGCTTATCGCATTCTCTCCGCTATCTTGATTTCTAATTAATCAGCGTGTTAATCACCCCCCGTCACTCTGAGATAGAATAGATCGTGCAGCGAGGAAATATCAAAGAGTTAAGTGATGTCGTTCATTCGTGGGAGCGAGAGTGGAAGTCACGGACGAGAACATCGACTGGAAGGTACCGTATACACCCTACCGTAATTGGAATAAGCTAATTGAGGGAAGACTACCGTGTGTGTAGATTTTAGTAACCTTAAAGTGAAGAATTGATAAGATTGTGATTCTCCAATTATTAACAAAAAAGCAAGATCAACTGGAGTTTGCATTTCGATCATGATATGTTTCCGATTCCGGAAAATTTTGATGAAAAATAATTTATAACAACAATTTAACCCGTAGTCTGAACAGAACGAACTCGTAATACGAAAAGGACTAGAGAAGACCAGAATGTGGAAATGATCGGCAGGATGATCATATAAGGGAAGAAAGAAGGGGGGAGAGACTAGGCACGGAATGAAGGGCACCAGTCCTTGGTCGATGGATATTTAGAATCCATTCTCTTCTTAAAGGCATCAAGAGCTCGATAGAAACGTTTTTTGTTCGTGGATTGAATCTGTGATCGGACGAAATCTAAGGGAGACTCGTTTCCTCTCTCACTTGTTTCGTCTTTCCGATGTCTTTGGCAGTTTTGATTCCTCGATGGAACATGAAAAGATCATCCACTAGAAGGAGAGAGAATCCAGCACGACACAGTTCCCATCTCTGAGAGGGGAGAATAGAGGGAGGGGGAGTGGGGGGGGGGGGGCTGACCAGGCAAGTGTTGTCTCTGATCATGTAGGGGAAAGCTTCGTCGTGCATTGGAATGGTAGAGGGAGATACGAATTGGGGTTCCCATGATGAACGAGCCTTCATCCTGGTATTCACTTGTATTGAGAATGGGGAATTCATTGAATGAACTGACGATAGATTCCTCTTTGCGATTCCATCTCCTTCTCCTTCTTTCTTCTTCAACCATTCATCGAGACCAGGAATGCTGTGACCTCCCTTGTAGAATCTGCAACTGTCTCTATCCCGATATCTGCCTTTCCTACTTGCCTATCGTGGAAGACGACTGCTTTCTTCGACGAAAGAAGAGAAGCGAGATCCTTTTTGTTCTTTGGACTGTAATCAGTTCTTCTCGATTGTTCTCATCAGACTGAACACCTCTCTGCGGACTGGTCAATCTCGAATATTCGATAGACGAGGACTGACTTCCTCTCTGTGATATTCTCACGGGCAGCGATTTGAGTCATTCTCCTGTGATGGCATTTCAACTATTATATTTCTCCAATTTCTCCACCTCTCGAATCCATGGGAGAAGAGATGTTCGTAGTCAGCAAGAAGAATGAAATCAGTATGGATGAACTGAGAGGAGGGGAGAGACAGTTTGAGAGGTGAGAGTAGATGGATGGATCCACTCACTTCTCTGGCGATGTTCCTTCCCACATTGGCAGGATAAGCTGCGATTTCCTCCACACTCTTATTCTTCTTCCCTTCATTTGAACATGAACCAGATCGAGAGAGGAGGAATTCACACTTCTCATTCTGAAGAAGTCATCGATGAGGGAGGGAGAGAATGGCGTCACCGTCGTGTAGTAGTGCACTCTTAGCTGTTTCAATGGTCGACTCTTCTTTATCGACAGTTTGTGGAGCTATAAATAAGCATTTGTTGGTGATAAGTGTGGTTCTCCCACCATTTCATCGATACAGTTTAGCTGAGTCATCGGATCGTCGAAGTAGACTGCGATGGAAACAGGCCCGGCCCAGTTAGACACCTGAGGGTTCCCTCCCCATTCACGTCTAGTCTCCATTCTAATCATTGGTATGCACCAATGCAAATAAAGATAAGGACACGCCCAATGGGATCGAATTGTACGGATTCGCGTGAGTGGATGGGATTGAGTGAGTGACCTGGCTGAGGAGTGTCTTCTCCTCGATGTAGTCTGCACTGATATGCAGGACGAGAGTGACTCCTTCCCTGTTTCTCTTCTCTCCTCCATCGAAAGCATTCGGCAGAACACAGAAGTTGCCATGGGGAAGGAGAGGAGGGGAATGAATCAACCTGCAGAGGAATGAGAACAAATGAATGAGCGGAGCCAACCTTTGAATCGAAGCTGTGAAAGTTGTACTGTAGTGGATGCAGAATAGGAGAACAGTGAGGCAGTAGAGAGTGAGAAGAACCAGTTTAGCACGATACGGAACACTCCTGAGATCGATTTGATAACAAGATGCATTCGATGATTCTGCTTCTTCGTAAATCTGCGATTCATAAGAATAGATATTCTTTTTGCTCATTTCGAGCATCATGGATGCACGAATGAACAATCATGTAGAAAAGTTGGAATAGGAAAATTCTTGTACAATGAACTTTTCTACTGAAAATATTCAAAAATACGCTATTATATTTATATAGTATGATTAAAGGAGATAAAGGAAATGAAAATGAAGTAAACTGACGGCATCTGTGATGGACTTCTTCCCAACCATGCAGACTATTGCATTCTCCCTCTGATAAGGGAAGGGCGGAAGAGGGGAGAGATCGTCTAAAGGACAGAGAAGAAGTGAGTCACAACGAAACTCCCCACGTATAGCCTATACGGTATAGGAAAACAGTGAACTAATCAGGAAAGAATTGAGACATTTTTGAGGAACGAAGAAAAGAGAAGGAATGGGGCCAATTATCAGAAAGAGAAGGGGAAATACTTAACGATGACTACTTTTACTCTCTTTGACTCACTTGAATGGACCACTTGAGAGACTGGCAGTGACACTCTTCCTATCACAAGAGTCCCTTTGTTTCTCGAATCACAGGTAAGAAGTCAGTATGAGAACGGACGAGGATGGGGGGAGTGGGAAGAATGTGAGTAAGAGACCCATTTAACGACGTTTGAGGCATTCAAAAGGGGAGGGACGGGTGAGTCGAGAGTTCCTTTGTGGAAGAAACATCAGAAATGCAAGAAGTAGCACTCTCGAGTCACTGATGGGATCACCCATTGCATCAGAAGGAAGAGTTGCATCCTACCAACACAATCCCCAATACTTTTCATATTTTGTTAGGAGAAAGAGACTCATAATCCATCACAATTAATTCATTAAATTCCTGCAGCTAACAATCCAAACGAATGAAGAGCGATGTGATAAGAAGGATATTGAAAACGAAAGGATGTTGAATCAATATTGTACGAGGGAAGAAAGAGATGGGATGGTCCATTCCCTCGCGAGTCATTCTGATCCGAAAGGCATTAGTGATGGAGATTGAAAAGAGTGAATGAGAAGTGTGAAATGGAATGAATGGCGACTGCTCCCCTGGTTGATCAGCATGGAAAGAGGGGGGAGAGGGGATAAGTCAAACGACAGTCGGATATAGGATCATCCGCTTAAATGTAGATAAAGAACGGGGAGGGGGTAATTTCAATTGATGGCACGAGAACGAGAATGATACGAGAGTGAATGAGAGTGTTTATGGAAGAATGCCGTACGTTAGAATCTAAACAATTGTCTCTTCTTCTCATTCTCTCCAATCTTTCTCTGGCCCGTTCTCTCTTACTTCTTTCCCATACGAAACCAATGAGAATTCGGGCTTTTCTTTCCCTTTCGGACGATAAGAATTGGAATGAATTGGGATGGAGTGGGATGATAGCTGCTGAGAATGGGGAGGAGGACTGACAATGAATGGAATGATTACGATATCAGAGGAAATTCGGTGCGTTTTTATGAGTGAGAAGCGTGTCTCTCTTCTGTTTGAGTTGGAGATTTCTTGTTGTACCCTGAAGGAAGAAAGGGCTAAGGAGTGATCAGAGAGGTCATCTCCCTCTCCTCACACTCCCATAAGATCAGTCTGCCGCTGAAAGGACATAGACGATTGCTATTACGAACTCCTTCCAGGGAAGTGCTGCAAAAAATCGAACTTTTAAAAATGACGTATCCTGAATTTTATTTCTTGCTTATCGTATGTATCTCGTAAAGCGTTTCGTTTTATATCCCAATTTTTATATTTTTCTATACCTTATTAAAAGATTTTCCGATTTTTTTTGCAAAAATTTTCGGCAAATCTGATCATACCTCACGGACACCAAACATATTGTATATTAGTGCTTAGTGATATCCATGAACCAGTCTGATCCAGATATATTCACTAAAATATATTATAGTGCATACAATTATTGGTTAGGAAGATACATAGAGCTCGATTTGACAAAATTTGCCGAAATCATTGAAGCACAGCCCTGACTCCTTCCTCCCACTCGAGTTATTCTATCAACGGGTCTCGTCATATCGACCACTCTATGGATCTGCCACCTCTCGAAATTCGTTGGAAATTCTTACGAAGGCCATGTTACGAATACAATAAACTTGATTTTCTGATGAGAGATCCGCTAATTGTTTATCAGATGGAATTGTGCAAGTGGAGTTGAAATTGGTGGAATGTCGGAATGGGGGTGTATACGTCATCTCATTTAACTTTCTCTCTCCAATTTAAAATTCGAATAACAAAGACGAAGCTTCCCAAGAAGGAGTATCGATCCATGGACGATTCTGGCGTTCAAGCGAGAGGGTGCATGAAGGATCTCCTTTCTGCATAGACCATCTACCATCAACTGACTTATCTCAATGTGCTGAATCTGCGAGCAATTGTACAAAACCAATTGGTCGCAGATTCAGCACATTGATTGCATTCCTGATCATAGTGATAAGGTGAATCAGAGTTGAACTGCACTGAGGGAAATATATGAGGGAAAATTGAGTACTTCAAGAGTGTAAGGATGGGGAAGGGAAGTTTTCGTTCCGGAATGATGTTCATTCTTTGTAAGAAAAGTTGGTTAACGTGAAGGCACTGAAGGGCAGGGATATACTCAGGAGGGAAGCACGACGGGAGAAAATTTATCGAAGTGATCGAGTAATTTGTATTTTGAGAACGAGAAGGAGGTGATTCCAAATACACATACTAACTTCACTTGTCTCCCTTATGAAGCGAGTGAGTATCATGTTTTATATCGTAGCTGTCCATATCCAGTGGACGAAGGAAATTCCAATTTCAGAATATGAACCAGCAGTCAATGATGTACTTGAAGAGAAAAGAGAAGGAAGAAGATAAGTCTGCCCCCTTCCCCTACGAGGGAACTGTGGCTATCATCTTCTCATTCGTGTTCTTCATAATTCCATTAGTGAGTGAGGTCATCTTTGTCTCCTCCCTCTACTCCATTCAGTGTCTAATCATTTATGGACGAATATAAGATAAGAATATGAAGGAGGGAAATTCCAATCCTGAGAAAAGAAGAAACTCCATCGATTAGAATCACAAATATAAGTTATAATCAGGTTATATGAGAGACTATCTGAGCCAGTGAAGATATGCCTGGCAAAGTTCGAAAAATCGAAATCCTCCATAATGTGTGTGTGGATAGTACTCGGTGAGTATACCATGTTGGCCAATTATGGAAGCACCTAGAACGCGCTTTCCACGATTAAACAGTCGAATGTAGGTATTTCGCAATTTTTCGAAATTTTCTCTTTCGTAACCATTTCAATTGAATCATACCTTCAAAAATGCAGAAAAATCAGATGATCATGCATACCAAATTTCACCTTCCTAACTTTAAAATTCTCCGAGAAAATTCAAAAAATCGATATTTTTAACAATCAATAAATCACAGAATTTTCAAATGGGTGGGTAGGTCCCTTTTTAATTTAAGGAATGTCTAGTGCAGCCTTAGCTCATTCTTCAAAAAAAATATGAAAAATATCTGAGGACCAGTTTTTGAGAAATTTTAAAAAATGGGCAAAAATTTGGAATAAAGTCAGTTTATGATAATGCCCATGGCCTACCGTACCCAAATCGACCTTGAGGAAATGCGTTCTAGAGTTGTCCTACACGCAGTACGCGATGAGGGAAATACATCAGCATCAACAAAATTTCGATACGCTTCTGCGCGCGCAAGAGCGCTAATACTAAAAAGTTTGAGAAAATTACTGTAGTTTTTTAACATCAGTCCTCCCGCGCGCGCGAATGCTTATCGTAATTTTGTTGATGCTGATGTATTTGCCTCATCGAGTACAGCGTGCACGGCAATTTTTTTCTCGACATTCCGTTGAAAGTCATGGTCCCTTTTCTGATCAAAAAATGGTGCGGCACGTGCAGTCATTTCTATGCTTAACGACACGGTTTACATCCCTTATTTACGGTTCTGTATTTCACGGCTATAAATGTAGTGTTGTGCTTCGTTCGTAAACATCGCCCGTTCACACAAATCAATGAAAATACGAAAACCGTATAGCACTAATACAGTATTTTGACAGAAACGGTAGAAAATCTACAGACTCTCAGGCGAAAAAGTACAGTACCACAGGGAACCATCATGGGCTGTGCAATTGAATTTTGCAGTACACCTTCCGAACAGGAGTGCCCATTTTTTAACTGGTATGTCGATGAAACAATTGCCGTGAGCGTGTAGGACAACTCTAGAACGCATTTCCTCAATGTCGATTGGGGTACGGTAGGCCATGGGCATTATCATAAACTGACTTTATTCCAAATTCTTGCCCATTTTTTTAAAATTTCTCAAAAACCGGTCCTCAGATATTTGTCATAATGTTTTTGAAGAATGAGCTAAGGCTGCACTAGACATCCCTTAAATAAAAAGGGACCTACCCAATCGGATTACCCAATCGAAAATTCTGTGATTTATTGATTGTTAAAAAAAATAGATTTTTTGAATTTTCTCGAAGAATTTTAAAGTTAGGAAGGTGAAATTTGGTGTGCATGATCATCTGATTTTTCTGCATTTTTCAAGGCATGATTCAATTGAAATGGTTACGAAAGAGAAAATTTCGAAAAATTGCGAAATACCTGCATTCGACTGTTTAATCGTGGAAAGCGCGTTCTAGGTGCTTCCATAATTGGCCAACGTGGTATACTCACCGAGTACTATCCACACACACATTATGGAGGATTTCGATTTTTCGAACTTTGCCAAGGTTCTTCACAAATAAGTTCACTGACTCAGATAGTCTCTCATATGTAATATCACGTTTATCACGAGCCAGTGGAGGAGGGTGGGAACAATACCAAACTTTTTGGCCTGATCTTGACTATATTTTGGTGGTAGAATACCCAGGACGGATGATTTCGAAAAATATAGGTTATAGGTCACAGAGCCGGCTTTTAGGAATTTTCCGGTTTTGCACCTGGTCATACTGTATCTCAGCTCCCAGATGAGCTAGAAAGATGACAAAGAGCTCAGAATGTTCGGAAAATTATTTCCTACAACTTTTATGTTGAAAATTTTTCACTGGAATAACAATTGAAATTGCTATCTCCACGAAACCGAAAAATAAATCAGAAAATAATTGTTTTCACCATCGCGCAGGAAACTTGCAATGGATTTTTATTGCATAAAATGAAAGAATAAACATTCATATGTGTAGGAAAAATATTAGCGATAGAAATATCTTACGCTTTTTTATCGATTTTCAGCGCCAAACGACCTATAACCTATATTTTTCGAAATCATCCGTCCTGGGTATTCTACCACCAAAATATAGTCAAGATCAGGCCAAAAAAGTTTGGTATTGTTCCCGAGGGATCAGTTTTTCATCCGCTGACTTGTGATACACGTGATATATTATATAACCTGATTATTGTATTTGATCGATAGCATTCCATCATTTGGCTCCATAGTTTCCGAAACCTAAGATAAGAAGTTATTTGCCAGATTGACTCCTTTGGATCTCCATTCCATCCATTGAGATGGGGAAGGAATTGATGTTGTGGAGCATATCACTCCTCCCACGAGAGAATGAGGACAACCTTGGTATAATCTGAAAATTCGAATTTTGGTTTTTGGATGATCCAAGGGTAATCCACTCTCCTGAATCCGATTCCGGACAGAGCGGCTTCCCATCTTGATCAACAGCTGCAGCAGCTTGCTGCAGAAATTTCAGACTCTCACTTTGGAGCCCCTGATCATGGGTTCAAAATACTTAATTTATACTGAAATTTGGCATGTAGGCATAAATTATTATCTTATTTGAATTTCCTGATCGATTTTTGGGTAGATCAAAATTTGACCTCTGAGCAGTTTTTGCTCCATAACTTTGCTGCAACAGTTCGGAGCGGACACAAACCAAACTTTTGCATCTTTTAGAGAATTAAATTCTGCATCGACATGATTTTTTTCAGATTTTTCCCATTTGGTATAAATAGTTTTATAAGCGAAAAACAGTGAAAATGCGCGGGTTTTCCCCATGTACTCAGAGTGCAAAGGCGGTAAAGTGTTTTCATTTCGAATCGCGTCGACCGGGGTTCGACTCCCGGTCTGGGAACACTTTTTGCCTGATTTTTAACCATCATTTCCATCATGTTTAGGTATTTATGTTTGCCTTCTCGTCGAGTTTAGGCTCATGCAACGCGCATGGAGGTCGCGGTTTCTAGCCCGACGTGTGTGTAGAGCAAGGATGCACATAATCCGTCGATCTTTCATCTCTGATATCTAGTCTGCGACATGTCTTGTTGTTTCTTCAGCACCAACCAAGGTGATACAACTCTCACGAAGACGCGTCACAAAGGAACGGACCTGGAAGGAGTCGTGTGCAGTCCAAAATGAGTCTCTCTTGATTTCCAATGAATTCAATTCCAATTGAATTAACTTTTCAAAAGAGGTTCCTCGTTCAACGTTGGAAAATATTTTATTATATTTTAATATTTTATTATAATTTTCTAGATACCAGAGATCAAAGATCGACGGATTCCGTGTATCCTTGCTCTATGCACACGTCAGGTTAGAAACCGCGACCTCCGTGCGCGTTGCATGAGCCTAAACTCGACGAGAAGGCAAACATAAATACCTAAACATGATGGAAATGATGGTTAAAAATCAGGCAAAAAGTGTTCCCAGACCGGGAGTCGAACCCTGGTCGACGCGATTCGAAATGAAACACTTTACCGCCTTTGCACGCTGAGCACACGAGGAAAACCCGCGCATTTATACTGTTTTTCGCTTATAGAACTATTTATACCAAATGGGAAAAATCTGAAAAAAATCATGTCGATGCAGAATTTAATTCTCTAAAAGATGCAAAAGTTTGGTTTGTGTCCGCTCCGAACTTTTAAAGTTATGGAGCAAAAACTGCTCAGAGGTCAAATTTTGATCTACCCAAAAATCAATCAGGAAATTCAAATAAGATAATAATTTATGCCTACAGGCCAAATTTCAGCCTAAATGAAGTATTTTGAACCCATGATCAGGGGCTCCAAAGTGAGAGTCTGAAATTTCTGCAGCAAGCTGCTGCAGCTGCTGATCAAGATGAGAAGCCGCTCTGTCCGGAATCAGATTCAGGAGACTGGATTACCCCTGGATCATCCAAATCCAAAATTCGATTTTTCAGATTGTACCACGATATGACCGATTTGTCCTAAATCTCTCGTGAGAGGCGTGATATAGTAGAGGGGATAGACGACGAGGGGGAAGGATGAGATAGTGGGGGAAGGGAGAGGGGGAGGAAGGACGAGTGGTCACGATCTATTTCCCCATTGTCGTTCCCTCCCCAGTGATCCTGATGTCTGTGACTGCTCTACTCGTGAGTATATAAGAGGGTCCACTCATCTAGTCAATCGCCCTCCCCAATGCAGTCCCCACGGACAAGAACTGCCAGATACAAGGAGAGTGCATTCATCTCTCTTCTTCTCTTCTCCTTTATTCCCTTCACATAATTTTAAAAAAAACATAATTGTTTTTCGCAGTTATTAGCAGTAATGTGATCATTAAAAAAAGTTCTCAACATTATCTACAATGTTAATGCACATAATCAACAATCTTTGAGTGAATGGAATTCAATTGTGCTCATTACAGCTATCCTTTTCTCCTTCGAAGGATGACATCTCTTCTTCTTCGACTCGTGAACAAAAAGTGTTCACTCGATTCGTTCATAGAGCTCAGTCTCTCTCCGAACTCTTCCATCTCCTCGAAGGCAAAATGGAAAAGATGAAGATCGACATTCATACGTCAGTTGTGTACATTAACCGTACAGCTAACCCACTATGCACAGTTGTTTATCCCTCCCTCGTTGTTGTGTACCCTGCTAATACTATCACTTCCCAAATCATTAAAGTTACCGGACGAGGACAAAATTGACTCCCTATTTTTGTCCCCCATCGAATAGCCGATGGCCGAATTAGTTGAGAATGAATATACAAAATGCTAAAAATCAATAATAGCCTCAAGGGAAAGCCGGAAATGATCAGCGTAATCCCGCGCTCTCTCAATTTGCATACTCTCTCGTACACGCGACGAGATCAGGGTCAGATCAGGGTTTCGTCCTCGTCCGGTAACTTTAAATGAAAAAAGTTAACCATATTCGTATATCATGACGAATCTCCTCATTTCAGATTGTTCTTCGTTGATTCAGAAGGGGATCGATGTACTCTTCGAAGCGTGGAATCTCGAGACGGCACTGGAGGATGCAGGAGAGAGAGCAGTTCATCTCTCTCTTCAGCCTCTTCCCCATCCTCTCAAAGAAGAGAACACGAAGTCATTCTCATCTTCCATCTCTCCAATCTCAGAATCTCCTCCCAAGTCATCCCAAAAATCTCAAAGTTCTCAAGAATCTGATAGTGAGAGAGCAGTTGAGATTAAGGATACTGCCATGGAAGAACCGAACGAGGCTACGTCAGACCTAGAGAACCAAACGTCAAAGACTCTCCCCGCAAATCCCAACTGTGATCCTCATCACCACCACGGCCGTCACGAACATCACTGGAGCCCCGATCGTGATCCTCATCATCACCACGTACATCACGGACACCACTGAAGCCCCGATCGTGATCCTCATCATCACCACGGACGTCACGGACACCACTGGAGCCCCGATTGTGATCCTCATCATCACCACGGACAAGACGGGCACCACTGGAACCCCGATCGTGATCCTCACCATCACCACGGACATCACGGACACCACTGGAGCCCCGATCGTGATCCTCATCATCACCACGGACGTCACGGACACCACTGGAGCCCCGATCGTGATCCTCATCATCACAACGGACGTCACGGACACCACTGGAGCCCCGATTGTGATCCTCATCATCACCACGGACAAGACGGGCACCACTGGAGCCCCGATCGTGATCCTCACCATCACCACGGACATCACGGACACCACTGGAGCCCCGATCATGATCCTCATCATCACCACGGACGTCACGGACACCACTGGAGCCCCGATCGTGATCCTCATCATCACCACGGACGTCACGGACACCACTGGAGCCCCGATTGTGATCCTCATCATCACCACGGACAAGACGGGCACCACTGGAGCCCCGATCGTGATCCTCACCATCACCACGGACATCACGGACACCACTGGAGCCCCGATCGTGATCCTCATCATCACCACGGACGTCACGGACACCACTGGAGCCCCGATCGTGATCCTCATCATCACCACGGATGTCACGGACACCACTGGAGCCCCGATCGTGATCCTCACCATCACCACGGACATCACGGACGCCACTGGAGCCCCGATCGTGATCCTCATCATCACCACGGACGTCACGGACACCACTGGAGCCCCGATCGTGATCCTCATCATCACCACGGACGTCACGGACACCACTGGAGCCCCGATTGTGATCCTCATCATCACCACGGACAAGACGGGCACCACTGGAGCCCCGATCGTGATCCTCACCATCACCACGGACATCACGGACACCACTGGAGCCCCGATCGTGATCCTTACCATCACCACGGACATCACGGACACCACTGGAGCCCCGATCGTGATCCTCATCATCACCACGGACGTCACGGACACCACTGGAGCCCCGATCGTGATCCTCATCATCACCACGGACGTCACGGACACCACTGGAGCCCCGATTGTGATCCTCATCATCACCACGGACAAGACGGGCACCACTGGAGCCCCGATCGTGATCCTCACCATCACCACGGACATCACGGACACCACTGGAGCCCCGATCGTGATTCTTACCATCACCACGGACGTCACGGACACCACTGGAGCCCCGATCGTGATCCTCATCATCACCACGGACATCACGGACACCACTGGAGCCCCGATTGTGATCCTCATCATCACCACGGACGTCACGGACACCACTGGAGCCCCGATTGTGATCCTCATCATCACCACGGACAAGACGGGCACCACTGGAGCCCCGATCGTGATCCTCACCATCACCATGGACATCACGGACACCACTGGAGCCCCGATCATGATCCTCATCATCACCACGGACGTCACGGACACCACTGGAGCCCCGATCGTGATCCTCATCATCACCACGGACGTCACGGACACCACTGGAGCCCCGATTGAGATCCTCATCATCACCACGGACAAGACGGGCACCACTGGAGCCCCGATCGTGATCCTCACCATCACCACGGACATCACGGACACCACTGGAGCCCCGATCGTGATCCTCATCATCACCACGGACGTCACGGACACCACTGGAGCCCCGATCGTGATCCTCATCATCACCACGGACGTCACGGACACCACTGGAGCCCCGATTGTGATCCTCATCATCACCACGGACAAGACGGGCACCACTGGAGCCCCGATCGTGATCCTCACCATCACCACGGACATCACGGACACCACTGGAGCCCCGATCGTGATCCTTACCATCACCACGGACATCACGGACACCACTGGAGCCCCGATCGTGATCCTAATCATCACCACGGACGTCACGGACACCACTGGAGCCCCGATCGTGATCCTCATCATCACCACGGACGTCACGGACACCACTGGAGCCCCGATTGTGATCCTCATCATCACCACGGACAAGACGGGCACCACTGGAGCCCCGATCGTGATCCTCACCATCACCACGGACATCACGGACACCACTGGAGCCCCGATCGTGATTCTTACCATCACCACGGACGTCACGGACACCACTGGAGCCCCGATCGTGATCCTCATCATCACCACGGACATCACGGACACCACTGGAGCCCCGATTGTGATCCTCATCATCACCACGGACGTCACGGACACCACTGGAGCCCCGATTGTGATCCTCATCATCACCACGGACAAGACGGGCACCACTGGAGCCCCGATCGTGATCCTCACCATCACCATGGACATCACGGACACCACTGGAGCCCCGATCATGATCCTCATCATCACCACGGACGTCACGGACACCACTGGAGCCCCGATCGTGATCCTCATCATCACCACGGACGTCACGGACACCACTGGAGCCCCGATTGAGATCCTCATCATCACCACGGACAAGACGGGCACCACTGGAGCCCCGATCGTGATCCTCACCATCACCACGGACATCACGGACACCACTGGAGCCCCGATCGTGATCCTCATCATCACCACGGACGTCACGGACACCACTGGAGCCCCGATCGTGATCCTCATCATCACCACGGACGTCACGGACACCACTGGAGCCCCGATCGTGATCCTCACCATCACCACGGACATCACGGACACCACTGGAGCCCCGATCGTGATCCTCATCATCACCACGGACGTCACGGACACCACTGGAGCCCCGATCGTGATCCTCATCATCACCACGGACGTCACGGACACCACTGGAGCCCCGATTGTGATCCTCATCATCACCACGGACAAGACGGGCACCACTGGAGCCCCGATCGTGATCCTCATCATCACCACGGACGTCACGGACACCACTGGAGCCCCGATTGTGATCCTCATCATCACCACGGACAAGACGGGCACCACTGGAACCCCGATCGTGATCCTCACCATCACCACGGACATCACGGACACCACTGGAGCCCCGATCGTGATCCTCATCATCACCACGGACGTCACGGACACCACTGGAGCCCCGATCGTGATCCTCATCATCACAACGGACGTCACGGACACCACTGGAGCCCCGATTGTGATCCTCATCATCACCACGGACAAGTCGGGCACCACTCGAGCCCCGATCGTGATCCTCACCATCACCACGGACATCACGGACACCACTGGAGCCCCGATCATGATCCTCATCATCACCACGGACGTCACGGACACCACTGGAGCCCCGATCGTGATCCTCATCATCACCACGGACGTCACGGACACCACTGGAGCCCCGATTGTGATCCTCATCATCACCACGGACAAGACGGGCACCACTGGAGCCCCGATCGTGATTCTTACCATCACCACGGACGTCACGGACACCACTGGAGCCCCGATCGTGATCCTCATCATCACCACGGACATCACGGACACCACTGGAGCCCCGATTGTGATCCTCATCATCACCACGGACGTCACGGACACCACTGGAGCCCCGATTGTGATCCTCATCATCACCACGGACAAGACGGGCACCACTGGAGCCCCGATCGTGATCCTCACCATCACCATGGACATCACGGACACCACTGGAGCCCCGATCATGATCCTCATCATCACCACGGACGTCACGGACACCACTGGAGCCCCGATCGTGATCCTCATCATCACCACGGACGTCACGGACACCACTGGAGCCCCGATTGAGATCCTCATCATCACCACGGACAAGACGGGCACCACTGGAGCCCCGATCGTGATCCTCACCATCACCACGGACATCACGGACACCACTGGAGCCCCGATCGTGATCCTCATCATCACCACGGACGTCACGGACACCACTGGAGCCCCGATCGTGATCCTCATCATCACCACGGACGTCACGGACACCACTGGAGCCCCGATCGTGATCCTCACCATCACCACGGACATCACGGACACCACTGGAGCCCCGATCGTGATCCTCATCATCACCACGGACGTCACGGACACCACTGGAGCCCCGATCGTGATCCTCATCATCACCACGGACGTCACGGACACCACTGGAGCCCCGATTGTGATCCTCATCATCACCACGGACAAGACGGGCACCACTGGAGCCCCGATCGTGATCCTCATCATCACCACGGACGTCACGGACACCACTGGAGCCCCGATTGTGATCCTCATCATCACCACGGACAAGACGGGCACCACTGGAACCCCGATCGTGATCCTCACCATCACCACGGACATCACGGACACCACTGGAGCCCCGATCGTGATCCTCATCATCACCACGGACGTCACGGACACCACTGGAGCCCCGATCGTGATCCTCATCATCACAACGGACGTCACGGACACCACTGGAGCCCCGATTGTGATCCTCATCATCACCACGGACAAGTCGGGCACCACTCGAGCCCCGATCGTGATCCTCACCATCACCACGGACATCACGGACACCACTGGAGCCCCGATCATGATCCTCATCATCACCACGGACGTCACGGACACCACTGGAGCCCCGATCGTGATCCTCATCATCACCACGGACGTCACGGACACCACTGGAGCCCCGATTGTGATCCTCATCATCACCACGGACAAGACGGGCACCACTGGAGCCCCGATCGTGATCCTCACCATCACCACGGACATCACGGACACCACTGGAGCCCCGATCGTGATCCTCATCATCACCACGGACGTCACGGACACCACTGGAGCCCCGATCGTGATCCTCATCATCACCACGGACGTCACGGACACCACTGGAGCCCCGATCGTGATCCTCATCATCACCACGGACGTCACGGACACCACTGGAGCCCCGATCGTGATCCTCACCATCACCACGGACATCACGGACACCACTGGAGCCCCGATCGTGATCCTCATCATCACCACGGACGTCACGGACACCACTGGAGCCCCGATCGTGATCCTCATCATCACCACGGACGTCACGGACACCACTGGAGCCCCGATTGTGATCCTCATCATCACCACGGACAAGACGGGCACCACTGGAGCCCCGATCGTGATCCTCATCATCACCACGGACGTCACGGACACCACTGGAGCCCCGATTGTGATCCTCATCATCACCACGGACAAGACGGGCACCACTGGAGCCCCGATCGTGATCCTCACCATCACCACGGACATCACGGACACCACTGGAGCCCCGATCGTGATCCTCATCATCACCACGGACGTCACGGACACCACTGGAGCCCCGATCGTGATCCTCATCATCACCACGGACGTCACGGACACCACTGGAGCCCCGATCGTGATCCTCACCATCACCACGGACATCACGGACGCCACTGGAGCCCCGATCGTGATCCTCATCATCACCACGGACGTCACGGACACCACTGGAGCCCCGATCGTGATCCTCATCATCACCACGGACGTCACGGACACCACTGGAGCCCCGATTGTGATCCTCATCATCACCACGGACAAGACGGGCACCACTGGAGCCCCGATCGTGATCCTCACCATCACCACGGACATCACGGACACCACTGGAGCCCCGATCGTGATCCTTACCATCACCACGGACATCACGGACACCACTGGAGCCCCGATCGTGATCCTCACCATCACCACGGACATCACGGACACCACTGGAGCCCCGATCGTGATCCTCATCATCACCACGGACGTCACGGACACCTCTGGAGCCCCGATCGTGATCCTCACCATCACCACGGACATCACGGACACCACTGGAGCCCCGATTGTGATCCTCATCATCACCACGGACATCACGGACACCACTGGAGCCCCGATCGTGATCCTCATCATCACAACGGACGTCACGGACACCACTGGAGCCCCGATTGTGATCCTCATCATCACCACGGACAAGTCGGGCACCACTCGAGCCCCGATCGTGATCCTCACCATCACCACGGACATCACGGACACCACTGGAGCCCCGATCATGATCCTCATCATCACCACGGACGTCACGGACACCACTGGAGCCCCGATCGTGATCCTCATCATCACCACGGACGTCACGGACACCACTGGAGCCCCGATTGTGATCCTCATCATCACCACGGACAAGACGGGCACCACTGGAGCCCCGATCGTGATCCTCACCATCACCACGGACATCACGGACACCACTGGAGCCCCGATCGTGATCCTCATCATCACCACGGACGTCACGGACACCACTGGAGCCCCGATCGTGATCCTCATCATCACCACGGACGTCACGGACACCACTGGAGCCCCGATCGTGATCCTCACCATCACCACGGACATCACGGACGCCACTGGAGCCCCGATCGTGATCCTCATCATCACCACGGACGTCACGGACACCACTGGAGCCCCGATCGTGATCCTCATCATCACCACGGACGTCACGGACACCACTGGAGCCCCGATTGTGATCCTCATCATCACCACGGACAAGACGGGCACCACTGGAGCCCCGATCGTGATCCTCACCATCACCACGGACATCACGGACACCACTGGAGCCCCGATCGTGATCCTTACCATCACCACGGACATCACGGACACCACTGGAGCCCCGATCGTGATCCTCACCATCACCACGGACATCACGGACACCACTGGAGCCCCGATCGTGATCCTCATCATCACCACGGACGTCACGGACACCACTGGAGCCCCGATCGTGATCCTCATCATCACCACGGACGTCACGGACACCACTGGAGCCCCGATCGTGATCCTCACCATCACCACGGACATCACGGACACCACTGGAGCCCCGATCGTGATCCTCATCATCACCACGGACGTCACGGACACCACTGGAGCCCCGATCGTGATCCTCATCATCACCACGGACGTCACGGACACCACTGGAGCCCCGATTGTGATCCTCATCATCACCACGGACAAGACGGGCACCACTGGAGCCCCGATCGTGATCCTCATCATCACCACGGACGTCACGGACACCACTGGAGCCCCGATCGTGATCCTCATCATCACCACGGACGTCACGGACACCACTGGAGCCCCGATTGTGATCCTCACCATCACCACGGACATCACGGACGCCACTGGAGCCCCGATCGTGATCCTCATCATCACCACGGACGTCACGGACACCACTGGAGCCCCGATCGTGATCCTCATCATCACCACGGACGTCACGGACACCACTGGAGCCCCGATCGTGATCCTCACCATCACCACGGACATCACGGACACCACTGGAGCCCCGATCGTGATCCTCATCATCACCACGGACGTCACGGACACCACTGGAGCCCCGATCGTGATCCTCATCATCACCACGGACGTCACGGACACCACTGGAGCCCCGATTGTGATCCTCATCATCACCACGGACAAGACGGGCACCACTGGAGCCCCGATCGTGATCCTCATCATCACCACGGACGTCACGGACACCACTGGAGCCCCGATCGTGATCCTCATCATCACCACGGACGTCACGGACACCACTGGAGCCCCGATTGTGATCCTCACCATCACCACGGACATCACGGACGCCACTGGAGCCCCGATCGTGATCCTCATCATCACCACGGACGTCACGGACACCACTGGAGCCCCGATCGTGATCCTCATCATCACCACGGACGTCACGGACACCACTGGAGCCCCGATTGTGATCCTCATCATCACCACGGACAAGACGGGCACCACTGGAGCCCCGATCGTGATCCTCACCATCACCACGGACATCACGGACACCACTGGAGCCCCGATCGTGATCCTTACCATCACCACGGACATCACGGACACCACTGGAGCCCCGATCGTGATCCTCACCATCACCACGGACATCACGGACACCACTGGAGCCCCGATCGTGATCCTCATCATCACCACGGACGTCACGGACACCACTGGAGCCCCGATTGTGATCCTCACCATCACCACGGACATCACGGACACCACTGGAGCCCCGATCGTGATCCTCATCATCACCACGGACGTCACGGACACCACTGGAGCCCCGATCGTGATCCTCACCATCACCACGGACATCACGGACACCACTGGAGCCCCGATCGTGATCCTCATCATCACCACGGACGTCACGGACACCACTGGAGCCCCGATCGTGATCCTCATCATCACCACGGACGTCACGGACACCACTGGAGCCCCGATTGTGATCCTCATCATCACCACGGACAAGACGGGCACCACTGGAGCCCCGATCGTGATCCTCATCATCACCACGGACGTCACGGACACCACTGGAGCCCCGATTGTGATCCTCATCATCACCACGGACAAGACGGGCACCACTGGAACCCCGATCGTGATCCTCACCATCACCACGGACATCACGGACACCACTGGAGCCCCGATCGTGATCCTCATCATCACCACGGACGTCACGGACACAACTGGAGCCCCGATCGTGATCCTCATCATCACAACGGACGTCACGGACACCACTGGAGCCCCGATTGTGATCCTCATCATCACCACGGACAAGACGGGCACCACTGGAGCCCCGATCGTGATCCTCACCATCACCACGGACATCACGGACACCACTGGAGCCCCGATCATGATCCTCATCATCACCACGGACGTCACGGACACCACTGGAGCCCCGATCGTGATCCTCATCATCACCACGGACGTCACGGACACCACTGGAGCCCCGATTGTGATCCTCATCATCACCACGGACAAGACGGGCACCACTGGAGCCCCGATCGTGATCCTCACCATCACCACGGACATCACGGACACCACTGGAGCCCCGATCGTGATCCTCATCATCACCACGGACGTCACGGACACCACTGGAGCCCCGATCGTGATCCTCACCATCACCACGGACATCACGGACGCCACTGGAGCCCCGATCGTGATCCTCATCATCACCACGGACGTCACGGACACCACTGGAGCCCCGATCGTGATCCTCATCATCACCACGGACGTCACGGACACCACTGGAGCCCCGATTGTGATCCTCATCATCACCACGGACAAGACGGGCACCACTGGAGCCCCGATCGTGATCCTCACCATCACCACGGACATCACGGACACCACTGGAGCCCCGATCGTGATCCTTACCATCACCACGGACATCACGGACACCACTGGAGCCCCGATCGTGATCCTCATCATCACCACGGACGTCACGGACACCACTGGATCCCCGATCGTGATCCTCATCATCACCACGGACGTCACGGACACCACTGGAGCCCCGATTGTGATCCTCATCATCACCACTGACAAGACGGGCACCACTGGAGCCCCGATCGTGATCCTCACCATCACCACGGACATCACGGACACCACTGGAGCCCCGATCATGATCCTCATCATCACCACGGACGTCACGGACACCACTGGAGCCCCGATCGTGATCCTCATCATCACCACGGACGTCACGGACACCACTGGAGCCCCGATTGTGATCCTCATCATCACCACGGACAAGACGGGCACCACTGGAGCCCCGATCGTGATCCTCACCATCACCACGGACATCACGGGCACCACTGGAGCCCCGATCGTGATCCTCATCATCACCACGGACGTCACGGACACCACTGGAGCCCCGATCGTGATCCTCATCATCACCACGGACGTCACGGACACCACTGGAGCCCCGATCGTGATCCTCACCATCACCACGGACATCACGGACACCACTGGAGCCCCGATCGTGATCCTCATCATCACCACGGACGTCACGGACACCACTGGAGCCCCGATCGTGATCCTCATCATCACCACGGACGTCACGGACACCACTGGAGCCCCGATTGTGATCCTCATCATCACCACGGACATCACGGACACCACTGGAGCCCCGAACGTGATCCTTACCATCACCACGGACATCACGGACACCACTGGAGCCCCGATCGTGATCCTCATCATCACCACGGACGTCACGGACACCACTGGAGCCCCGATCGTGATCCTCATCATCACCACGGACGTCACGGACACCACTGGAGCCCCGATTGTGATCCTCATCATCACCACGGACAAGACGGGCACCACTGGAGCCCCGATCGTGATCCTCACCATCACCACGGACATCACGGACACCACTGGAGCCCCGATCGTGATCCTTACCATCACCACGGACGTCACGGACACCACTGGAGCCCCGATCGTGATCCTCATCATCACCTCGGACAAGACGGACACCACTGGAGCCCCGATCGTGATCCTCATCATCACCACGGACGTCACGGACACCACTGGAGCCCCGATCGTGATCCTCACCATCACCACGGACATCACGGACACCACTGGAGCCCCGATCGTGATCCTCATCATCACCACGGACGTCACGGACACCACTGGAGCCCCGATCGTGATCCTCATCATCACCACGGACGTCACGGACACCACTGGAGCCCCGATCGTGATCCTCATCATCACCACGGACACCACTGGAGCCCCGATCGTGATCCTCATCATCACCTCGGACAAGACGGACACCACTGGAGCCCCGATCGTGATCCTCATCATCACCACGGACATCACGGACACCACTGGAGCCCCGATCGTGATCCTTACCATCACCACGGACATCACGGACACCACTGGAGCCCCGATCGTGATCCTCATCATCACCACGGACGTCACGGACACCACTGGAGCCCCGATCGTGATCCTCATCATCACCACGGACATCACGGGCACCACTGGAGCCCCGATCGTGATCCTCATCATCACCACGGACACCACTGGAGCCCCGATCGTGATCCTCATCATCACCTCGGACAAGACGGACACCACTGGAGCCCCGATCGTGATCCTCATCATCACCACGGACATCACGGACACCACTGGAGCCCCGATCGTGATCCTCACCATCACCACGGACATCACGGACACCACTGGAGCCCCGATCGTGATCCTCATCATCACCACGGACGTCACGGACACCACTGGAGCCCCGATCGTGATCCTCATCATCACCACGGACGTCACGGACACCACTGGAGCCCCGATCGTGATCCTCATCATCACCACGGACACCACTGGAGCCCCGATCGTGATCCTCATCATCACCTCGGACAAGACGGACACCACTGGAGCCCCGATCGTGATCCTCATCATCACCACGGACATCACGGACACCACTGGAGCCCCGATCGTGATCCTTACCATCACCACGGACATCACGGACACCACTGGAGCCCCGATCGTGATCCTCATCATCACCACGGACGTCACGGACACCACTGGAGCCCCGATCGTGATCCTCATCATCACCACGGACATCACGGGCACCACTGGAGCCCCGATCGTGATCCTCATCATCACCACGGACGTCACGGACACCACTGGAGCCCCGATCGTGATCCTCATCATCACCACGGACACCACTGGAGCCCCGATCGTGATCCTCATCATCACCTCGGACAAGACGGACACCACTGGAGCCCCGATCGTGATCCTCATCATCACCACGGACGTCACGGACACCACTGGAGCCCCGATCGTGATCCTCACCATCACCACGGACATCACGGACACCACTGGAGCCCCGATCGTGATCCTCATCATCACCACGGACGTCACGGACACCACTGGAGCCCCGATCGTGATCCTCATCATCACCACGGACGTCACGGACACCACTGGAGCCCCGATCGTGATCCTCATCATCACCACGGACACCACTGGAGCCCCGATCGTGATCCTCATCATCACCTCGGACAAGACGGACACCACTGGAGCCCCGATTGTGATCCTCATCATCACCACGGACAAGACGGGCACCACTGGAGCCCCGATCGTGATCCTCACCATCACCACGGACATCACGGACACCACTGGAGCCCCGATCGTGATCCTCATCATCACCACGGACGTCACGGACACCACTGGAGCCCCGATCGTGATCCTCATCATCACCACGGACGTCACGGACACCACTGGAGCCCCGATCGTGATCCTCATCATCACCACGGACACCACTGGAGCCCCGATCGTGATCCTCATCATCACCTCGGACAAGACGGACACCACTGGAGCCCCGATTGTGATCCTCATCATCACCACGGACAAGACGGGCACCACTGGAGCCCCGATCGTGATCCTCACCATCACCACGGACATCACGGACACCACTGGAGCCCCGATCGTGATCCTTACCATCACCACGGACGTCACGGACACCACTGGAGCCCCGATCGTGATCCTCACCATCACCACGGACATCACGGACGCCACTGGAGCCCCGATCGTGATCCTCATCATCACCACGGACGTCACGGACACCACTGGAGCCCCGATCGTGATCCTCATCATCACCACGGACGTCACGGACACCACTGGAGCCCCGATTGTGATCCTCATCATCACCACGGACAAGACGGGCACCACTGGAGCCCCGATCGTGATCCTCACCATCACCACGGACATCACGGACACCACTGGAGCCCCGATCGTGATCCTTACCATCACCACGGACATCACGGACACCACTGGAGCCCCGATCGTGATCCTCATCATCACCACGGACGTCACGGACACCACTGGAGCCCCGATCGTGATCCTCATCATCACCACGGACGTCACGGACACCACTGGAGCCCCGATTGTGATCCTCATCATCACCACGGACAAGACGGGCACCACTGGAGCCCCGATCGTGATCCTCACCATCACCACGGACATCACGGACACCACTGGAGCCCCGATCGTGATCCTCATCATCACCACGGACGTCACGGACACCACTGGAGCCCCGATCGTGATCCTCATCATCACCACGGACGTCACGGACACCACTGGAGCCCCGATCGTGATCCTCACCATCACCACGGACATCACGGACACCACTGGAGCCCCGATCGTGATCCTCATCATCACCACGGACGTCACGGACACCACTGGAGCCCCGATCGTGATCCTCATCATCACCACGGACGTCACGGACACCACTGGAGCCCCGATTGTGATCCTTACCATCACCACGGACGTCACGGACACCACTGGAGCCCCGATCGTGATCCTCATCATCACCTCGGACAAGACGGACACCACTGGAGCCCCGATCGTGATCCTCACCATCACCACGGACATCACGGACACCACTGGAGCCCCGATCGTGATCCTTACCATCACCACGGACGTCACGGACACCACTGGAGCCCCGATCGTGATCCTCACCATCACCACGGACATCACGGACGCCACTGGAGCCCCGATCGTGATCCTCATCATCACCACGGACGTCACGGACACCACTGGAGCCCCGATCGTGATCCTCATCATCACCACGGACGTCACGGACACCACTGGAGCCCCGATCGTGATCCTTACCATCACCACGGACATCACGGACACCACTGGAGCCCCGATCGTGATCCTCATCATCACCACGGACGTCACGGACACCACTGGAGCCCCGATCGTGATCCTCATCATCACCACGGACGTCACGGACACCACTGGAGCCCCGATCGTGATCCTCATCATCACCACGGACGTCACGGACACCACTGGAGCCCCGATCGTGATCCTCATCATCACCACGGACACCACTGGAGCCCCGATCGTGATCCTCATCATCACCTCGGACAAGACGGACACCACTGGAGCCCCGATTGTGATCCTCATCATCACCACGGACAAGACGGGCACCACTGGAGCCCCGATCGTGATCCTCACCATCACCACGGACATCACGGACACCACTGGAGCCCCGATCGTGATCCTTACCATCACCACGGACGTCACGGACACCACTGGAGCCCCGATCGTGATCCTCACCATCACCACGGACATCACGGACGCCACTGGAGCCCCGATCGTGATCCTCATCATCACCACGGACGTCACGGACACCATTGGAGCCCCGATCGTGATCCTCATCATCACCACGGACGTCACGGACACCACTGGAGCCCCGATTGTGATCCTCATCATCACCACGGACAAGACGGGCACCACTGGAGCCCCGATCGTGATCCTCACCATCACCACGGACATCACGGACACCACTGGAGCCCCGATCGTGATCCTTACCATCACCACGGACATCACGGACACCACTGGAGCCCCGATCGTGATCCTCATCATCACCACGGACGTCACGGACACCACTGGAGCCCCGATCGTGATCCTCATCATCACCACGGACGTCACGGACACCACTGGAGCCCCGATTGTGATCCTCATCATCACCACGGACATCACGGACACCACTGGAGCCCCGATCGTGATCCTCATCATCACCACGGACGTCACGGACACCACTGGAGCCCCGATCGTGATCCTCATCATCACCACGGACATCACGGACACCACTGGAGCCCCGATCGTGATCCTTACCATCACCACGGACGTCACGGACACCACTGGAGCCCCGATCGTGATCCTCACCATCACCACGGACATCACGGACGCCACTGGAGCCCCGATCGTGATCCTCATCATCACCACGGACGTCACGGACACCACTGGAGCCCCGATCGTGATCCTCATCATCACCACGGACGTCACGGACACCACTGGAGCCCCGATTGTGATCCTCATCATCACCACGGACAAGACGGGCACCACTGGAGCCCCGATCGTGATCCTCACCATCACCACGGACATCACGGACACCACTGGAGCCCCGATCGTGATCCTTACCATCACCACGGACATCACGGACACCACTGGAGCCCCGATCGTGATCCTCATCATCACCACGGACGTCACGGACACCACTGGAGCCCCGATCGTGATCCTCATCATCACCACGGACGTCACGGACACCACTGGAGCCCCGATTGTGATCCTCATCATCACCACGGACATCACGGACACCACTGGAGCCCCGATCGTGATCATCATCATCACCACGGACACCACTGGAGCCCCGATCGTGATCCTCATCATCACCACGGACGTCACGGACACCACTGGAGCCCCGATTGTGATCCTCATCATCACCACGGACATCACGGACACCACTGGAGCCCCGATCGTGATCCTCATCATCACCACGGACACCACTGGAGCCCCGATCGTGATCCTCATCATCACCTCGGACAAGACGGACACCACTGGAGCCCCGATTGTGATCCTCATCATCACCACGGACAAGACGGGCACCACTGGAGCCCCGATCGTGATCCTCACCATCACCACGGACATCACGGACACCACTGGAGCCCCGATCGTGATCCTTACCATCACCACGGACGTCACGGACACCACTGGAGCCCCGATCGTGATCCTCACCATCACCACGGACATCACGGACGCCACTGGAGCCCCGATCGTGATCCTCATCATCACCACGGACGTCACGGACACCATTGGAGCCCCGATCGTGATCCTCATCATCACCACGGACGTCACGGACACCACTGGAGCCCCGATTGTGATCCTCATCATCACCACGGACAAGACGGGCACCACTGGAGCCCCGATCGTGATCCTCACCATCACCACGGACATCACGGACACCACTGGAGCCCCGATCGTGATCCTTACCATCACCACGGACATCACGGACACCACTGGAGCCCCGATCGTGATCCTCATCATCACCACGGACGTCACGGACACCACTGGAGCCCCGATCGTGATCCTCATCATCACCACGGACGTCACGGACACCACTGGAGCCCCGATTGTGATCCTCATCATCACCACGGACATCACGGACACCACTGGAGCCCCGATCGTGATCCTCATCATCACCACGGACGTCACGGACACCACTGGAGCCCCGATCGTGATCCTCATCATCACCACGGACATCACGGACACCACTGGAGCCCCGATCGTGATCCTTACCATCACCACGGACGTCACGGACACCACTGGAGCCCCGATCGTGATCCTCACCATCACCACGGACATCACGGACGCCACTGGAGCCCCGATCGTGATCCTCATCATCACCACGGACGTCACGGACACCACTGGAGCCCCGATCGTGATCCTCATCATCACCACGGACGTCACGGACACCACTGGAGCCCCGATTGTGATCCTCATCATCACCACGGACATCACGGACACCACTGGAGCCCCGATCGTGATCCTCATCATCACCACGGACGTCACGGACACCACTGGAGCCCCGATCGTGATCCTCATCATCACCACGGACATCACGGACACCACTGGAGCCCCGATCGTGATCCTTACCATCACCACGGACGTCACGGACACCACTGGAGCCCCGATCGTGATCCTCACCATCACCACGGACATCACGGACGCCACTGGAGCCCCGATCGTGATCCTCATCATCACCACGGACGTCACGGACACCACTGGAGCCCCGATCGTGATCCTCATCATCACCACGGACGTCACGGACACCACTGGAGCCCCGATTGTGATCCTCATCATCACCACGGACAAGACGGGCACCACTGGAGCCCCGATCGTGATCCTCACCATCACCACGGAGATCACGGACACCACTGGAGCCCCGATCGTGATCCTTACCATCACCACGGACATCACGGACACCACTGGAGCCCCGATCGTGATCCTCATCATCACCACGGACGTCACGGACACCACTGGAGCCCCGATCGTGATCCTCATCATCACCACGGACGTCACGGACACCACTGGAGCCCCGATTGTGATCCTCATCATCACCACGGACATCACGGACACCACTGGAGCCCCGATCGTGATCCTCATCATCACCACGGACGTCACGGACACCACTGGAGCCCCGATCGTGATCCTCATCATCACCACGGACGTCACGGACACCACTGGAGCCCCGATTGTGATCCTCATCATCACCACGGACAAGACGGGCACCACTGGAGCCCCGATCGTGATCCTCACCATCACCACGGACATCACGGACACCACTGGAGCCCCGATCGTGATCCTTACCATCACCACGGACATCACGGACACCACTGGAGCCCCGATCGTGATCCTCATCATCACCACGGACGTCACGGACACCACTGGAGCCCCGATCGTGATCCTCATCATCACCACGGACGTCACGGACACCACTGGAGCCCCGATTGTGATCCTCATCATCACCACGGACATCACGGACACCACTGGAGCCCCGATCGTGATCCTCATCATCACCACGGACGTCACGGACACCACTGGAGCCCCGATCGTGATCCTCATCATCACCACGGACATCACGGACACCACTGGAGCCCCGATCGTGATCCTTACCATCACCACGGACGTCACGGACACCACTGGAGCCCCGATCGTGATCCTCACCATCACCACGGACATCACGGACGCCACTGGAGCCCCGATCGTGATCCTCATCATCACCACGGACGTCACGGACACCACTGGAGCCCCGATCGTGATCCTCATCATCACCACGGACGTCACGGACACCACTGGAGCCCCGATTGTGATCCTCATCATCACCACGGACAAGACGGGCACCACTGGAGCCCCGATCGTGATCCTCACCATCACCACGGACATCACGGACACCACTGGAGCCCCGATCGTGATCCTTACCATCACCACGGACATCACGGACACCACTGGAGCCCCGATCGTGATCCTCATCATCACCACGGACGTCACGGACACCACTGGAGCCCCGATCGTGATCCTCATCATCACCACGGACGTCACGGACACCACTGGAGCCCCGATTGTGATCCTCATCATCACCACGGACATCACGGACACCACTGGAGCCCCGATCGTGATCCTCATCATCACCACGGACGTCACGGACACCACTGGAGCCCCGATCGTGATCCTCATCATCACCACGGACGTCACGGACACCACTGGAGCCCCGATCGTGATCCTCATCATCACCACGGACGTCACGGACACCACTGGAGCCCCGATCGTGATCCTCATCATCACCACGGACGTCACGGACACCACTGGAGCCCCGATTGTGATCCTTACCATCACCACGGACGTCACGGACACCACTGGAGCCCCGATCGTGATCCTCATCATCACCTCGGACAAGACGGACACCACTGGAGCCCCGATCGTGATCCTCACCATCACCACGGACATCACGGACACCACTGGAGCCCCGATCGTGATCCTCACCATCACCACGGACATCACGGACGCCACTGGAGCCCCGATCGTGATCCTCATCATCACCACGGACGTCACGGACACCACTGGAGCCCCGATCGTGATCCTCATCATCACCACGGACGTCACGGACACCACTGGAGCCCCGATTGTGATCCTCATCATCACCACGGACAAGACGGGCACCACTGGAGCCCCGATCGTGATCCTCACCATCACCACGGACATCACGGACACCACTGGAGCCCCGATCGTGATCCTTACCATCACCACGGACATCACGGACACCACTGGAGCCCCGATCGTGATCCTCATCATCACCACGGACGTCACGGACACCACTGGAGCCCCGATCGTGATCCTCATCATCACCACGGACGTCACGGACACCACTGGAGCCCCGATTGTGATCCTCATCATCACCACGGACATCACGGACACCACTGGAGCCCCGATCGTGATCCTCATCATCACCACGGACGTCACGGACACCACTGGAGCCCCGATCGTGATCCTCATCATCACCACGGACGTCACGGACACCACTGGAGCCCCGATCGTGATCCTCATCATCACCACGGACGTCACGGACACCACTGGAGCCCCGATCGTGATCCTCATCATCACCACGGACGTCACGGACACCACTGGAGCCCCGATTGTGATCCTTACCATCACCACGGACGTCACGGACACCACTGGAGCCCCGATCGTGATCCTCATCATCACCTCGGACAAGACGGACACCACTGGAGCCCCGATCGTGATCCTCACCATCACCACGGACATCACGGACACCACTGGAGCCCCGATCGTGATCCTTACCATCACCACGGACGTCACGGACACCACTGGAGCCCCGATCGTGATCCTCATCATCACCACGGACAAGACGGGCACCACTGGAGCCCCGATCGTGATCCTCACCATCACCACGGACATCACGGACACCACTGGAGCCCCGATCGTGATCCTCATCATCACCACGGACGTCACGGACACCACTGGAGCCCCGATCGTGATCCTCATCATCACCACGGACGTCACGGACACCACTGGAGCCCCGATCGTGATCCTCACCATCACCACGGACATCACGGACACCACTGGAGCCCCGATCGTGATCCTCACCATCACCACGGACATCACGGACACCACTGGAGCCCCGATCGTGATCCTTACCATCACCACGGACATCACGGACACCACTGGAGCCCCGATCGTGATCCTCATCATCACCACGGACGTCACGGACACCACTGGAGCCCCGATTGTGATCCTCATCATCACCACGGACAAGACGGGCACCACTGGAGCCCCGATCGTGATCCTCACCATCACCACGGACATCACGGACACCACTGGAGCCCCGATCGTGATTCTTACCATCACCACGGACGTCACGGACACCACTGGAGCCCCGATCGTGATCCTCATCATCACCACGGACATCACGGACACCACTGGAGCCCCGATTGTGATCCTCATCATCACCACGGACGTCACGGACACCACTGGAGCCCCGATTGTGATCCTCATCATCACCACGGACAAGACGGGCACCACTGGAGCCCCGATCGTGATCCTCACCATCACCACGGACATCACGGACACCACTGGAGCCCCGATCATGATCCTCATCATCACCACGGACGTCACGGACACCACTGGAGCCCCGATCGTGATCCTCATCATCACCACGGACGTCACGGACACCACTGGAGCCCCGATTGTGATCCTCATCATCACCACGGACAAGACGGGCACCACTGGAGCCCCGATCGTGATCCTCACCATCACCACGGACATCACGGACACCACTGGAGCCCCGATCGTGATCCTCATCATCACCACGGACGTCACGGACACCACTGGAGCCCCGATCGTGATCCTCATCATCACCACGGACGTCACGGACACCAATGGAGCCCCGATCGTGATCCTCACCATCACCACGGACATCACGGACACCACTGGAGCCCCGATCGTGATCCTCATCATCACCACGGACGTCACGGACACCACTGGAGCCCCGATCGTGATCCTCATCATCACCACGGACGTCACGGACACCACTGGAGCCCCGATTGTGATCCTCATCATCACCACGGACAAGACGGGCACCACTGGAGCCCCGATCGTGATCCTCACCATCACCACGGACATCACGGACACCACTGGAGCCCCGATCGTGATCCTTACCATCACCACGGACATCACGGACACCACTGGAGCCCCGATCGTGATCCTCATCATCACCACGGACGTCACGGACACCACTGGAGCCCCGATCGTGATCCTCATCATCACCACGGACGTCACGGACACCACTGGAGCCCCGATTGTGATCCTCATCATCACCACGGACAAGACGGGCACCACTGGAGCCCCGATCGTGATCCTCACCATCACCACGGACATCACGGACACCACTGGAGCCCCGATCGTGATCCTTACCATCACCACGGACGTCACGGACACCACTGGAGCCCCGATCGTGATCCTCATCATCACCTCGGACAAGACGGACACCACTGGAGCCCCGATCGTGATCCTCATCATCACCACGGACGTCACGGACACCACTGGAGCCCCGATCGTGATCCTCACCATCACCACGGACATCACGGACAGCACTGGAGCCCCGATCGTGATCCTCATCATCACCACGGACGTCACGGACACCACTGGAGCCCCGATCGTGATCCTCATCATCACCACGGACGTCACGGACACCACTGGAGCCCCGATCGTGGTCCTCATCATCACCACGGACACCACTGGAGCCCCGATCGTGATCCTCATCATCACCTCGGACAAGACGGACACCACTGGAGCCCCGATCGTGATCCTCATCATCACCACGGACATCACGGACACCACTGGAGCCCCGATCGTGATCCTTACCATCACCACGGACATCACGGACACCACTGGAGCCCCGATCGTGATCCTCATCATCACCACGGACGTCACGGACACCACTGGAGCCCCGATCGTGATCCTCATCATCACCACGGACGTCACGGACACCACTGGAGCCCCGATCGTGATCCTCATCATCACCACGCACACCACTGGAGCCCCGATCGTGATCCTCATCATCACCTCGGACAAGACGGACACCACTGGAGCCCCGATCGTGATCCTCATCATCACCACGGACGTCACGGACACCACTGGAGCCCCGATCGTGATCCTCACCATCACCACGGACATCACGGACACCACTGGAGCCCCGATCGTGATCCTCATCATCACCACGGACGTCACGGACACCACTGGAGCCCGATCGTGATCCTCATCATCACCACGGACGTCACGGACACCACTGGAGCCCCGATCGTGATCCTCATCATCACCACGGACACCACTGGAGCCCCGATCGTGATCCTCATCATCACCTCGGACAAGACGGACACCACTGGAGCCCCGATTGTGATCCTCATCATCACCACGGACAAGACGGGCACCACTGGAGCCCCGATCGTGATCCTCACCATCACCACGGACATCACGGACACCACTGGAGCCCCGATCGTGATCCTTACCATCACCACGGACGTCACGGACACCACTGGAGCCCCGATCGTGATCCTCATCATCACCACGGACGTCACGGACACCACTGGAGCCCCGATCGTGATCCTCATCATCACCACGGACACCACTGGAGCCCCGATCGTGATCCTCATCATCACCTCGGACAAGACGGACACCACTGGAGCCCCGATCGTGATCCTCATCATCACCACGGACGTCACGGACACCACTGGAGCCCCGATCGTGATCCTCACCATCACCACGGACATCACGGACACCACTGGAGCCCCGATCGTGATCCTCATCATCACCACGGACGTCACGGACACCACTGGAGCCCCGATCGTGATCCTCATCATCACCACGGACACCACTGGAGCCCCGATCGTGATCCTCATCATCACCTCGGACAAGACGGACACCACTGGAGCCCCGATTGTGATCCTCATCATCACCACGGACAAGACGGGCACCACTGGAGCCCCGATCGTGATCCTCACCATCACCACGGACATCACGGACACCACTGGAGCCCCGATCGTGATCCTTACCATCACCACGGACGTCACGGACACCACTGGAGCCCCGATCGTGATCCTCATCATCACCACGGACGTCACGGACACCACTGGAGCCCCGATCGTGATCCTCATCATCACCACGGACACCACTGGAGCCCCGATCGTGATCCTCATCATCACCTCGGACAAGACGGACACCACTGAAGCCCCGATCGTGATCCTCACCATCACCACGGACATCACGGACACCACTGGAGCCCCGATCGTGATCCTTACCATCACCACGGACGTCACGGACACCACTGGAGCCCCGATCGTGATCCTCATCATCACCACGGACGTCACGGACACCACTGGAGCCCCGATCGTGATCCTCATCATCACCACGGACAAGACGGACACCACTGGAGCCCCGATCGTGATCCTCATCATCACCACGGACGTCACGGACACCACTGGAGCCCCGATCGTGATCCTCATCATCACCACGGACGCCACTGGAGCCCCGATCGTGATCCTCATTATCACCACGGACGTCACGGACACCACTGGAGCCCCGATCGTGATCCTCACCATCACCACGGACATCACGGACACCACTGGAGCCCCGATCGTGATCCTCATCATCACCACGGACGTCACGGACACCACTGGAGCCCCGATCGTGATCCTCATCATCACCACGGACGTCACGGACACCACTGGAGCCCCGATCGTGATCCTCATCATCACCTCGGACAAGACGGACACCACTGGAGCCCCGATCGTGATCCTCATCATCACCACGGACGTCACGGACACCACTGGAGCCCGATCGTGATCCTCATCATCACCACGGACGTCACGGACACCACTGGAGCCCCGATCGTGATCCTCATCATCACCACGGACACCACTGGAGCCCCGATCGTGATCCTCATCATCACCTCGGACAAGACGGACACCACTGGAGCCCCGATTGTGATCCTCATCATCACCACGGACAAGACGGGCACCACTGGAGCCCCGATCGTGATCCTCACCATCACCACGGACATCACGGACACCACTGGAGCCCCGATCGTGATCCTTACCATCACCACGGACGTCACGGACACCACTGGAGCCCCGATCGTGATCCTCATCATCACCACGGACGTCACGGACACCACTGGAGCCCCGATCGTGATCCTCATCATCACCACGGACACCACTGGAGCCCCGATCGTGATCCTCATCATCACCTCGGACAAGACGGACACCACTGAAGCCCCGATCGTGATCCTCACCATCACCACGGACATCACGGACACCACTGGAGCCCCGATCGTGATCCTTACCATCACCACGGACGTCACGGACACCACTGGAGCCCCGATCGTGATCCTCATCATCACCACGGACGTCACGGACACCACTGGAGCCCCGATTGTGATCCTCATCATCACCACGGACAAGACGGGCACCACTGGAGCCCCGATCGTGATCCTCACCATCACCACGGACATCACGGACACCACTGGAGCCCCGATCGTGATCCTCATCATCACCACGGACAAGACGGACACCACTGGAGCCCCGATCGTGATCCTCATCATCACCACGGACGTCACGGACACCACTGGAGCCCCGATCGTGATCCTCATCATCACCACGGACGCCACTGGAGCCCCGATCGTGATCCTCATTATCACCACGGACGTCACGGACACCACTGGAGCCCCGATCGTGATCCTCACCATCACCACGGACATCACGGACACCACTGGAGCCCCGATCGTGATCCTCATCATCACCACGGACAAGACGGACACCACTGGAGCCCCGATCGTGATCCTCATCATCACCACGGACGTCACGGACACCACTGGAGCCCCGATCGTGATCCTCATCATCACCACGGACGTCACGGACACCACTGGAGCCCCGATCGTGATCCTCATCATCACCTCGGACAAGACGGACACCACTGGAGCCCCGATCGTGATCCTCATCATCACCACGGACATCACGGACACCACTGGAGCCCCGATCGTGATCCTTACCATCACCACGGACGTCACGGACACCACTGGAGCCCCGATCGTGATCCTCATCATCACCACGGACGTCACGGACACCACTGGAGCCCCGATTGTGATCCTCATCATCACCACGGACAAGACGGGCACCACTGGAGCCCCGATCGTGATCCTCACCATCACCACGGACATCACGGACACCACTGGAGCCCCGATCGTGATCCTTACCATCACCACGGACGTCACGGACACCACTGGAGCCCCGATCGTGATCCTCATCATCACCACGGACGCCACTGGAGCCCCGATCGTGATCCTCATTATCACCACGGACGTCACGTACACCACTGGAGCCCCGATCGTGATCCTCACCATCACCACGGACATCACGGACACCACTGGAGCCCCGATCGTGATCCTCATCATCACCACGGACAAGACGGACACCACTGGAGCCCCGATCGTGATCCTCATCATCACCACGGACGTCACGGACACCACTGGAGCCCCGATCGTGATCCTCATCATCACCACGGACGTCACGGACACCACTGGAGCCCCGATCGTGATCCTCATCATCACCTCGGACAAGACGGACACCACTGGAGCCCCGATCGTGATCCTCATCATCACCACGGACATCACGGACACCACTGGAGCCCCGATCGTGATCCTTACCATCACCACGGACGTCACGGACACCACTGGAGCCCCGATCGTGATCCTCATCATCACCACGGACGTCACGGACACCACTGGAGCCCCGATTGTGATCCTCATCATCACCACGGACAAGACGGGCACCACTGGAGCCCCGATCGTGATCCTCACCATCACCACGGACATCACGGACACCACTGGAGCCCCGATCGTGATCCTTACCATCACCACGGACAAGACGGGCACCACTGGAGCCCCGATCGTGATCCTCACCATCACCACGGACATCACGGACACCACTGGAGCCCCGATCGTGATCCTCATCATCACCACGGACAAGACGGACACCACTGGAGCCCCGATCGTGATCCTCATCATCACCACGGACGTCACGGACACCACTGGAGCCCCGATCGTGATCCTCATCATCACCACGGACGCCACTGGAGCCCCGATCGTGATCCTCATTATCACCACGGACGTCACGGACACCACTGGAGCCCCGATCGTGATCCTTACCATCACCACGGACGTCACGGACACCACTGGAGCCCCGATCGTGATCCTTACCATCACCACGGACGTCACGGACACCACTGGAGCCCCGATCGTGATCCTCATCATCACCACGGACATCACGGACACCACTGGAGCCCCGATCGTGATCCTCACCATCACCACGGACATCACGGACACCACTGGAGCCCCGATCGTGATCCTCATCATCACCACGGACATCACGGACACCACTGGAGCCCCGATCGTGATCCTTACCATCACCACGGACGTCACGGACACCACTGGAGCCCCGATCGTGATCCTCATCATCACCACGGACGTCACGGACACCACTGGAGCCCCGTTTGTGATCCTCATCATCACCACCGACAAGACGGGCACCACTGGAGCCCCGATCGTGATCCTCACCATCACCACGGACATCACGGACACCACTGGAGCCCCGATCGTGATCCTTACCATCACCACGGACGTCACGGACACCACTGGAGCCCCGATCGTGATCCTCATCATCACCACGGACGCCACTGGAGCCCCGATCGTGATCCTCATTATCACCACGGACGTCACGTACACCACTGGAGCCCCGATCGTGATCCTCACCATCACCACGGACATCACGGACACCACTGGAGCCCCGATCGTGATCCTCATCATCACCACGGACAAGACGGACACCACTGGAGCCCCGATCGTGATCCTCATCATCACCACGGACGTCACGGACACCACTGGAGCCCCGATCGTGATCCTCATCATCACCACGGACGTCACGGACACCACTGGAGCCCCGATCGTGATCCTCATCATCACCTCGGACAAGACGGACACCACTGGAGCCCCGATCGTGATCCTCATCATCACCACGGACATCACGGACACCACTGGAGCCCCGATCGTGATCCTTACCATCACCACGGACGTCACGGACACCACTGGAGCCCCGATCGTGATCCTCATCATCACCACGGACGTCACGGACACCACTGGAGCCCCGATTGTGATCCTCATCATCACCACGGACAAGACGGGCACCACTGGAGCCCCGATCGTGATCCTCACCATCACCACGGACATCACGGACACCACTGGAGCCCCGATCGTGATCCTTACCATCACCACGGACGTCACGGACACCACTGGAGCCCCGATCGTGATCCTCATCATCACCACGGACACCACTGGAGCCCCGATCGTGATCCTCATCATCACCACGGACGTCACGGACACCACTGGAGCCCCGATCGTGATCCTCATCATCACCACGGACGTCACGGACACCACTGGAGCCCTGATCGTGATCCTCATCATCACCACGGACGTCACGGACACCACTGGAGCCCCGATTGTGATCCTCATCATCACCACGGACAAGACGGGCACCACTGGAGCCCCGATCGTGATCCTCACCATCACCATGGACATCACGGACACCACTGGAGCCCCGATCGTGATCCTTACCATCACCACGGACGTCACGGACACCACTGGAGCCCCGATCGTGATCCTCATCATCACCACGGACACCACTGGAGCCCCGATCGTGATCCTCATCATCACCACGGACAAGACGGGCACCACTGGAGCCCCGATCGTGATCCTCACCATCACCACGGACATCACGGACACCACTGGAGCCCCGATCGTGATCCTTACCATCACCACGGACGTCACGGACACCACTGGAGCCCCGATCGTGATCCTCATCATCACCACGGACACCACTGGAGCCCCGATCGTGATCCTCATCATCACCACGGACGTCACGGACACCACTGGAGCCCCGATCGTGATCCTCATCATCATCACGGACGTCACGGACACCACTGGAGCCCTGATCGTGATCCTCATCATCACCACGGACGTCACGGACACCACTGGAGCCCCGATTGTGATCCTCATCATCACCACGGACAAGACGGGCACCACTGGAGCCCCGATCGTGATCCTCACCATCACCACGGACGTCACGGACACCACTGGAGCCCCGATCGTGATCCTCACCATCACCACGGACATCACGGACACCACTGGAGCCCCGATCGTGATCCTCATCATCACCACGGACGTCACGGACACCACTGGAGCCCCGATCGTGATCCTCATCATCACCACGGACACCACTGGAGCCCCGATCGTGATCCTCATCATCACCTCGGACAAGACGGACACCACTGGAGCCCCGATCGTGATCCTCATCATCACCACGGACGTCACGGACACCACTGGAGCCCCGATCGTGATCCTCACCATCACCACGGACATCACGGACACCACTGGAGCCCCGATCGTGATCCTCATCATCACCACGGACGTCACGGACACCACTGGAGCCCCGATTGTGATCCTCATCATCACCACGGACAAGACGGGCACCACTGGAGCCCCGATCGTGATCCTCACCATCACCACGGACATCACGGACACCACTGGAGCCCCGATCGTGATCCTTACCATCACCACGGACGTCACGGACACCACTGGAGCCCCGATCGTGATCCTCATCATCACCACGGACACCACTGGAGCCCCGATCGTGATCCTCATCATCACCACGGACGTCACGGACACCACTGGAGCCCCGATCGTGATCCTCATCATCACCACGGACGTCACGGACACCACTGGAGCCCCGATCGTGATCCTCGTCATCACCACGGACGTCACGGACACCACTGGAGCCCCGATTGTGATCCTCATCATCACCACGGACAAGACGGGCACCACTGGAGCCCCGATCGTGATCCTCACCATCACCACGGACATCACGGACACCACTGGAGCCCCGATCGTGATCCTTACCATCACCACGGACGTCACGGACACCACTGAAGCCCCGATCGTGATCCTCATCATCACCACGGACACCACTGGAGCCCTGATCGTGATCCTCATCATCACCTCGGACAAGACGGACACCACTGGAGCCCCGATCGTGATCCTCATCATCACCACGGACGTCACGGACACCACTGGAGCCCCGATCGTGATCCTCACCATCACCACGGACATCACGGACACCACTGGAGCCCCGATCGTGATCCTCATCATCACCACGGACGTCACGGACACCACTGGAGCCCCGATCGTGATCCTCATCATCACCACGGACACCACTGGAGCCCCGATCGTGATCCTCATCATCACCTCGGACAAGACGGACACCACTGGAGCCCCGATCGTGATCCTCATCATCACCACGGACGTCACGGACACCACTGGAGCCCCGATCGTGATCCTCACCATCACCACGGACATCACGGACACCACTGGAGCCCCGATCGTGATCCTCATCATCACCACGGACGTCACGGACACCACTGGAGCCCCGATCGTGATCCTCATCATCACCACGGACGTCACGGACACCACTGGAGCCCCGATCGTGATCCTCACCATCACCACGGACATCACGGACACCACTGGAGCCCCGATCGTGATCCTCATCATCACCACGGACGTCACGGACACCACTGGAGCCCCGATCGTGATCCTCACCATCACCACGGACATCACGGACACCACTGGAGCCCCGATCGTGATCCTCATCATCACCACGGACGTCACGGACACCACTGGAGCCCCGATCGTGATCCTCATCATCACCACGGACGTCACGGACACCACTGGAGCCCCGATCGTGATCCTCATCATCACCACGGACGTCACGGACACCACTGGAGCCCCGATCGTGATCCTCACCATCACCACGGACATCACGGACACCACTGGAGCCCCGATCGTGATCCTCACCATCACCACGGACATCACGGACACCACTGGAGCCCCGATCGTGATCCTTACCATCACCACGGACATCACGGACACCACTGGAGCCCCGATCGTGATCCTCATCATCACCACGGACGTCACGGACACCACTGGAGCCCCGATTGTGATCCTCATCATCACCACGGACAAGACGGGCACCACTGGAGCCCCGATCGTGATCCTCACCATCACCACGGACATCACGGACACCACTGGAGCCCCGATCGTGATTCTTACCATCACCACGGACGTCACGGACACCACTGGAGCCCCGATCGTGATCCTCATCATCACCACGGACAAGACGGGCACCACTGGAGCCCCGATCGTGATCCTCACCATCACCACGGACATCACGGACACCACTGGAGCCCCGATCGTGATTCTTACCATCACCACGGACGTCACGGACACCACTGGAGCCCCGATCGTGATCCTCATCATCACCTCGGACGTCACGGACACCACTGGAGCCCCGATCGTGATCCTCATCATCACCACGGACGTCACGGACACCACTGGAGCCCCGATCGTGATCCTCATCATCACCACGGACACCACTGGAGCCCCGATCGTGATCCTCATCATCACCTCGGACAAGACGGACACCACTGGAGCCCCGATCGTGATCCTCATCATCACCACGGACATCACGGACACCACTGGAGCCCCGATCGTGATCCTTACCATCACCACGGACATCACGGACACCACTGGAGCCCCGATCGTGATCCTCATCATCACCACGGACATCACGGGCACCACTGGAGCCCCGATCGTGATCCTCATCATCACCACGGACGTCACGGACACCACTGGAGCCCCGATCGTGATCCTCATCATCACCACGGACACCACTGGAGCCCCGATCGTGATCCTCATCATCACCTCGGACAAGACGGACACCACTGGAGCCCCGATCGTGATCCTCATCATCACCACGGACGTCACGGACACCACTGGAGCCCCGATCGTGATCCTCACCATCACCACGGACATCACGGACACCACTGGAGCCCCGATCGTGATCCTCATCATCACCACGGACGTCACGGACACCACTGGAGCCCCGATCGTGATCCTCATCATCACCACGGACACCACTGGAGCCCCGATCGTGATCCTCATCATCACCTCGGACAAGACGGACACCACTGGAGCCCCGATCGTGATCCTCATCATCACCACGGACGTCACGGACACCACTGGAGCCCCGATCGTGATCCTCACCATCACCACGGACATCACGGACACCACTGGAGCCCCGATCGTGATCCTCATCATCACCACGGACGTCACGGACACCACTGGAGCCCCGATCGTGATCCTCATCATCACCACGGACGTCACGGACACCACTGGAGCCCCGATCGTGATCCTCACCATCACCACGGACATCACGGACACCACTGGAGCCCCGATCGTGATCCTCATCATCACCACGGACGTCACGGACACCACTGGAGCCCCGATCGTGATCCTCACCATCACCACGGACATCACGGACACCACTGGAGCCCCGATCGTGATCCTCATCATCACCACGGACGTCACGGACACCACTGGAGCCCCGATCGTGATCCTCATCATCACCACGGACGTCACGGACACCACTGGAGCCCCGATCGTGATCCTCATCATCACCACGGACGTCACGGACACCACTGGAGCCCCGATCGTGATCCTCATCATCACCACGGACGTCACGGACACCACTGGAGCCCCGATCGTGATCCTCACCATCACCACGGACATCACGGACACCACTGGAGCCCCGATCGTGATCCTCACCATCACCACGGACATCACGGACACCACTGGAGCCCCGATCGTGATCCTTACCATCACCACGGACATCACGGACACCACTGGAGCCCCGATCGTGATCCTCATCATCACCACGGACGTCACGGACACCACTGGAGCCCCGATTGTGATCCTCATCATCACCACGGACAAGACGGGCACCACTGGAGCCCCGATCGTGATCCTCACCATCACCACGGACATCACGGACACCACTGGAGCCCCGATCGTGATTCTTACCATCACGACGGACGTCACGGACACCACTGGAGCCCCGATCGTGATCCTCATCATCACCACGGACAAGACGGGCACCACTGGAGCCCCGATCGTGATCCTCACCATCACCACGGACATCACGGACACCACTGGAGCCCCGATCGTGATTCTTACCATCACCACGGACGTCACGGACACCACTGGAGCCCCGATCGTGATCCTCATCATCACCACGGACGTCACGGACACCACTGGAGCCCCGATCGTGATCCTCGTCATCACCACGGACGTCACGGACACCACTGGAGCCCCGATTGTGATCCTCATCATCACCACGGACAAGACGGGCACCACTGGAGCCCCGATCGTGATCCTCACCATCACCACGGACATCACGGACACCACTGGAGCCCCGATCGTGATCCTTACCATCACCACGGACGTCACGGACACCACTGAAGCCCCGATCGTGATCCTCATCATCACCACGGACACCACTGGAGCCCTGATCGTGATCCTCATCATCACCTCGGACAAGACGGACACCACTGGAGCCCCGATCGTGATCCTCATCATCACCACGGACGTCACGGACACCACTGGAGCCCCGATCGTGATCCTCACCATCACCACGGACATCACGGACACCACTGGAGCCCCGATCGTGATCCTCATCATCACCACGGACGTCACGGACACCACTGGAGCCCCGATCGTGATCCTCATCATCACCACGGACACCACTGGAGCCCCGATCGTGATCCTCATCATCACCTCGGACAAGACGGACACCACTGGAGCCCCGATCGTGATCCTCATCATCACCACGGACGTCACGGACACCACTGGAGCCCCGATCGTGATCCTCACCATCACCACGGACATCACGGACACCACTGGAGCCCCGATCGTGATCCTCATCATCACCACGGACGTCACGGACACCACTGGAGCCCCGATCGTGATCCTCATCATCACCACGGACGTCACGGACACCACTGGAGCCCCGATCGTGATCCTCACCATCACCACGGACATCACGGACACCACTGGAGCCCCGATCGTGATCCTCATCATCACCACGGACGTCACGGACACCACTGGAGCCCCGATCGTGATCCTCACCATCACCACGGACATCACGGACACCACTGGAGCCCCGATCGTGATCCTCATCATCACCACGGACGTCACGGACACCACTGGAGCCCCGATCGTGATCCTCATCATCACCACGGACGTCACGGACACCACTGGAGCCCCGATCGTGATCCTCATCATCACCACGGACGTCACGGACACCACTGGAGCCCCGATCGTGATCCTCACCATCACCACGGACATCACGGACACCACTGGAGCCCCGATCGTGATCCTCACCATCACCACGGACATCACGGACACCACTGGAGCCCCGATCGTGATCCTTACCATCACCACGGACATCACGGACACCACTGGAGCCCCGATCGTGATCCTCATCATCACCACGGACGTCACGGACACCACTGGAGCCCCGATTGTGATCCTCATCATCACCACGGACAAGACGGGCACCACTGGAGCCCCGATCGTGATCCTCACCATCACCACGGACATCACGGACACCACTGGAGCCCCGATCGTGATTCTTACCATCACCACGGACGTCACGGACACCACTGGAGCCCCGATCGTGATCCTCATCATCACCACGGACAAGACGGGCACCACTGGAGCCCCGATCGTGATCCTCACCATCACCACGGACATCACGGACACCACTGGAGCCCCGATCGTGATTCTTACCATCACCACGGACGTCACGGACACCACTGGAGCCCCGATCGTGATCCTCATCATCACCTCGGACGTCACGGACACCACTGGAGCCCCGATCGTGATCCTCATCATCACCACGGACGTCACGGACACCACTGGAGCCCCGATCGTGATCCTCATCATCACCACGGACACCACTGGAGCCCCGATCGTGATCCTCATCATCACCTCGGACAAGACGGACACCACTGGAGCCCCGATCGTGATCCTCATCATCACCACGGACATCACGGACACCACTGGAGCCCCGATCGTGATCCTTACCATCACCACGGACATCACGGACACCACTGGAGCCCCGATCGTGATCCTCATCATCACCACGGACATCACGGGCACCACTGGAGCCCCGATCGTGATCCTCATCATCACCACGGACGTCACGGACACCACTGGAGCCCCGATCGTGATCCTCATCATCACCACGGACACCACTGGAGCCCCGATCGTGATCCTCATCATCACCTCGGACAAGACGGACACCACTGGAGCCCCGATCGTGATCCTCATCATAACCACGGACGTCACGGACACCACTGGAGCCCCGATCGTGATCCTCACCATCACCACGGACATCACGGACACCACTGGAGCCCCGATCGTGATCCTCATCATCACCACGGACGTCACGGACACCACTGGAGCCCCGATCGTGATCCTCATCATCACCACGGACACCACTGGAGCCCCGATCGTGATCCTCATCATCACCTCGGACAAGACGGACACCACTGGAGCCCCGATCGTGATCCTCATCATCACCACGGACGTCACGGACACCACTGGAGCCCCGATCGTGATCCTCACCATCACCACGGACATCACGGACACCACTGGAGCCCCGATCGTGATCCTCATCATCACCACGGACGTCACGGACACCACTGGAGCCCCGATCGTGATCCTCATCATCACCACGGACGTCACGGACACCACTGGAGCCCCGATCGTGATCCTCACCATCACCACGGACATCACGGACACCACTGGAGCCCCGATCGTGATCCTCATCATCACCACGGACGTCACGGACACCACTGGAGCCCCGATCGTGATCCTCACCATCACCACGGACATCACGGACACCACTGGAGCCCCGATCGTGATCCTCATCATCACCACGGACGTCACGGACACCACTGGAGCCCCGATCGTGATCCTCATCATCACCACGGACGTCACGGACACCACTGGAGCCCCGATCGTGATCCTCATCATCACCACGGACGTCACGGACACCACTGGAGCCCCGATCGTGATCCTCATCATCACCACGGACGTCACGGACACCACTGGAGCCCCGATCGTGATCCTCACCATCACCACGGACATCACGGACACCACTGGAGCCCCGATCGTGATCCTCACCATCACCACGGACATCACGGACACCACTGGAGCCCCGATCGTGATCCTTACCATCACCACGGACATCACGGACACCACTGGAGCCCCGATCGTGATCCTCATCATCACCACGGACGTCACGGACACCACTGGAGCCCCGATTGTGATCCTCATCATCACCACGGACAAGACGGGCACCACTGGAGCCCCGATCGTGATCCTCACCATCACCACGGACATCACGGACACCACTGGAGCCCCGATCGTGATTCTTACCATCACCACGGACGTCACGGACACCACTGGAGCCCCGATCGTGATCCTCATCATCACCACGGACAAGACGGGCACCACTGGAGCCCCGATCGTGATCCTCACCATCACCACGGACATCACGGACACCACTGGAGCCCCGATCGTGATTCTTACCATCACCACGGACGTCACGGACACCACTGGAGCCCCGATCGTGATCCTCATCATCACCTCGGACGTCACGGACACCACTGGAGCCCCGATCGTGATCCTCATCATCACCACGGACGTCACGGACACCACTGGAGCCCCGATCGTGATCCTCATCATCACCACGGACACCACTGGAGCCCCGATCGTGATCCTCATCATCACCACGGACGTCACGGACACCACTGGAGCCCCGATTGTGATCCTCATCATCACCACGGACAAGACGGGCACCACTGGAGCCCCGATCGTGATCCTCACCATCACCACGGACATCACGGACACCACTGGAGCCCCGATCGTGATTCTTACCATCACCACGGACGTCACGGACACCACTGGAGCCCCGATCGTGATCCTCATCATCACCACGGACAAGACGGGCACCACTGGAGCCCCGATCGTGATCCTCACCATCACCACGGACATCACGGACACCACTGGAGCCCCGATCGTGATTCTTACCATCACCACGGACGTCACGGACACCACTGGAGCCCCGATCGTGATCCTCATCATCACCTCGGACGTCACGGACACCACTGGAGCCCCGATCGTGATCCTCATCATCACCACGGACGTCACGGACACCACTGGAGCCCCGATCGTGATCCTCATCATCACCACGGACACCACTGGAGCCCCGATCGTGATCCTCATCATCACCTCGGACAAGACGGACACCACTGGAGCCCCGATCGTGATCCTCATCATCACCACGGACATCACGGACACCACTGGAGCCCCGATCGTGATCCTTACCATCACCACGGACATCACGGACACCACTGGAGCCCCGATCGTGATCCTCATCATCACCACGGACATCACGGGCATCACTGGAGCCCCGATCGTGATCCTCATCATCACCACGGACGTCACGGACACCACTGGAGCCCCGATCGTGATCCTCATCATCACCACGGACACCACTGGAGCCCCGATCGTGATCCTCATCATCACCTCGGACAAGACGGACACCACTGGAGCCCCGATCGTGATCCTCATCATCACCACGGACGTCACGGACACCACTGGAGCCCCGATCGTGATCCTCACCATCACCACGGACATCACGGACACCACTGGAGCCCCGATCGTGATCCTCATCATCACCACGGACATCACGGGCACCACTGGAGCCCCGATCGTGATCCTCATCATCACCACGGACGTCACGGACACCACTGGAGCCCCGATCGTGATCCTCATCATCACCACGGACACCACTGGAGCCCCGATCGTGATCCTCATCATCACCTCGGACAAGACGGACACCACTGGAGCCCCGATCGTGATCCTCATCATCACCACGGACATCACGGACACCACTGGAGCCCCGATCGTGATCCTCATCATCACCACGGACGTCACGGACACCACTGGAGCCCCGATCGTGATCCTCATCATCACCACGGACATCACGGGCACCACTGGAGCCCCGATCGTGATCCTCATCATCACCACGGACGTCACGGACACCACTGGAGCCCCGATCGTGATCCTCATCATCACCACGGACACCACTGGAGCCCCGATCGTGATCCTCATCATCACCTCGGACAAGACGGACACCACTGGAGCCCCGATCGTGATCCTCATCATCACCACGGACGTCACGGACACCACTGGAGCCCCGATCGTGATCCTCACCATCACCACGGACATCACGGACACCACTGGAGCCCCGATCGTGATCCTCATCATCACCACGGACGTCACGGACACCACTGGAGCCCGATCGTGATCCTCATCATCACCACGGACGTCACGGACACCACTGGAGCCCCGATCGTGATCCTCACCATCACCACGGACATCACGGACACCACTGGAGCCCCGATCGTGATCCTCATCATCACCACGGACGTCACGGACACCACTGGAGCCCCGATCGTGATCCTCATCATCACCACGGACGTCACGGACACCACTGGAGCCCCGATCGTGATCCTCATCATCACCACGGACGTCACGGACACCACTGGAGCCCCGATCGTGATCCTCATCATCACCACGGACGTCACGGACACCACTGGAGCCCCGATCGTGATCCTCACCATCACCACGGACATCACGGACACCACTGGAGCCCCGATCGTGATCCTCACCATCACCACGGACATCACGGACACCACTGGAGCCCCGATCGTGATCCTTACCATCACCACGGACATCACGGACACCACTGGAGCCCCGATCGTGATCCTCATCATCACCACGGACGTCACGGACACCACTGGAGCCCCGATTGTGATCCTCATCATCACCACGGACAAGACGGGCACCACTGGAGCCCCGATCGTGATCCTCACCATCACCACGGACATCACGGACACCACTGGAGCCCCGATCGTGATTCTTACCATCACCACGGACGTCACGGACACCACTGGAGCCCCGATCGTGATCCTCATCATCACCACGGACAAGACGGGCACCACTGGAGCCCCGATCGTGATCCTCACCATCACCACGGACATCACGGACACCACTGGAGCCCCGATCGTGATTCTTACCATCACCACGGACGTCACGGACACCACTGGAGCCCCGATCGTGATCCTCATCATCACCTCGGACGTCACGGACACCACTGGAGCCCCGATCGTGATCCTCATCATCACCACGGACGTCACGGACACCACTGGAGCCCCGATCGTGATCCTCATCATCACCACGGACACCACTGGAGCCCCGATCGTGATCCTCATCATCACCACGGACGTCACGGACACCACTGGAGCCCCGATTGTGATCCTCATCATCACCACGGACAAGACGGGCACCACTGGAGCCCCGATCGTGATCCTCACCATCACCACGGACATCACGGACACCACTGGAGCCCCGATCGTGATTCTTACCATCACCACGGACGTCACGGACACCACTGGAGCCCCGATCGTGATCCTCATCATCACCACGGACAAGACGGGCACCACTGGAGCCCCGATCGTGATCCTCACCATCACCACGGACATCACGGACACCACTGGAGCCCCGATCGTGATTCTTACCATCACCACGGACGTCACGGACACCACTGGAGCCCCGATCGTGATCCTCATCATCACCTCGGACGTCACGGACACCACTGGAGCCCCGATCGTGATCCTCATCATCACCACGGACGTCACGGACACCACTGGAGCCCCGATCGTGATCCTCACCATCACCACGGACATCACGGACACCACTGGAGCCCCGATCGTGATTCTTACCATCACCACGGACGTCACGGACACCACTGGAGCCCCGATCGTGATCCTCATCATCACCACGGACAAGACGGGCACCACTGGAGCCCCGATCGTGATCCTCACCATCACCACGGACATCACGGACACCACTGGAGCCCCGATCGTGATTCTTACCATCACCACGGACGTCACGGACACCACTGGAGCCCCGATCGTGATCCTCATCATCACCTCGGACGTCACGGACACCACTGGAGCCCCGATCGTGATCCTCATCATCACCTCGGACGTCACGGACACCACTGGAGCCCCGATCGTGATCCTCATCATCACCACGGACAAGACGGGCACCACTGGAGCCCCGATCGTGATCCTCACCATCACCACGGACATCACGGACACCACTGGAGCCCCGATCGTGATTCTTACCATCACCACGGACGTCACGGACACCACTGGAGCCCCGATCGTGATCCTCATCATCACCTCGGACGTCACGGACACCACTGGAGCCCCGATCGTGATCCTCATCATCACCACGGACGTCACGGACACCACTGGAGCCCCGATCGTGATCCTCATCATCACCACGGACACCACTGGAGCCCCGATCGTGATCCTCATCATCACCACGGACGTCACGGACACCACTGGAGCCCCGATTGTGATCCTCATCATCACCACGGACAAGACGGGCACCACTGGAGCCCCGATCGTGATCCTCACCATCACCACGGACATCACGGACACCACTGGAGCCCCGATCGTGATTCTTACCATCACCACGGACGTCACGGACACCACTGGAGCCCCGATCGTGATCCTCATCATCACCACGGACAAGACGGGCACCACTGGAGCCCCGATCGTGATCCTCACCATCACCACGGACATCACGGACACCACTGGAGCCCCGATCGTGATTCTTACCATCACCACGGACGTCACGGACACCACTGGAGCCCCGATCGTGATCCTCATCATCACCTCGGACGTCACGGACACCACTGGAGCCCCGATCGTGATCCTCATCATCACCACGGACGTCACGGACACCACTGGAGCCCCGATCGTGATCCTCATCATCACCACGGACACCACTGGAGCCCCGATCGTGATCCTCATCATCACCTCGGACAAGACGGACACCACTGGAGCCCCGATCGTGATCCTCATCATCACCACGGACATCACGGACACCACTGGAGCCCCGATCGTGATCCTTACCATCACCACGGACATCACGGACACCACTGGAGCCCCGATCGTGATCCTCATCATCACCACGGACATCACGGGCACCACTGGAGCCCCGATCGTGATCCTCATCATCACCACGGACGTCACGGACACCACTGGAGCCCCGATCGTGATCCTCATCATCACCACGGACACCACTGGAGCCCCGATCGTGATCCTCATCATCACCTCGGACAAGACGGACACCACTGGAGCCCCGATCGTGATCCTCATCATCACCACGGACGTCACGGACACCACTGGAGCCCCGATCGTGATCCTCACCATCACCACGGACATCACGGACACCACTGGAGCCCCGATCGTGATCCTCATCATCACCACGGACATCACGGGCACCACTGGAGCCCCGATCGTGATCCTCATCATCACCACGGACGTCACGGACACCACTGGAGCCCCGATCGTGATCCTCATCATCACCACGGACACCACTGGAGCCCCGATCGTGATCCTCATCATCACCTCGGACAAGACGGACACCACTGGAGCCCCGATCGTGATCCTCATCATCACCACGGACATCACGGACACCACTGGAGCCCCGATCGTGATCCTCATCATCACCACGGACGTCACGGACACCACTGGAGCCCCGATCGTGATCCTCATCATCACCACGGACATCACGGGCACCACTGGAGCCCCGATCGTGATCCTCATCATCACCACGGACGTCACGGACACCACTGGAGCCCCGATCGTGATCCTCATCATCACCACGGACACCACTGGAGCCCCGATCGTGATCCTCATCATCACCTCGGACAAGACGGACACCACTGGAGCCCCGATCGTGATCCTCATCATCACCACGGACGTCACGGACACCACTGGAGCCCCGATCGTGATCCTCACCATCACCACGGACATCACGGACACCACTGGAGCCCCGATCGTGATCCTCATCATCACCACGGACGTCACGGACACCACTGGAGCCCGATCGTGATCCTCATCATCACCACGGACGTCACGGACACCACTGGAGCCCCGATCGTGATTCTCATCATCACCACGGACACCACTGGAGCCCCGATCGTGATCCCCATCATCACCTCGGACAAGACGGACACCACTGGAGCCCCGATTGTGATCCTCATCATCACCACGGACAAGACGGGCACCACTGGAGCCCCGATCGTGATCCTCACCATCACCACGGACATCACGGGCACCACTGGAGCCCCGATCGTGATCCTCACCATCACCACGGACATCACGGACACCACTGGAGCCCCGATCGTGATCCTTACCATCACCACGGACGTCACGGACACCACTGGAGCCCCGATCGTGATCCTCATCATCACCACGGACGTCACGGACACCACTGGAGCCCCGATCGTGATCCTCATCATCACCACGGACACCACTGGAGCCCCGATCGTGATCCTCATCATCACCTCGGACAAGACGGACACCACTGAAGCCCCGATCGTGATCCTCACCATCACCACGGACATCACGGACACCACTGGAGCCCCGATCGTGATCCTTACCATCACCACGGACGTCACGGACACCACTGGAGCCCCGATCGTGATCCTCATCATCACCTCGGACAAGACGGACACCACTGGAGCCCCGATCGTGATCCTCATCATCACCACGGACGTCACGGACACCACTGGAGCCCGATCGTGATCCTCATCATCACCACGGACGTCACGGACACCACTGGAGCCCCGATCGTGATCCTCATCATCACCACGGACACCACTGGAGCCCCGATCGTGATCCTCATCATCACCTCGGACAAGACGGACACCACTGGAGCCCCGATTGTGATCCTCATCATCACCACGGACAAGACGGGCACCACTGGAGCCCCGATCGTGATCCTCACCATCACCACGGACATCACGGACACCACTGGAGCCCCGATCGTGATCCTTACCATCACCACGGACGTCACGGACACCACTGGAGCCCCGATCGTGATCCTCATCATCACCACGGACGTCACGGACACCACTGGAGCCCCGATCGTGATCCTCATCATCACCACGGACACCACTGGAGCCCCGATCGTGATCCTCATCATCACCTCGGACAAGACGGACACCACTGAAGCCCCGATCGTGATCCTCACCATCACCACGGACATCACGGACACCACTGGAGCCCCGATCGTGATCCTTACCATCACCACGGACGTCACGGACACCACTGGAGCCCCGATCGTGATCCTCATCATCACCACGGACGTCACGGACACCACTGGAGCCCCGATTGTGATCCTCATCATCACCACGGACAAGACAGGCACCACTGGAGCCCCGATCGTGATCCTCACCATCACCACGGACATCACGGACACCACTGGAGCCCCGATCGTGATCCTCATCATCACCACGGACAAGACGGACACCACTGGAGCCCCGATCGTGATCCTCATCATCACCACGGACGTCACGGACACCACTGGAGCCCCGATCGTGATCCTCATCATCACCACGGACGCCACTGGAGCCCCGATCGTGATCCTCATTATCACCACGGACGTCACGGACACCACTGGAGCCCCGATCGTGATCCTCACCATCACCACGGACATCACGGACACCACTGGAGCCCCGATCGTGATCCTCATCATCACCACGGACAAGACGGACACCACTGGAGCCCCGATCGTGATCCTCATCATCACCACGGACGTCACGGACACCACTGGAGCCCCGATCGTGATCCTCATCATCACCACGGACGTCACGGACACCACTGGAGCCCCGATCGTGATCCTCATCATCACCTCGGACAAGACGGACACCACTGGAGCCCCGATCGTGATCCTCATCATCACCACGGACATCACGGACACCACTGGAGCCCCGATCGTGATCCTTACCATCACCACGGACGTCACGGACACCACTGGAGCCCCGATCGTGATCCTCATCATCACCACGGACGTCACGGACACCACTGGAGCCCCGATTGTGATCCTCATCATCACCACGGACAAGACGGGCACCACTGGAGCCCCGATCGTGATCCTCACCATCACCACGGACATCACGGACACCACTGGAGCCCCGATCGTGATCCTTACCATCACCACGGACGTCACGGACACCACTGGAGCCCCGATCGTGATCCTCATCATCACCACGGACGCCACTGGAGCCCCGATCGTGATCCTCATCATCACCACGGACAAGACGGACACCACTGGAGCCCCGATCGTGATCCTCACCATCACCACGGACATCACGGACACCACTGGAGCCCCGATCGTGATCCTCATCATCACCACGGACAAGACGGACACCACTGGAGCCCCGATCGTGATCCTCATCATCACCATGGACGCCACTGGAGCCCCGATCGTGATCCTCATCATCACCACGGACAAGACGGACACCACTGGAGCCCCGATCGTGATCCTCATCATCACCACGGACGCCACTGGAGCCCCGATCGTGATCCTCATTATCACCACGGACGTCACGGACACCACTGGAGCCCCGATCGTGATCCTCACCATCACCACGGACATCACGGACACCACTGGAGCCCCGATCGTGATCCTCATCATCACCACGGACAAGACGGACACCACTGGAGCCCCGATCGTGATCCTCATCATCACCACGGACGTCACGGACACCACTGGAGCCCCGATCGTGATCCTCATCATCACCACGGACGTCACGGACACCACTGGAGCCCCGATCGTGATCCTCATCATCACCTCGGACAAGACGGACACCACTGGAGCCCCGATCGTGATCCTCATCATCACCACGGACATCACGGACACCACTGGAGCCCCGATCGTGATCCTTACCATCACCACGGACGTCACGGACACCACTGGAGCCCCGATCGTGATCCTCATCATCACCACGGACGTCACGGACACCACTGGAGCCCCGATTGTGATCCTCATCATCACCACGGACAAGACGGGCACCACTGGAGCCCCGATCGTGATCCTCACCATCACCACGGACATCACGGACACCACTGGAGCCCCGATCGTGATCCTTACCATCACCACGGACACCACTGGAGCCCCGATCGTGATCCTCATCATCACCACGGACGTCACGGACACCACTGGAGCCCCGATTGTGATCCTCATCATCACCACGGACAAGACGGACACCACTGGAGCCCCGATCGTGATCCTCATCATCACCACGGACGTCACGGACACCACTGGAGCCCCGATCGTGATCCTCATCATCACCACGGACGTCACGGACACCACTGGAGCCCCGATCGTGATCCTCATCATCACCACGGACATCACGGGCACCACTGGAGCCCCGATCGTGATCCTCATCATCACCACGGACGTCACGGACACCACTGGAGCCCCGATCGTGATCCTCATCATCACCACGGACACCACTGGAGCCCCGATCGTGATCCTCATCATCACCTCGGACAAGACGGACACCACTGGAGCCCCGATCGTGATCCTCATCATCACCACGGACGTCACGGACACCACTGGAGCCCCGATCGTGATCCTCACCATCACCACGGACATCACGGACACCACTGGAGCCCCGATCGTGATCCTCATCATCACCACGGACGTCACGGACACCACTGGAGCCCGATCGTGATCCTCATCATCACCACGGACGTCACGGACACCACTGGAGCCCCGATCGTGATTCTCATCATCACCACGGACACCACTGGAGCCCCGATCGTGATCCCCATCATCACCTCGGACAAGACGGACACCACTGGAGCCCCGATTGTGATCCTCATCATCACCACGGACAAGACGGGCACCACTGGAGCCCCGATCGTGATCCTCACCATCACCACGGACATCACGGACACCACTGGAGCCCCGATCGTGATCCTTACCATCACCACGGACGTCACGGACACCACTGGAGCCCCGATCGTGATCCTCATCATCACCACGGACGCCACTGGAGCCCCGATCGTGATCCTCATCATCACCACGGACAAGACGGACACCACTGGAGCCCCGATCGTGATCCTCACCATCACCACGGACATCACGGACACCACTGGAGCCCCGATCGTGATCCTCATCATCACCACGGACAAGACGGACACCACTGGAGCCCCGATCGTGATCCTCATCATCACCATGGACGCCACTGGAGCCCCGATCGTGATCCTCATCATCACCACGGACAAGACGGACACCACTGGAGCCCCGATCGTGATCCTCATCATCACCACGGACGCCACTGGAGCCCCGATCGTGATCCTCATTATCACCACGGACGTCACGGACACCACTGGAGCCCCGATCGTGATCCTCACCATCACCACGGACATCACGGACACCACTGGAGCCCCGATCGTGATCCTCATCATCACCACGGACAAGACGGACACCACTGGAGCCCCGATCGTGATCCTCATCATCACCACGGACGTCACGGACACCACTGGAGCCCCGATCGTGATCCTCATCATCACCACGGACGTCACGGACACCACTGGAGCCCCGATCGTGATCCTCATCATCACCTCGGACAAGACGGACACCACTGGAGCCCCGATCGTGATCCTCATCATCACCACGGACATCACGGACACCACTGGAGCCCCGATCGTGATCCTTACCATCACCACGGACGTCACGGACACCACTGGAGCCCCGATCGTGATCCTCATCATCACCACGGACGTCACGGACACCACTGGAGCCCCGATTGTGATCCTCATCATCACCACGGACAAGACGGGCACCACTGGAGCCCCGATCGTGATCCTCACCATCACCACGGACATCACGGACACCACTGGAGCCCCGATCGTGATCCTTACCATCACCACGGACACCACTGGAGCCCCGATCGTGATCCTCATCATCACCACGGACGTCACGGACACCACTGGAGCCCCGATTGTGATCCTCATCATCACCACGGACAAGACGGACACCACTGGAGCCCCGATCGTGATCCTCATCATCACCACGGACGTCACGGACACCACTGGAGCCCCGATCGTGATCCTCATCATCACCACGGACGTCACGGACACCACTGGAGCCCCGATCGTGATCCTCATCATCACCACGGACATCACGGGCACCACTGGAGCCCCGATCGTGATCCTCATCATCACCACGGACGTCACGGACACCACTGGAGCCCCGATCGTGATCCTCATCATCACCACGGACACCACTGGAGCCCCGATCGTGATCCTCATCATCACCTCGGACAAGACGGACACCACTGGAGCCCCGATCGTGATCCTCATCATCACCACGGACGTCACGGACACCACTGGAGCCCCGATCGTGATCCTCACCATCACCACGGACATCACGGACACCACTGGAGCCCCGATCGTGATCCTCATCATCACCACGGACGTCACGGACACCACTGGAGCCCGATCGTGATCCTCATCATCACCACGGACGTCACGGACACCACTGGAGCCCCGATCGTGATTCTCATCATCACCACGGACACCACTGGAGCCCCGATCGTGATCCCCATCATCACCTCGGACAAGACGGACACCACTGGAGCCCCGATTGTGATCCTCATCATCACCACGGACAAGACGGGCACCACTGGAGCCCCGATCGTGATCCTCACCATCACCACGGACATCACGGGCACCACTGGAGCCCCGATCGTGATCCTCACCATCACCACGGACATCACGGACACCACTGGAGCCCCGATCGTGATCCTTACCATCACCACGGACGTCACGGACACCACTGGAGCCCCGATCGTGATCCTCATCATCACCACGGACGTCACGGACACCACTGGAGCCCCGATCGTGATCCTCATCATCACCACGGACACCACTGGAGCCCCGATCGTGATCCTCATCATCACCTCGGACAAGACGGACACCACTGAAGCCCCGATCGTGATCCTCACCATCACCACGGACATCACGGACACCACTGGAGCCCCGATCGTGATCCTTACCATCACCACGGACGTCACGGACACCACTGGAGCCCCGATCGTGATCCTCATCATCACCTCGGACAAGACGGACACCACTGGAGCCCCGATCGTGATCCTCATCATCACCACGGACGTCACGGACACCACTGGAGCCCGATCGTGATCCTCATCATCACCACGGACGTCACGGACACCACTGGAGCCCCGATCGTGATCCTCATCATCACCACGGACACCACTGGAGCCCCGATCGTGATCCTCATCATCACCTCGGACAAGACGGACACCACTGGAGCCCCGATTGTGATCCTCATCATCACCACGGACAAGACGGGCACCACTGGAGCCCCGATCGTGATCCTCACCATCACCACGGACATCACGGACACCACTGGAGCCCCGATCGTGATCCTTACCATCACCACGGACGTCACGGACACCACTGGAGCCCCGATCGTGATCCTCATCATCACCACGGACGTCACGGACACCACTGGAGCCCCGATCGTGATCCTCATCATCACCACGGACACCACTGGAGCCCCGATCGTGATCCTCATCATCACCTCGGACAAGACGGACACCACTGAAGCCCCGATCGTGATCCTCACCATCACCACGGACATCACGGACACCACTGGAGCCCCGATCGTGATCCTTACCATCACCACGGACGTCACGGACACCACTGGAGCCCCGATCGTGATCCTCATCATCACCACGGACGTCACGGACACCACTGGAGCCCCGATTGTGATCCTCATCATCACCACGGACAAGACAGGCACCACTGGAGCCCCGATCGTGATCCTCACCATCACCACGGACATCACGGACACCACTGGAGCCCCGATCGTGATCCTCATCATCACCACGGACAAGACGGACACCACTGGAGCCCCGATCGTGATCCTCATCATCACCACGGACGTCACGGACACCACTGGAGCCCCGATCGTGATCCTCATCATCACCACGGACGCCACTGGAGCCCCGATCGTGATCCTCATTATCACCACGGACGTCACGGACACCACTGGAGCCCCGATCGTGATCCTCACCATCACCACGGACATCACGGACACCACTGGAGCCCCGATCGTGATCCTCATCATCACCACGGACAAGACGGACACCACTGGAGCCCCGATCGTGATCCTCATCATCACCACGGACGTCACGGACACCACTGGAGCCCCGATCGTGATCCTCATCATCACCACGGACGTCACGGACACCACTGGAGCCCCGATCGTGATCCTCATCATCACCTCGGACAAGACGGACACCACTGGAGCCCCGATCGTGATCCTCATCATCACCACGGACATCACGGACACCACTGGAGCCCCGATCGTGATCCTTACCATCACCACGGACGTCACGGACACCACTGGAGCCCCGATCGTGATCCTCATCATCACCACGGACGTCACGGACACCACTGGAGCCCCGATTGTGATCCTCATCATCACCACGGACAAGACGGGCACCACTGGAGCCCCGATCGTGATCCTCACCATCACCACGGACATCACGGACACCACTGGAGCCCCGATCGTGATCCTTACCATCACCACGGACGTCACGGACACCACTGGAGCCCCGATCGTGATCCTCATCATCACCACGGACGCCACTGGAGCCCCGATCGTGATCCTCATCATCACCACGGACAAGACGGACACCACTGGAGCCCCGATCGTGATCCTCACCATCACCACGGACATCACGGACACCACTGGAGCCCCGATCGTGATCCTCATCATCACCACGGACAAGACGGACACCACTGGAGCCCCGATCGTGATCCTCATCATCACCACGGACGCCACTGGAGCCCCGATCGTGATCCTCATCATCACCACGGACAAGACGGACACCACTGGAGCCCCGATCGTGATCCTCATCATCACCACGGACGCCACTGGAGCCCCGATCGTGATCCTCATTATCACCACGGACGTCACGGACACCACTGGAGCCCCGATCGTGATCCTCACCATCACCACGGACATCACGGACACCACTGGAGCCCCGATCGTGATCCTCATCATCACCACGGACAAGACGGACACCACTGGAGCCCCGATCGTGATCCTCATCATCACCACGGACGTCACGGACACCACTGGAGCCCCGATCGTGATCCTCATCATCACCACGGACGTCACGGACACCACTGGAGCCCCGATCGTGATCCTCATCATCACCTCGGACAAGACGGACACCACTGGAGCCCCGATCGTGATCCTCATCATCACCACGGACATCACGGACACCACTGGAGCCCCGATCGTGATCCTTACCATCACCACGGACGTCACGGACACCACTGGAGCCCCGATCGTGATCCTCATCATCACCACGGACGTCACGGACACCACTGGAGCCCCGATTGTGATCCTCATCATCACCACGGACAAGACGGGCACCACTGGAGCCCCGATCGTGATCCTCACCATCACCACGGACATCACGGACACCACTGGAGCCCCGATCGTGATCCTTACCATCACCACGGACACCACTGGAGCCCCGATCGTGATCCTCATCATCACCACGGACGTCACGGACACCACTGGAGCCCCGATTGTGATCCTCATCATCACCACGGACAAGACGGACACCACTGGAGCCCCGATCGTGATCCTCATCATCACCACGGACACCACTGGAGCCCCGATCGTGATCCTCATCATCACCACGGACGTCACGGACACCACTGGAGCCCCGATCGTGATCCTCATCATCACCACGGACGTCACGGACACCACTGGAGCCCTGATCGTGATCCTCATCATCACCACGGACGTCACGGACACCACTGGAGCCCCGATTGTGATCCTCATCATCACCACGGACAAGACGGGCACCACTGGAGCCCCGATCGTGATCCTCACCATCACCATGGACATCACGGACACCACTGGAGCCCCGATCGTGATCCTTACCATCACCACGGACGTCACGGACACCACTGGAGCCCCGATCGTGATCCTCATCATCACCACGGACACCACTGGAGCCCCGATCGTGATCCTCATCATCACCACGGACACCACTGGAGCCCCGATCGTGATCCTCATCATCACCACGGACAAGACGGGCACCACTGGAGCCCCGATCGTGATCCTCACCATCACCACGGACATCACGGACACCACTGGAGCCCCGATCGTGATCCTTACCATCACCACGGACGTCACGGACACCACTGGAGCCCCGATCGTGATCCTCATCATCACCACGGACACCACTGGAGCCCCGATCGTGATCCTCATCATCACCACGGACGTCACGGACACCACTGGAGCCCCGATCGTGATCCTCATCATCATCACGGACGTCACGGACACCACTGGAGCCCTGATCGTGATCCTCATCATCACCACGGACGTCACGGACACCACTGGAGCCCCGATTGTGATCCTCATCATCACCACGGACAAGACGGGCACCACTGGAGCCCCGATCGTGATCCTCACCATCACCACGGACGTCACGGACACCACTGGAGCCCCGATCGTGATCCTCACCATCACCACGGACATCACGGACACCACTGGAGCCCCGATCGTGATCCTCATCATCACCACGGACGTCACGGACACCACTGGAGCCCCGATCGTGATCCTCATCATCACCACGGACACCACTGGAGCCCCGATCGTGATCCTCATCATCACCTCGGACAAGACGGACACCACTGGAGCCCCGATCGTGATCCTCATCATCACCACGGACGTCACGGACACCACTGGAGCCCCGATCGTGATCCTCACCATCACCACGGACATCACGGACACCACTGGAGCCCCGATCGTGATCCTCATCATCACCACGGACAAGACGGACACCACTGGAGCCCCGATCGTGATCCTCATCATCACCACGGACGTCACGGACACCACTGGAGCCCCGATCGTGATCCTCATCATCACCACGGACGTCACGGACACCACTGGAGCCCCGATCGTGATCCTCATCATCACCACGGACGTCACGGACACCACTGGAGCCCCGATTGTGATCCTCATCATCACCACGGACAAGACGGGCACCACTGGAGCCCCGATCGTGATCCTCACCATCACCACGGACATCACGGACACCACTGGAGCCCCGATCGTGATCCTTACCATCACCACGGACGTCACGGACACCACTGGAGCCCCGATCGTGATCCTCATCATCACCACGGACACCACTGGAGCCCCGATCGTGATCCTCATCATCACCACGGACGTCACGGACACCACTGGAGCCCCGATCGTGATCCTCATCATCACCACGGACGTCACGGACACCACTGGAGCCCTGATCGTGATCCTCATCATCACCACGGACGTCACGGACACCACTGGAGCCCCGATTGTGATCCTCATCATCACCACGGACAAGACGGGCACCACTGGAGCCCCGATCGTGATCCTCACCATCACCATGGACATCACGGACACCACTGGAGCCCCGATCGTGATCCTTACCATCACCACGGACGTCACGGACACCACTGGAGCCCCGATCGTGATCCTCATCATCACCACGGACACCACTGGAGCCCCGATCGTGATCCTCATCATCACCACGGACAAGACGGGCACCACTGGAGCCCCGATCGTGATCCTCACCATCACCACGGACATCACGGACACCACTGGAGCCCCGATCGTGATCCTTACCATCACCACGGACGTCACTTACACCACTGGAGCCCCGATCGTGATCCTCATCATCACCACGGACACCACTGGAGCCCCGATCGTGATCCTCATCATCACCACGGACGTCACGGACACCACTGGAGCCCCGATCGTGATCCTCATCATCATCACGGACGTCACGGACACCACTGGAGCCCTGATCGTGATCCTCATCATCACCACGGACGTCACGGACACCACTGGAGCCCCGATTGTGATCCTCATCATCACCACGGACAAGACGGGCACCACTGGAGCCCCGATCGTGATCCTCACCATCACCACGGACATCACGGACACCACTGGAGCCCCGATCGTGATCCTCATCATCACCACGGACGTCACGGACACCACTGGAGCCCCGATTGTGATCCTCATCATCACCACGGACAAGACGGGCACCACTGGAGCCCCGATCGTGATCCTCACCATCACCACGGACATCACGGACACCACTGGAGCCCCGATCGTGATCCTTACCATCACCACGGACGTCACGGACACCACTGGAGCCCCGATCGTGATCCTCATCATCACCACGGACACCACTGGAGCCCCGATCGTGATCCTCATCATCACCACGGACGTCACGGACACCACTGGAGCCCCGATCGTGATCCTCATCATCACCACGGACGTCACGGACACCACTAGAGCCCCGATCGTGATCCTCGTCATCACCACGGACGTCACGGACACCACTGGAGCCCCGATTGTGATCCTCATCATCACCACGGACAAGACGGGCACCACTGGAGCCCCGATCGTGATCCTCACCATCACCACGGACATCACGGACACCACTGGAGCCCCGATCGTGATCCTTACCATCACCACGGACGTCACGGACACCACTGAAGCCCCGATCGTGATCCTCATCATCACCACGGACACCACTGGAGCCCCGATCGTGATCCTCATCATCACCTCGGACAAGACGGACACCACTGGAGCCCCGATCGTGATCCTCATCATCACCACGGACGTCACGGACACCACTGGAGCCCCGATCGTGATCCTCACCATCACCACGGACATCACGGACACCACTGGAGCCCCGATCGTGATCCTCATCATCACCACGGACGTCACGGACACCACTGGAGCCCCGATCGTGATCCTCATCATCACCACGGACACCACTGGAGCCCCGATCGTGATCCTCATCATCACCTCGGACAAGACGGACACCACTGGAGCCCCGATCGTGATCCTCATCATCACCACGGACGTCACGGACACCACTGGAGCCCCGATCGTGATCCTCATCATCACCACGGACGTCACGGACACCACTGGAGCCCCGATTGTGATCCTCATCATCACCACGGACAAGACGGGCACCACTGGAGCCCCGATCGTGATCCTCACCATCACCACGGACATCACGGACACCACTGGAGCCCCGATCGTGATCCTTACCATCACCACGGACGTCACGGACACCACTGGAGCCCCGATCGTGATCCTCATCATCACCACGGACACCACTGGAGCCCCGATCGTGATCCTCATCATCACCACGGACGTCACGGACACCACTGGAGCCCCGATCGTGATCCTCATCATCACCACGGACGTCACGGACACCACTGGAGCCCTGATCGTGATCCTCATCATCACCACGGACGTCACGGACACCACTGGAGCCCCGATTGTGATCCTCATCATCACCACGGACAAGACGGGCACCACTGGAGCCCCGATCGTGATCCTCACCATCACCATGGACATCACGGACACCACTGGAGCCCCGATCGTGATCCTTACCATCACCACGGACGTCACGGACACCACTGGAGCCCCGATCGTGATCCTCATCATCACCACGGACACCACTGGAGCCCCGATCGTGATCCTCATCATCACCACGGACAAGACGGGCACCACTGGAGCCCCGATCGTGATCCTCACCATCACCACGGACATCACGGACACCACTGGAGCCCCGATCGTGATCCTTACCATCACCACGGACGTCACTTACACCACTGGAGCCCCGATCGTGATCCTCATCATCACCACGGACACCACTGGAGCCCCGATCGTGATCCTCATCATCACCACGGACGTCACGGACACCACTGGAGCCCCGATCGTGATCCTCATCATCATCACGGACGTCACGGACACCACTGGAGCCCTGATCGTGATCCTCATCATCACCACGGACGTCACGGACACCACTGGAGCCCCGATTGTGATCCTCATCATCACCACGGACAAGACGGGCACCACTGGAGCCCCGATCGTGATCCTCACCATCACCACGGACATCACGGACACCACTGGAGCCCCGATCGTGATCCTCATCATCACCACGGACGTCACGGACACCACTGGAGCCCCGATTGTGATCCTCATCATCACCACGGACAAGACGGGCACCACTGGAGCCCCGATCGTGATCCTCACCATCACCACGGACATCACGGACACCACTGGAGCCCCGATCGTGATCCTTACCATCACCACGGACGTCACGGACACCACTGGAGCCCCGATCGTGATCCTCATCATCACCACGGACACCACTGGAGCCCCGATCGTGATCCTCATCATCACCACGGACGTCACGGACACCACTGGAGCCCCGATCGTGATCCTCATCATCACCACGGACGTCACGGACACCACTAGAGCCCCGATCGTGATCCTCGTCATCACCACGGACGTCACGGACACCACTAGAGCCCCGATCGTGATCCTCGTCATCACCACGGACGTCACGGACACCACTGGAGCCCCGATTGTGATCCTCATCATCACCACGGACAAGACGGGCACCACTGGAGCCCCGATCGTGATCCTTACCATCACCACGGACGTCACGGACACCACTGAAGCCCCGATCGTGATCCTCATCATCACCACGGACACCACTGGAGCCCCGATCGTGATCCTCATCATCACCTCGGACAAGACGGACACCACTGGAGCCCCGATCGTGATCCTCATCATCACCACGGACGTCACGGACACCACTGGAGCCCCGATCGTGATCCTCACCATCACCACGGACATCACGGACACCACTGGAGCCCCGATCGTGATCCTCATCATCACCACGGACGTCACGGACACCACTGGAGCCCCGATCGTGATCCTCATCATCACCACGGACACCACTGGAGCCCCGATCGTGATCCTCATCATCACCTCGGACAAGACGGACACCACTGGAGCCCCGATCGTGATCCTCATCATCACCACGGACGTCACGGACACCACTGGAGCCCCGATCGTGATCCTCACCATCACCACGGACATCACGGACACCACTGGAGCCCCGATCGTGATCCTCATCATCACCACGGACGTCACGGACACCACTGGAGCCCCGATCGTGATCCTCATCATCACCACGGACACCACTGGAGCCCCGATCGTGATCCTCATCATCACCTCGGACAAGACGGACACCACTGGAGCCCCGATCGTGATCCTCATCATCACCACGGACGTCACGGACACCACTGGAGCCCTGATCGTGATCCTCACCATCACCACGGACGTCACGGACACCACTGGAGCCCCGATTGTGATCCTCATCATCACCACGGACAAGACGGGCACCACTGGAGCCCCGATCGTGATCCTCACCATCACCACGGACATCACGGACACCACTGGAGCCCCGATCGTGATCCTTACCATCACCACGGACGTCACGGACACCACTGGAGCCCCGATCGTGATCCTCATCATCACCACGGACACCACTGGAGCCCCGATCGTGATCCTCATCATCACCACGGACGTCACGGACACCACTGGAGCCCCGATCGTGATCCTCATCATCACCACGGACGTCACGGACACCACTAGAGCCCCGATCGTGATCCTCGTCATCACCACGGACGTCACGGACACCACTGGAGCCCCGATTGTGATCCTCATCATCACCACGGACAAGACGGGCACCACTGGAGCCCCGATCGTGATCCTCACCATCACCACGGACATCACGGACACCACTGGAGCCCCGATCGTGATCCTTACCATCACCACGGACGTCACGGACACCACTGAAGCCCCGATCGTGATCCTCATCATCACCACGGACACCACTGGAGCCCCGATCGTGATCCTCATCATCACCTCGGACAAGACGGACACCACTGGAGCCCCGATCGTGATCCTCATCATCACCACGGACGTCACGGACACCACTGGAGCCCCGATCGTGATCCTCACCATCACCACGGACATCACGGACACCACTGGAGCCCCGATCGTGATCCTCATCATCACCACGGACGTCACGGACACCACTGGAGCCCCGATCGTGATCCTCATCATCACCACGGACACCACTGGAGCCCCGATCGTGATCCTCATCATCACCTCGGACATCACGGACACCACTGGAGCCCCGATCGTGATCCTCATCATCACCACGGACGTCACGGACACCACTGGAGCCCCGATCGTGATCCTCATCATCACCACGGACGTCACGGACACCACTGGAGCCCCGATCGTGATCCTCACCATCACCACGGACGTCACGGACACCACTGGAGCCCCGATTGTGATCCTCATCATCACCACGGACAAGACGGGCACCACTGGAGCCCCGATCGTGATCCTCACCATCACCACGGACATCACGGACACCACTGGAGCCCCGATCGTGATCCTTACCATCACCACGGACGTCACGGACACCACTGAAGCCCCGATCGTGATCCTCATCATCACCACGGACACCACTGGAGCCCCGATCGTGATCCTCATCATCACCTCGGACAAGACGGACACCACTGGAGCCCCGATCGTGATCCTCATCATCACCACGGACGTCACGGACACCACTGGAGCCCCGATCGTGATCCTCACCATCACCACGGACATCACGGACACCACTGGAGCCCCGATCGTGATCCTCATCATCACCACGGACGTCACGGACACCACTGGAGCCCCGATCGTGATCCTCATCATCACCACGGACACCACTGGAGCCCCGATCGTGATCCTCATCATCACCTCGGACAAGACGGACACCACTGGAGCCCCGATCGTGATCCTCATCATCACCACGGACGTCACGGACACCACTGGAGCCCCGATCGTGATCCTCACCATCACCACGGACATCACGGACACCACTGGAGCCCCGATCGTGATCCTCATCATCACCACGGACGTCACGGACACCACTGGAGCCCCGATCGTGATCCTCATCATCACCACGGACGTCACGGACACCACTGGAGCCCCGATCGTGCTCCTCACCATCACCACGGACATCACGGACACCACTGGAGCCCCGATCGTGATCCTCATCATCACCACGGACGTCACGGACACCACTGGAGCCCCGATCGTGATCCTCATCATCACCACGGACGTCACGGACACCACTGGAGCCCCGATTGTGATCCTCATCATCACCACGGACAAGACGGGCACCACTGGAGCCCCGATCGTGATCCTCACCATCACCACGGACGTCACGGACACCACTGGAGCCCCGATCGTGATCCTCATCATCACCACGGACACCACTGGAGCCCCGATCGTGATCCTCATCATCACCACGGACGTCACGGACACCACTGGAGCCCCGATCGTGATCCTCACCATCACCACGGACATCACGGACACCACTGGAGCCCCGATCGTGATCCTTACCATCACCACGGACGTCACGGACACCACTGAAGCCCCGATCGTGATCCTCATCATCACCACGGACACCACTGGAGCCCCGATCGTGATCCTCATCATCACCTCGGACAAGACGGACACCACTGGAGCCCCGATCGTGATCCTCATCATCACCACGGACGTCACGGACACCACTGGAGCCCCGATCGTGATCCTCACCATCACCACGGACATCACGGACACCACTGGAGCCCCGATCGTGATCCTCATCATCACCACGGACGTCACGGACACCACTGGAGCCCCGATCGTGATCCTCATCATCACCACGGACACCACTGGATCCCCGATCGTGATCCTCATCATCACCTCGGACAAGACGGACACCACTGGAGCCCCGATCGTGATCCTCATCATCACCACGGACGTCACGGACACCACTGGAGCCCCGATCGTGATCCTCACCATCACCACGGACATCACGGACACCACTGGAGCCCCGATCGTGATCCTCATCATCACCACGGACGTCACGGACACCACTGGAGCCCCGATCGTGATCCTCATCATCACCACGGACGTCACGGACACCACTGGAGCCCCGATCGTGCTCCTCACCATCACCACGGACATCACGGACACCACTGGAGCCCCGATCGTGATCCTCATCATCACCACGGACGTCACGGACACCACTGGAGCCCCGATCGTGATCCTCATCATCACCACGGACGTCACGGACACCACTGGAGCCCCGATTGTGATCCTCATCATCACCACGGACAAGACGGGCACCACTGGAGCCCCGATCGTGATCCTCACCATCACCACGGACGTCACGGACACCACTGGAGCCCCGATCGTGATCCTCATCATCACCACGGACACCACTGGAGCCCCGATCGTGATCCTCATCATCACCACGGACGTCACGGACACCACTGGAGCCCCGATCGTGATCCTCACCATCACCACGGACATCACGGACACCACTGGATCCCCGATCGTGATCCTCATCATCACCACGGACGTCACGGACACCACTGGAGCCCCGATCGTGATCCTCATCATCACCACGGACACCACTGGAGCCCCGATCGTGATCCTCATCATCACCACGGACACCACTGGAGCCCCGATCGTGATCCTCATCATCACCACGGACGTCACGGACACCACTGGAGCCCCGATCGTGATCCTCACCATCACCACGGACATCACGGACACGACTGGAGCCCCGATCGTGATCCTCATCATCACCTCGGACAAGACGGACACCACTGGAGCCCCGATCGTGATCCTCATCATCACCACGGACGTCACGGACACCACTGGAGCCCCGATCGTGATCCTCACCATCACCACGGACATCACGGACACCACTGGAGCCCCGATCGTGATCCTCATCATCACCACGGACGTCACGGACACCACTGGAGCCCCGATCGTGATCCTCATCATCACCACGGACGTCACGGACACCACTGGAGCCCCGATTGTGATCCTCATCATCACCACGGACAAGACGGGCACCACTGGAGCCCCGATCGTGATCCTCACCATCACCACGGACATCACGGACACCACTGGAGCCCCGATCGTGATCCTTACCATCACCACGGACGTCACGGACACCACTGGAGCCCTGATCGTGATCCTTACCATCACCACGGACGCAACGGACACCACTGGAGCCCCGATCGTGATCCTCATCATCACCACGGACGTCACGGACACCACTGGAGCCCCGATCGTGATCCTCACCATCACCACGGACATCACGGACACCACTGGAGCCCCGATCGTGATCCTCATCATCACCACGGACGTCACGGACACCACTGGAGCCCCGATCGTGCTCCTCACCATCACCACGGACATCACGGACACCACTGGAGCCCCGATCGTGATCCTCATCATCACCACGGACGTCACGGACACCACTGGAGCCCCGATCGTGATCCTCATCATCACCACGGACGTCACGGACACCACTGGAGCCCCGATTGTGATCCTCATCATCACCACGGACAAGACGGGCACCACTGGAGCCCCGATCGTGATCCTCACCATCACCACGGACGTCACGGACACCACTGGAGCCCCGATCGTGATCCTCATCATCACCACGGACACCACTGGAGCCCCGATCGTGATCCTCATCATCACCACGGACGTCACGGACACCACTGGAGCCCCGATCGTGATCCTCACCATCACCACGGACATCACGGACACCACTGGATCCCCGATCGTGATCCTCATCATCACCACGGACGTCACGGACACCACTGGAGCCCCGATCGTGATCCTCATCATCACCACGGACACCACTGGAGCCCCGATCGTGATCCTCATCATCACCACGGACACCACTGGAGCCCCGATCGTGATCCTCATCATCACCACGGACGTCACGGACACCACTGGAGCCCCGATCGTGATCCTCACCATCACCACGGACATCACGGACACGACTGGAGCCCCGATCGTGATCCTCATCATCACCTCGGACAAGACGGACACCACTGGAGCCCCGATCGTGATCCTCATCATCACCACGGACGTCACGGACACCACTGGAGCCCCGATCGTGATCCTCACCATCACCACGGACATCACGGACACCACTGGAGCCCCGATCGTGATCCTCATCATCACCACGGACGTCACGGACACCACTGGAGCCCCGATCGTGATCCTCATCATCACCACGGACGTCACGGACACCACTGGAGCCCCGATTGTGATCCTCATCATCACCACGGACAAGACGGGCACCACTGGAGCCCCGATCGTGATCCTCACCATCACCACGGACATCACGGACACCACTGGAGCCCCGATCGTGATCCTTACCATCACCACGGACGTCACGGACACCACTGGAGCCCTGATCGTGATCCTTACCATCACCACGGACGCAACGGACACCACTGGAGCCCCGATCGTGATCCTCATCATCACCACGGACGTCACGGACACCACTGGAGCCCCGATCGTGATCCTCACCATCACCACGGACATCACGGACACCACTGGAGCCCCGATCGTGATCCTCATCATCACCACGGACGTCACGGACACCACTGGAGCCCCGATCGTGATCCTCATCATCACCACGGACACCACTGGAGCCCCGATCGTGATCCTCACCATCACCACGGACATCACGGACACCACTGGAGCCCCGATCGTGATCCTCATCATCACCACGGACGTCACGGACACCACTGGAGCCCCGATCGTGATCCTCATCATCACCACGGACGTCACGGACACCCACTGGAGCCCCGATCGTGATCCTCACCATCACCACGGACATCACGGACACCACTGGAGCCCCGATCGTGATCCTCATCATCACCACGGACGTCACGGACACCACTGGAGCCCCGATCGTGATCCTCATCATCACCACGGACGTCACGGACACCACTGGAGCCCCGATTGTGATCCTCATCATCACCACGGACAAGACGGGCACCACTGGAGCCCCGATCGTGATCCTCACCATCACCACGGACATCACGGACACCACTGGAGCCCCGATCGTGATCCTTACCATCACCACGGACGTCACGGACACCACTGGAGCCCCGATCGTGATCCTCATCATCACCACGGACACCACTGGAGCCCCGATCGTGATCCTCATCATCACCACGGACGTCACGGACACCACTGGAGCCCCGATCGTGATCCTCATCATCACCACGGACGTCACGGACACCACTGGAGCCCCGATCGTGATCCTCATCATCACCACGGACACCACTGGATCCCCGATCGTGATCCTCATCATCACCTCGGACAAGACGGACACCACTGGAGCCCCGATCGTGATCCTCACCATCACCACGGACATCACGGACACCACTGGAGCCCCGATCGTGATCCTCACCATCACCACGGACATCACGGACACCACTGGATCCCCGATCGTGATCCTCATCATCACCACGGACGTCACGGACACCACTGGAGCCCCGATCGTGATCCTCATCATCACCACGGACACCACTGGAGCCCCGATCGTGATCCTCATCATCACCTCGGACAAGACGGACACCACTGGAGCCCCGATCGTGATCCTCATCATCACCACGGACACCACTGGAGCCCCGATCGTGATCCTCATCATCACCACGGACGTCACGGACACCACTGGAGCCCCGATCGTGATCCTCACCATCACCACGGACATCACGGACACCACTGGAGCCCCGATCGTGATCCTCATCATCACCACGGACGTCACGGACACCACTGGAGCCCCGATCGTGATCCTCATCATCACCACGGACACCACTGGAGCCCCGATCGTGATCCTCATCATCACCACGGACGTCACGGACACCACTGGAGCCCCGATCGTGATCCTCACCATCACCACGGACGTCACGGACACCACTGGAGCCCCGATCGTAATCCTCATCATCACCACGGACGTCACGGACACCACTGGAGCCCCGATCGTGATCCTCACCATCACCACGGACGTCACGGACACCACTGGAGCCCCGATCGTGATCCTCATCATCACCACGGACGTCACGGACACCACTGGAGCCCCGATCGTGATCCTCATCATCACCACGGACACCACTGGATCCCCGATCGTGATCCTCATCATCACCTCGGACAAGACGGACACCACTGGAGCCCCGATCGTGATCCTCACCATCACCACGGACATCACGGACACCACTGGAGCCCCGATCGTGATCCTCACCATCACCACGGACATCACGGACACCACTGGATCCCCGATCGTGATCCTCATCATCACCACGGACGTCACGGACACCACTGGAGCCCCGATCGTGATCCTCATCATCACCACGGACACCACTGGAGCCCCGATCGTGATCCTCATCATCACCTCGGACAAGACGGACACCACTGGAGCCCCGATCGTGATCCTCATCATCACCACGGACACCACTGGAGCCCCGATCGTGATCCTCATCATCACCACGGACGTCACGGACACCACTGGAGCCCCGATCGTGATCCTCACCATCACCACGGACATCACGGACACCACTGGAGCCCCGATCGTGATCCTCATCATCACCACGGACGTCACGGACACCACTGGAGCCCCGATCGTGATCCTCATCATCACCACGGACGTCACGGACACCACTGGAGCCCCGATCGTGATCCTCATCATCACCACGGACGTCACGGACACCACTGGATCCCCGATCGTGATCCTCATCATCACCACGGACGTCACGGACACCACTGGAGCCCCGATCGTGATCCTCATCATCACCACGGACACCACTGGAGCCCCGATCGTGATCCTCATCATCACCACGGACGTCACGGACACCACTGGAGCCCCGATCGTGATCCTCATCATCACCACGGACATCACGGACACCACTGGAGCCCCGATCGTGATCCTCATCATCACCACGGACGTCACGGACACCACTGGAGCCCCGATCGTGATCCTCATCATCACCACGGACGTCACGGACACCACTGGAGCCCCGATCGTGCTCCTCACCATCACCACGGACATCACGGACACCACTGGAGCCCCGATCGTGATCCTCATCATCACCACGGACGTCACGGACACCACTGGAGCCCCGATCGTGATCCTCATCATCACCACGGACGTCACGGACACCACTGGAGCCCCGATTGTGATCCTCATCATCACCACGGACAAGACGGGCACCACTGGAGCCCCGATCGTGATCCTCACCATCACCACGGACGTCACGGACACCACTGGAGCCCCGATCGTGATCCTCATCATCACCACGGACACCACTGGAGCCCCGATCGTGATCCTCATCATCACCACGGACGTCACGGACACCACTGGAGCCCCGATCGTGATCCTCACCATCACCACGGACATCACGGACACCACTGGATCCCCGATCGTGATCCTCATCATCACCACGGACGTCACGGACACCACTGGAGCCCCGATCGTGATCCTCATCATCACCACGGACACCACTGGAGCCCCGATCGTGATCCTCATCATCACCACGGACACCACTGGAGCCCCGATCGTGATCCTCATCATCACCTCGGACAAGACGGACACCACTGGAGCCCCGATCGTGATCCTCATCATCACCACGGACGTCACGGACACCACTGGAGCCCCGATCGTGATCCTCACCATCACCACGGACAAGACGGACACCACTGGAGCCCCGATCGTGATCCTCATCATCACCACGGACGTCACGGACACCACTGGAGCCCCGATCGTGATCCTCACCATCACCACGGACATCACGGACACCACTGGAGCCCCGATCGTGATCCTCATCATCACCACGGACGTCACGGACACCACTGGAGCCCCGATCGTGATCCTCATCATCACCACGGACGTCACGGACACCACTGGAGCCCCGATTGTGATCCTCATCATCACCACGGACAAGACGGGCACCACTGGAGCCCCGATCGTGATCCTCACCATCACCACGGACATCACGGACACCACTGGAGCCCCGATCGTGATCCTTACCATCACCACGGACGTCACGGACACCACTGGAGCCCTGATCGTGATCCTTACCATCACCACGGACGCAACGGACACCACTGGAGCCCCGATCGTGATCCTCATCATCACCACGGACGTCACGGACACCACTGGAGCCCCGATCGTGATCCTCACCATCACCACGGACATCACGGACACCACTGGAGCCCCGATCGTGATCCTCATCATCACCACGGACGTCACGGACACCACTGGAGCCCCGATCGTGATCCTCATCATCACCACGGACACCACTGGAGCCCCGATCGTGATCCTCATCATCACCTCGGACAAGACGGACACCACTGGAGCCCCGATCGTGATCCTCATCATCACCACGGACGTCACGGACACCACTGGAGCCCCGATCGTGATCCTCACCATCACCACGGACATCACGGACACCACTGGAGCCCCGATCGTGATCCTCATCATCACCACGGACGTCACGGACACCACTGGAGCCCCGATCGTGATCCTCATCATCACCACGGACGTCACGGACACCACTGGAGCCCGATCGTGATCCTCACCATCACCACGGACATCACGGACACCACTGGAGCCCCGATCGTGATCCTCATCATCACCACGGACGTCACGGACACCACTGGAGCCCCGATCGTGATCCTCATCATCACCACGGACGTCACGGACACACCACTGGAGCCCCGATTGTGATCCTCATCATCACCACGGACAAGACGGGCACCACTGGAGCCCCGATCGTGATCCTCACCATCACCACGGACATCACGGACACCACTGGAGCCCCGATCGTGATCCTTACCATCACCACGGACGTCACGGACACCACTGGAGCCCCGATCGTGATTCCTCATCATCACCACGGACACCACTGGAGCCCCGATCGTGATCCTCATCATCACCACGGACGTCACGGACACCACTGGAGCCCCGATCGTGATCCTCATCATCACCACGGACGTCACGGACACCACTGGAGCCCCGATCGTGATCCTCATCATCACCACGGACACCACTGGATCCCCGATCGTGATCCTCATCATCACCTCGGACAAGACGGACACCACTGAGCCCCGATCGTGATCCTCACCATCACCACGGACATCACGGACACCACTGGAGCCCCGATCGTGATCCTCACCATCACCACGGACATCACGGACACCACTGGATCCCCGATCGTGATCCTCATCATCACCACGGACGTACACGGACACCACTGGAGCCCCGATCGTGATCCTCATCATCACCACGGACACCACTGGAGCCCCGATCGTGATCCTCATCATCACCTCGGACAAGACGGACACCACTGGAGCCCCGATCGTGATCCTCATCATCACCACGGACACCACTGGAGCCCCGATCGTGATCCTCATCATCACCACGGACGTCACGGACACCACTGGAGCCCCGATCGTGATCCTCACCATCACCACGGACATCACGGACACCACTGGAGCCCCGATCGTGATCCTCATCATCACCACGGACGTCACGGACACCACTGGAGCCCCGATCGTGATCCTCATCATCACCACGGACACCACTGGAGCCCCGATCGTGATCCTCATCATCACCACGGACGTCACGGACACCACTGGAGCCCCGATCGTGATCCTCACCATCACCACGGACGTCACGGACACCACTGGAGCCCCGATCGTAATCCTCATCATCACCACGGACGTCACGGACACCACTGGAGCCCCGATCGTGATCCTCACCATCACCACGGACATCACGGACACCACTGGAGCCCCGATCGTGATCCTCATCATCACCACGGACGTCACGGACACCACTGGAGCCCCGATCGTGATCCTCATCATCACCACGGACACCACTGGAGCCCCGATCGTGATCCTCATCATCACCTCGGACAAGACGGACACCACTGGAGCCCCGATCGTGATCCTCATCATCACCACGGACGTCACGGACACCACTGGAGCCCCGATCGTGATCCTCACCATCACCACGGACATCACGGACACCACTGGAGCCCCGATCGTGATCCTCATCATCACCACGGACGTCACGGACACCACTGGAGCCCCGATCGTGATCCTCATCATCACCACGGACGTCACGGACACCACTGGAGCCCCGATCGTGATCCTCATCATCACCACGGACGTCACGGACACCACTGGATCCCCGATCGTGATCCTCATCATCACCACGGACGTCACGGACACCACTGGAGCCCCGATCGTGATCCTCATCATCACCACGGACACCACTGGAGCCCCGATCGTGATCCTCATCATCACCTCGGACAAGACGGACACCACTGGAGCCCCGATCGTGATCCTCATCATCACCACGGACACCACTGGAGCCCCGATCGTGATCCTCATCATCACCACGGACGTCACGGACACCACTGGAGCCCCGATCGTGATCCTCATCATCACCACGGACACCACTGGAGCCCCGATCGTGATCCTCATCATCACCTCGGACAAGACGGACACCACTGGAGCCCCGATCGTGATCCTCATCATCACCACGGACGTCACGGACACCACTGGAGCCCCGATCGTGATCCTCACCATCACCACGGACGTCACGGACACCACTGGAGCCCCGATCGTGATCCTCATCATCACCACGGACGTCACGGACACCACTGGAGCCCCGATCGTGATCCTCATCATCACCACGGACGTCACGGACACCACTGGAGCCCCGATCGTGATCCTCATCATCACCACGGACACCACTGGAGCCCCGATCGTGATCCTCATCATCACCACGGACGTCACGGACACCACTGGAGCCCCGATCGTGATCCTCATCATCACCACGGACGTCACGGACACCACTGGAGCCCCGATCGTGATCCTCATCATCACCACGGACATCACGGACACCACTGGAGCCCCGATCGTGATCCTCATCATCACCACGGACGTCACGGACACCACTGGAGCCCCGATCGTGATCCTCATCATCACCACGGACGTCACGGACACCACTGGAGCCCCGATCGTGCTCCTCACCATCACCACGGACATCACGGACACCACTGGAGCCCCGATCGTGATCCTCATCATCACCACGGACGTCACGGACACCACTGGAGCCCCGATCGTGATCCTCATCATCACCACGGACGTCACGGACACCACTGGAGCCCCGATTGTGATCCTCATCATCACCACGGACAAGACGGGCACCACTGGAGCCCCGATCGTGATCCTCACCATCACCACGGACGTCACGGACACCACTGGAGCCCCGATCGTGATCCTCATCATCACCACGGACACCACTGGAGCCCCGATCGTGATCCTCATCATCACCACGGACGTCACGGACACCACTGGAGCCCCGATCGTGATCCTCACCATCACCACGGACATCACGGACACCACTGGATCCCCGATCGTGATCCTCATCATCACCACGGACGTCACGGACACCACTGGAGCCCCGATCGTGATCCTCATCATCACCACGGACACCACTGGAGCCCCGATCGTGATCCTCATCATCACCACGGACACCACTGGAGCCCCGATCGTGATCCTCATCATCACCTCGGACAAGACGGACACCACTGGAGCCCCGATCGTGATCCTCATCATCACCACGGACACCACTGGAGCCCCGATCGTGATCCTCATCATCACCACGGACGTCACGGACACCACTGGAGCCCCGATCGTGATCCTCACCATCACCACGGACATCACGGACACCACTGGAGCCCCGATCGTGATCCTCATCATCACCACGGACGTCACGGACACCACTGGAGCCCCGATCGTGATCCTCATCATCACCACGGACACCACTGGAGCCCCGATCGTGATCCTCATCATCACCACGGACGTCACGGACACCACTGGAGCCCCGATCGTGATCCTCACCATCACCACGGACGTCACGGACACCACTGGAGCCCCGATCGTAATCCTCATCATCACCACGGACGTCACGGACACCACTGGAGCCCCGATCGTGATCCTCACCATCACCACGGACATCACGGACACCACTGGAGCCCCGATCGTGATCCTCATCATCACCACGGACGTCACGGACACCACTGGAGCCCCGATCGTGATCCTCATCATCACCACGGACACCACTGGAGCCCCGATCGTGATCCTCATCATCACCTCGGACAAGACGGACACCACTGGAGCCCCGATCGTGATCCTCATCATCACCACGGACGTCACGGACACCACTGGAGCCCCGATCGTGATCCTCACCATCACCACGGACATCACGGACACCACTGGAGCCCCGATCGTGATCCTCATCATCACCACGGACGTCACGGACACCACTGGAGCCCCGATCGTGATCCTCATCATCACCACGGACGTCACGGACACCACTGGAGCCCCGATCGTGATCCTCATCATCACCACGGACGTCACGGACACCACTGGATCCCCGATCGTGATCCTCATCATCACCACGGACGTCACGGACACCACTGGAGCCCCGATCGTGATCCTCATCATCACCACGGACACCACTGGAGCCCCGATCGTGATCCTCATCATCACCTCGGACAAGACGGACACCACTGGAGCCCCGATCGTGATCCTCATCATCACCACGGACACCACTGGAGCCCCGATCGTGATCCTCATCATCACCACGGACGTCACGGACACCACTGGAGCCCCGATCGTGATCCTCATCATCACCACGGACACCACTGGAGCCCCGATCGTGATCCTCATCATCACCTCGGACAAGACGGACACCACTGGAGCCCCGATCGTGATCCTCATCATCACCACGGACGTCACGGACACCACTGGAGCCCCGATCGTGATCCTCACCATCACCACGGACGTCACGGACACCACTGGAGCCCCGATCGTGATCCTCATCATCACCACGGACGTCACGGACACCACTGGAGCCCCGATCGTGATCCTCATCATCACCACGGACGTCACGGACACCACTGGAGCCCCGATCGTGATCCTCATCATCACCACGGACACCACTGGAGCCCCGATCGTGATCCTCATCATCACCACGGACGTCACGGACACCACTGGAGCCCCGATCGTGATCCTCATCATCACCACGGACGTCACGGACACCACTGGAGCCCCGATCGTGATCCTCATCATCACCACGGACATCACGGACACCACTGGAGCCCCGATCGTGATCCTCATCATCACCACGGACGTCACGGACACCACTGGAGCCCCGATCGTGATCCTCATCATCACCACGGACGTCACGGACACCACTGGAGCCCCGATCGTGCTCCTCACCATCACCACGGACATCACGGACACCACTGGAGCCCCGATCGTGATCCTCATCATCACCACGGACGTCACGGACACCACTGGAGCCCCGATCGTGATCCTCATCATCACCACGGACGTCACGGACACCACTGGAGCCCCGATTGTGATCCTCATCATCACCACGGACAAGACGGGCACCACTGGAGCCCCGATCGTGATCCTCACCATCACCACGGACGTCACGGACACCACTGGAGCCCCGATCGTGATCCTCATCATCACCACGGACACCACTGGAGCCCCGATCGTGATCCTCATCATCACCACGGACGTCACGGACACCACTGGAGCCCCGATCGTGATCCTCACCATCACCACGGACATCACGGACACCACTGGATCCCCGATCGTGATCCTCATCATCACCACGGACGTCACGGACACCACTGGAGCCCCGATCGTGATCCTCATCATCACCACGGACACCACTGGAGCCCCGATCGTGATCCTCATCATCACCACGGACACCACTGGAGCCCCGATCGTGATCCTCATCATCACCACGGACGTCACGGACACCACTGGAGCCCCGATCGTGATCCTCACCATCACCACGGACATCACGGACACGACTGGAGCCCCGATCGTGATCCTCATCATCACCTCGGACAAGACGGACACCACTGGAGCCCCGATCGTGATCCTCATCATCACCACGGACGTCACGGACACCACTGGAGCCCCGATCGTGATCCTCACCATCACCACGGACATCACGGACACCACTGGAGCCCCGATCGTGATCCTCATCATCACCACGGACGTCACGGACACCACTGGAGCCCCGATCGTGATCCTCATCATCACCACGGACGTCACGGACACCACTGGAGCCCCGATTGTGATCCTCATCATCACCACGGACAAGACGGGCACCACTGGAGCCCCGATCGTGATCCTCACCATCACCACGGACATCACGGACACCACTGGAGCCCCGATCGTGATCCTTACCATCACCACGGACGTCACGGACACCACTGGAGCCCTGATCGTGATCCTTACCATCACCACGGACGCAACGGACACCACTGGAGCCCCGATCGTGATCCTCATCATCACCACGGACGTCACGGACACCACTGGAGCCCCGATCGTGATCCTCACCATCACCACGGACATCACGGACACCACTGGAGCCCCGATCGTGATCCTCATCATCACCACGGACGTCACGGACACCACTGGAGCCCCGATCGTGATCCTCATCATCACCACGGACACCACTGGAGCCCCGATCGTGATCCTCATCATCACCTCGGACAAGACGGACACCACTGGAGCCCCGATCGTGATCCTCATCATCACCACGGACGTCACGGACACCACTGGAGCCCCGATCGTGATCCTCACCATCACCACGGACATCACGGACACCACTGGAGCCCCGATCGTGATCCTCATCATCACCACGGACGTCACGGACACCACTGGAGCCCCGATCGTGATCCTCATCATCACCACGGACGTCACGGACACCACTGGAGCCCCGATCGTGATCCTCACCATCACCACGGACATCACGGACACCACTGGAGCCCCGATCGTGATCCTCATCATCACCACGGACGTCACGGACACCACTGGAGCCCCGATCGTGATCCTCATCATCACCACGGACGTCACGGACACCACTGGGAGCCCCGATTGTGATCCTCATCATCACCACGGACAAGACGGGCACCACTGGAGCCCCGATCGTGATCCTCACCATCACCACGGACATCACGGACACCACTGGAGCCCCGATCGTGATCCTTACCATCACCACGGACGTCACGGACACCACTGGAGCCCCGATCGTGATCCTCATCATCACCACGGACACCACTGGAGCCCCGATCGTGATCCTCATCATCACCACGGACGTCACGGACACCACTGGAGCCCCGATCGTGATCCTCATCATCACCACGGACGTCACGGACACCACTGGAGCCCCGATCGTGATCCTCATCATCACCACGGACACCACTGGATCCCCGATCGTGATCCTCATCATCACCTCGGACAAGACGGACACCACTGGAGCCCCGATCGTGATCCTCACCATCACCACGGACATCACGGACACCACTGGAGCCCCGATCGTGATCCTCACCATCACCACGGACATCACGGACACCACTGGATCCCCGATCGTGATCCTCATCATCACCACGGACGTCACGGACACCACTGGAGCCCCGATCGTGATCCTCATCATCACCACGGACACCACTGGAGCCCCGATCGTGATCCTCATCATCACCTCGGACAAGACGGACACCACTGGAGCCCCGATCGTGATCCTCATCATCACCACGGACACCACTGGAGCCCCGATCGTGATCCTCATCATCACCACGGACGTCACGGACACCACTGGAGCCCCGATCGTGATCCTCACCATCACCACGGACATCACGGACACCACTGGAGCCCCGATCGTGATCCTCATCATCACCACGGACGTCACGGACACCACTGGAGCCCCGATCGTGATCCTCATCATCACCACGGACACCACTGGAGCCCCGATCGTGATCCTCATCATCACCACGGACGTCACGGACACCACTGGAGCCCCGATCGTGATCCTCACCATCACCACGGACGTCACGGACACCACTGGAGCCCCGATCGTAATCCTCATCATCACCACGGACGTCACGGACACCACTGGAGCCCCGATCGTGATCCTCACCATCACCACGGACATCACGGACACCACTGGAGCCCCGATCGTGATCCTCATCATCACCACGGACGTCACGGACACCACTGGAGCCCCGATCGTGATCCTCATCATCACCACGGACACCACTGGAGCCCCGATCGTGATCCTCATCATCACCTCGGACAAGACGGACACCACTGGAGCCCCGATCGTGATCCTCATCATCACCACGGACGTCACGGACACCACTGGAGCCCCGATCGTGATCCTCACCATCACCACGGACATCACGGACACCACTGGAGCCCCGATCGTGATCCTCATCATCACCACGGACGTCACGGACACCACTGGAGCCCCGATCGTGATCCTCATCATCACCACGGACGTCACGGACACCACTGGAGCCCCGATCGTGATCCTCATCATCACCACGGACGTCACGGACACCACTGGATCCCCGATCGTGATCCTCATCATCACCACGGACGTCACGGACACCACTGGAGCCCCGATCGTGATCCTCATCATCACCACGGACACCACTGGAGCCCCGATCGTGATCCTCATCATCACCTCGGACAAGACGGACACCACTGGAGCCCCGATCGTGATCCTCATCATCACCACGGACACCACTGGAGCCCCGATCGTGATCCTCATCATCACCACGGACGTCACGGACACCACTGGAGCCCCGATCGTGATCCTCATCATCACCACGGACACCACTGGAGCCCCGATCGTGATCCTCATCATCACCTCGGACAAGACGGACACCACTGGAGCCCCGATCGTGATCCTCATCATCACCACGGACGTCACGGACACCACTGGAGCCCCGATCGTGATCCTCACCATCACCACGGACGTCACGGACACCACTGGAGCCCCGATCGTGATCCTCATCATCACCACGGACGTCACGGACACCACTGGAGCCCCGATCGTGATCCTCATCATCACCACGGACGTCACGGACACCACTGGAGCCCCGATCGTGATCCTCATCATCACCACGGACACCACTGGAGCCCCGATCGTGATCCTCATCATCACCACGGACACCAATGGAGCCCCGATCGTGATCCTCATCATCACCACGGACGTCACGGACACCACTGGAGCCCCGATCGTGATCCTCACCATCACCACGGAGATCACGGACACCACTGGAGCCCCGATCGTGATCCTCATCATCACCACGGACGTCACGGACACCACTGGAGCCCCGATCGTGATCCTTATCATCACCACGGACACCACTGGAGCCCCGATCGTGATCCTCATCATCACCACGGACGTCACGGACACCACTGGAGCCCCGATCGTGATCCTCACCATCACCACGGACATCACGGACACCACTGGATCCCCGATCGTGATCCTCATCATCACCACGGACGTCACGGACACCACTGGAGCCCCGATCGTGATCCTCATCATCACCACGGACACCACTGGAGCCCCGATCGTGATCCTCATCATCACCACGGACACCACTGGAGCCCCGATCGTGATCCTCATCATCACCACGGACGTCACGGACACCACTGGAGCCCCGATCGTGATCCTCACCATCACCACGGACATCACGGACACGACTGGAGCCCCGATCGTGATCCTCATCATCACCTCGGACAAGACGGACACCACTGGAGCCCCGATCGTGATCCTCATCATCACCACGGACGTCACGGACACCACTGGAGCCCCGATCGTGATCCTCACCATCACCACGGACATCACGGACACCACTGGAGCCCCGATCGTGATCCTCATCATCACCACGGACGTCACGGACACCACTGGAGCCCCGATCGTGATCCTCATCATCACCACGGACGTCACGGACACCACTGGAGCCCCGATTGTGATCCTCATCATCACCACGGACAAGACGGGCACCACTGGAGCCCCGATCGTGATCCTCACCATCACCACGGACATCACGGACACCACTGGAGCCCCGATCGTGATCCTTACCATCACCACGGACGTCACGGACACCACTGGAGCCCTGATCGTGATCCTTACCATCACCACGGACGCAACGGACACCACTGGAGCCCCGATCGTGATCCTCATCATCACCACGGACGTCACGGACACCACTGGAGCCCCGATCGTGATCCTCACCATCACCACGGACATCACGGACACCACTGGAGCCCCGATCGTGATCCTCATCATCACCACGGACGTCACGGACACCACTGGAGCCCCGATCGTGATCCTCATCATCACCACGGACACCACTGGAGCCCCGATCGTGATCCTCATCATCACCTCGGACAAGACGGACACCACTGGAGCCCCGATCGTGATCCTCATCATCACCACGGACGTCACGGACACCACTGGAGCCCCGATCGTGATCCTCACCATCACCACGGACATCACGGACACCACTGGAGCCCCGATCGTGATCCTCATCATCACCACGGACGTCACGGACACCACTGGAGCCCCGATCGTGATCCTCATCATCACCACGGACGTCACGGACACCACTGGAGCCCCGATCGTGATCCTCACCATCACCACGGACATCACGGACACCACTGGAGCCCCGATCGTGATCCTCATCATCACCACGGACGTCACGGACACCACTGGAGCCCCGATCGTGATCCTCATCATCACCACGGACGTCACGGACACCACTGGAGCCCCGATTGTGATCCTCATCATCACCACGGACAAGACGGGCACCACTGGAGCCCCGATCGTGATCCTCACCATCACCACGGACATCACGGACACCACTGGAGCCCCGATCGTGATCCTTACCATCACCACGGACGTCACGGACACCACTGGAGCCCCGATCGTGATCCTCATCATCACCACGGACACCACTGGAGCCCCGATCGTGATCCTCATCATCACCACGGACGTCACGGACACCACTGGAGCCCCGATCGTGATCCTCACCATCACCACGGACGTCACGGACACCACTGGAGCCCCGATCGTAATCCTCATCATCACCACGGACGTCACGGACACCACTGGAGCCCCGATCGTGATCCTCACCATCACCACGGACATCACGGACACCACTGGAGCCCCGATCGTGATCCTCATCATCACCACGGACGTCACGGACACCACTGGAGCCCCGATCGTGATCCTCATCATCACCACGGACACCACTGGAGCCCCGATCGTGATCCTCATCATCACCTCGGACAAGACGGACACCACTGGAGCCCCGATCGTGATCCTCATCATCACCACGGACGTCACGGACACCACTGGAGCCCCGATCGTGATCCTCACCATCACCACGGACATCACGGACACCACTGGAGCCCCGATCGTGATCCTCATCATCACCACGGACGTCACGGACACCACTGGAGCCCCGATCGTGATCCTCATCATCACCACGGACGTCACGGACACCACTGGAGCCCCGATCGTGATCCTCATCATCACCACGGACGTCACGGACACCACTGGATCCCCGATCGTGATCCTCATCATCACCACGGACGTCACGGACACCACTGGAGCCCCGATCGTGATCCTCATCATCACCACGGACACCACTGGAGCCCCGATCGTGATCCTCATCATCACCTCGGACAAGACGGACACCACTGGAGCCCCGATCGTGATCCTCATCATCACCACGGACACCACTGGAGCCCCGATCGTGATCCTCATCATCACCACGGACGTCACGGACACCACTGGAGCCCCGATCGTGATCCTCATCATCACCACGGACACCACTGGAGCCCCGATCGTGATCCTCATCATCACCTCGGACAAGACGGACACCACTGGAGCCCCGATCGTGATCCTCATCATCACCACGGACGTCACGGACACCACTGGAGCCCCGATCGTGATCCTCACCATCACCACGGACGTCACGGACACCACTGGAGCCCCGATCGTGATCCTCATCATCACCACGGACGTCACGGACACCACTGGAGCCCCGATCGTGATCCTCATCATCACCACGGACGTCACGGACACCACTGGAGCCCCGATCGTGATCCTCATCATCACCACGGACACCACTGGAGCCCCGATCGTGATCCTCATCATCACCACGGACACCAATGGAGCCCCGATCGTGATCCTCATCATCACCACGGACGTCACGGACACCACTGGAGCCCCGATCGTGATCCTCACCATCACCACGGAGATCACGGACACCACTGGAGCCCCGATCGTGATCCTCATCATCACCACGGACGTCACGGACACCACTGGAGCCCCGATCGTGATCCTTATCATCACCACGGACACCACTGGAGCCCCGATCGTGATCCTCATCATCACCACGGACGTCACGGACACCACTGGAGCCCCGATCGTGATCCTCACCATCACCACGGACATCACGGACACCACTGGATCCCCGATCGTGATCCTCATCATCACCACGGACGTCACGGACACCACTGGAGCCCCGATCGTGATCCTCATCATCACCACGGACACCACTGGAGCCCCGATCGTGATCCTCATCATCACCACGGACACCACTGGAGCCCCGATCGTGATCCTCATCATCACCACGGACGTCACGGACACCACTGGAGCCCCGATCGTGATCCTCACCATCACCACGGACATCACGGACACGACTGGAGCCCCGATCGTGATCCTCATCATCACCTCGGACAAGACGGACACCACTGGAGCCCCGATCGTGATCCTCATCATCACCACGGACGTCACGGACACCACTGGAGCCCCGATCGTGATCCTCACCATCACCACGGACATCACGGACACCACTGGAGCCCCGATCGTGATCCTCATCATCACCACGGACGTCACGGACACCACTGGAGCCCCGATCGTGATCCTCATCATCACCACGGACGTCACGGACACCACTGGAGCCCCGATTGTGATCCTCATCATCACCACGGACAAGACGGGCACCACTGGAGCCCCGATCGTGATCCTCACCATCACCACGGACATCACGGACACCACTGGAGCCCCGATCGTGATCCTTACCATCACCACGGACGTCACGGACACCACTGGAGCCCTGATCGTGATCCTTACCATCACCACGGACGCAACGGACACCACTGGAGCCCCGATCGTGATCCTCATCATCACCACGGACGTCACGGACACCACTGGAGCCCCGATCGTGATCCTCACCATCACCACGGACATCACGGACACCACTGGAGCCCCGATCGTGATCCTCATCATCACCACGGACGTCACGGACACCACTGGAGCCCCGATCGTGATCCTCATCATCACCACGGACACCACTGGAGCCCCGATCGTGATCCTCATCATCACCTCGGACAAGACGGACACCACTGGAGCCCCGATCGTGATCCTCATCATCACCACGGACGTCACGGACACCACTGGAGCCCCGATCGTGATCCTCACCATCACCACGGACATCACGGACACCACTGGAGCCCCGATCGTGATCCTCATCATCACCACGGACGTCACGGACACCACTGGAGCCCCGATCGTGATCCTCATCATCACCACGGACGTCACGGACACCACTGGAGCCCCGATCGTGATCCTCACCATCACCACGGACATCACGGACACCACTGGAGCCCCGATCGTGATCCTCATCATCACCACGGACGTCACGGACACCACTGGAGCCCCGATCGTGATCCTCATCATCACCACGGACGTCACGGACACCACTGGAGCCCCGATTGTGATCCTCATCATCACCACGGACAAGACGGGCACCACTGGAGCCCCGATCGTGATCCTCACCATCACCACGGACATCACGGACACCACTGGAGCCCCGATCGTGATCCTTACCATCACCACGGACGTCACGGACACCACTGGAGCCCCGATCGTGATCCTCATCATCACCACGGACACCACTGGAGCCCCGATCGTGATCCTCATCATCACCACGGACGTCACGGACACCACTGGAGCCCCGATCGTGATCCTCATCATCACCACGGACGTCACGGACACCACTGGAGCCCCGATCGTGATCCTCATCATCACCACGGACACCACTGGATCCCCGATCGTGATCCTCATCATCACCTCGGACAAGACGGACACCACTGGAGCCCCGATCGTGATCCTCACCATCACCACGGACATCACGGACACCACTGGAGCCCCGATCGTGATCCTCACCATCACCACGGACATCACGGACACCACTGGATCCCCGATCGTGATCCTCATCATCACCACGGACGTCACGGACACCACTGGAGCCCCGATCGTGATCCTCATCATCACCACGGACACCACTGGAGCCCCGATCGTGATCCTCATCATCACCTCGGACAAGACGGACACCACTGGAGCCCCGATCGTGATCCTCATCATCACCACGGACACCACTGGAGCCCCGATCGTGATCCTCATCATCACCACGGACGTCACGGACACCACTGGAGCCCCGATCGTGATCCTCACCATCACCACGGACATCACGGACACCACTGGAGCCCCGATCGTGATCCTCATCATCACCACGGACGTCACGGACACCACTGGAGCCCCGATCGTGATCCTCATCATCACCACGGACACCACTGGAGCCCCGATCGTGATCCTCATCATCACCACGGACGTCACGGACACCACTGGAGCCCCGATCGTGATCCTCACCATCACCACGGACGTCACGGACACCACTGGAGCCCCGATCGTAATCCTCATCATCACCACGGACGTCACGGACACCACTGGAGCCCCGATCGTGATCCTCACCATCACCACGGACATCACGGACACCACTGGAGCCCCGATCGTGATCCTCATCATCACCACGGACGTCACGGACACCACTGGAGCCCCGATCGTGATCCTCATCATCACCACGGACACCACTGGAGCCCCGATCGTGATCCTCATCATCACCTCGGACAAGACGGACACCACTGGAGCCCCGATCGTGATCCTCATCATCACCACGGACGTCACGGACACCACTGGAGCCCCGATCGTGATCCTCACCATCACCACGGACATCACGGACACCACTGGAGCCCCGATCGTGATCCTCATCATCACCACGGACGTCACGGACACCACTGGAGCCCCGATCGTGATCCTCATCATCACCACGGACGTCACGGACACCACTGGAGCCCCGATCGTGATCCTCATCATCACCACGGACGTCACGGACACCACTGGATCCCCGATCGTGATCCTCATCATCACCACGGACGTCACGGACACCACTGGAGCCCCGATCGTGATCCTCATCATCACCACGGACACCACTGGAGCCCCGATCGTGATCCTCATCATCACCTCGGACAAGACGGACACCACTGGAGCCCCGATCGTGATCCTCATCATCACCACGGGACACCACTGGAGCCCCGATCGTGATCCTCATCATCACCACGGACGTCACGGACACCACTGGAGCCCCGATCGTGATCCTCATCATCACCACGGACACCACTGGAGCCCCGATCGTGATCCTCATCATCACCTCGGACAAGACGGACACCACTGGAGCCCCGATCGTGATCCTCATCATCACCACGGACGTCACGGACACCACTGGAGCCCCGATCGTGATCCTCACCATCACCACGGACGTCACGGACACCACTGGAGCCCCGATCGTGATCCTCATCATCACCACGGACGTCACGGACACCACTGGAGCCCCGATCGTGATCCTCATCATCACCACGGACGTCACGGACACCACTGGAGCCCCGATCGTGATCCTCATCATCACCACGGACACCACTGGAGCCCCGATCGTGATCCTCATCATCACCACGGACACCAATGGAGCCCCGATCGTGATCCTCATCATCACCACGGACGTCACGGACACCACTGGAGCCCCGATCGTGATCCTCACCATCACCACGGAGATCACGGACACCACTGGAGCCCCGATCGTGATCCTCATCATCACCACGGACGTCACGGACACCACTGGAGCCCCGATCGTGATCCTTATCATCACCACGGACACCACTGGAGCCCCGATCGTGATCCTCATCATCACCTCGGACAAGACGGACACCACTGGAGCCCCGATCGTGATCCTCATCATCACCACGGACGTCACGGACACCACTGGAGCCCCGATCGTGATCCTCACCATCACCACGGACGTCACGGACACCACTGGAGCCCCGATCGTGATCCTCATCATCACCACGGACGTCACGGACACCACTGGAGCCCCGATCGTGATCCTCATCATCACCACGGACGTCACGGACACCACTGGAGCCCCGATCGTGATCCTCATCATCACCACGGACACCACTGGAGCCCCGATCGTGATCCTCATCATCACCACGGACGTCACGGACACCACTGGAGCCCCGATCGTGATCCTCATCATCACCACGGACACCACTGGAGCCCCGATCGTGATCCTCATCATCACCACGGGACACCACTGGAGCCCCGATCGTGATCCTCATCATCACCTCGGACAAGACGGACACCACTGGAGCCCCGATCGTGATCCTCATCATCACCACGGACGTCACGGACACCACTGGAGCCCCGATCGTGATCCTCATCATCACCACGGACGTCACGGACACCACTAC
>BTRK01000003.1:23508684-23593459 GCA_036245805.1 Pristionchus mayeri | reverse complement strand
GTGAGCCCCGATCGTGATCCTCATCATCACCACGGACGTCACGGACACCACTGGAGCCCCGATTGTGATCCTCATCATCACCACGGACAAGACGGGCAACCACCTGGAGCCCCGATCGTGATCCTCACCATCACCACGGACATCACGGACACCACTGGAGCCCCGATCGTGATCCTTACCATCACCACGGACGTCACGGACACCACTGAAGCCCCGATCGTGATCCTCATCATCACCACGGACACCACTGGAGCCCCGATCGTGATCCTCATCATCACCACGGACGTCACGGACACCACTGGAGCCCCGATCGTGATCCTCATCATCACCACGGACGTCACGGACACCACTGGAGCCCCGATCGTGATCCTCATCATCACCTCGGACAAGACGGACACCACTGGAGCCCCGATCGTGATCCTCATCATCACCACGGACGTCACGGACACCACTGGAGCCCCGATCGTGATCCTCACCATCACCACGGACATCACGGGACACCACTGGAGCCCCGATCGTGATCCTCATCATCACCACGGACGTCACGGACACCACTGGAGCCCCGATCGTGATACTCATCATCACCACGGACACCACTGGAGCCCCGATCGTGATCCTCATCATCACCTCGGACAAGACGGACACCACTGGAGCCCCGATCGTGATCCTCATCATCACCACGGACGTCACGGACACCACTGGAGCCCCGATCGTGATCCTCACCATCACCACGGACATCACGGACACCACTGGAGCCCCGATCGTGATCCTCACCATCACCACGGACATCACGGACACCACTGGAGCCCCGATCGTGATCCTCATCATCACCACGGACGTCACGGACACAACTGGAGCCCCAATTGTGATCCTCATCATCACCACGGACAAGACGGGCACCACTGGAGCCCCGATCGTGATCCTCATCATCACCACGGACGTCACGGACACCACTGGAGCCCCGATCGTGATCCTCATCATCACCACGGACGTCACGGACACCACTGGAGCCCCGATTGTGATCCTCATCATCACCACGGACATCACGGGACACCACTGGAGCCCCGATCGTGATCCTCATCATCACCACGGACATCACGGACACCACTGGAGCCCCGATTGTGATCCTCATCATCACCACGGACAAGACGGGCACCACTGGAGCCCCGATCGTGATCCTCACCATCACCACGGACATCACGGACACCACTGGAGCCCCGATCGTGATCCTTACCATCACCACGGACGTCACGGACACCACTGGAGCCCCGATCGTGATCCTCATCATCACCACGGACACCACTGGAGCCCCGATCGTGATCCTCATCATCACCACGGACGTCACGGACACCACTGGAGCCCCGATCGTAATCCTCATCATCACCACGGACGTCACGGACACCACTGGAGCCCCGATCGTGATCCTCATCATCACCACGGACGTCACGGACACCACTGGAGCCCCGATTGTGATCCTCATCATCACCACGGACAAGACGGGCACCACTGGAGCCCCGATCGTGATCCTCACCATCACCACGGACATCACGGACACCACTGGAGCCCCGATCGTGATCCTTACCATCACCACGGCCGTCACGGACACCACTGAAGCCCCGATCGTGATCCTCATCATCACCACGGACACCACTGGAGCCCCGATCGTGATCCTCATCATCACCTCGGACAAGACGGACACCACTGGAGCCCCGATCGTGATCCTCATCATCACCACGGACGTCACGGACACCACTGGAGCCCCGATCGTGATCCTCACCATCACCACGGACATCACGGACACCACTGGAGCCCCGATCGTGATCCTCATCATCACCACGGACGTCACGGACACCACTGGAGCCCCGATCGTGATCCTCATCATCACCACGGACGCCACTGGAGCCCCGATCGTGATCCTCATCATCACCTCGGACAAGACGGACACCACTGGAGCCCCGATCGTGATCCTCATCATCACCACGGACGTCACGGACACCACTGGAGCCCCGATCGTGGATCCTCACCATCACCACGGACATCACGGACACCACTGGAGCCCCGATCGTGATCCTCATCATCACCACGGACGTCACGGACACCACTGGAGCCCCGATCGTGATCCTCATCATCACCACGGACGTCACGGACACCACTGGAGCCCCGATCGTGATCCTCACCATCACCACGGACATCACGGACACCACTGGAGCCCCGATCGTGATCCTCATCATCACCACGGACATCACGGACACCACTGGAGCCCCGATCGTGATCCTTACCATCACCACGGACGTCACGGACACCACTGGAGCCCCGATCGTGATCCTCATCATCACCACGGACGTCACGGACACCACTGGAGCCCCGATTGTGATCCTCATCATCACCACGGACAAGACGGGCACCACTGGAGCCCCGATCGTGATCCTCACCATCACCACGGACATCACGGACACCATTGGAGCCCCGATCGTGATCCTCATCATCACCACGGACAAGACGGGCACCACTGGAGCCCCGATCGTGATCCTCACCATCACCACGGACATCACGGACACCACTGGAGCCCCGATCGTGATCCTTACCATCACCACGGACGTCACGGACACCACTGAAGCCCCGATCGAGATCCTCATCATCACCACGGACACCACTGGAGCCCCGATCGTGATCCTCATCATCACCTCGCACAAGACGGACACCACTGGAGCCCCGATCGTGATCCTCATCATCACCACGGACGTCACGGACACCACTGGAGCCCCGATCGTGATCCTCACCATCACCACGGACATCACGGACACCACTGGAGCCCCGATCGTGATCCTCATCATCACACGGACGTCACGGACACCACTGGAGCCCCGATCGTAATCCTCATCATCACCACGGACACCACTGGAGCCCCGATCGTGATCCTCATCATCACCTCGGACAAGACGGACACCACTGGAGCCCCGATCGTGATCCTCATCATCACCACGGACGTCACGGACACCACTGGAGCCCCGATCGTGATCCTCACCATCACCACGGACATCACGGACACCACTGGAGCCCCGATCGTGATCCTCATCATCACCACGGACGTCACGGACACCACTGGAGCCCCGATCGTGATCCTCATCATCACCACGGACGTCACGGACACCACTGGAGCCCCGATCGTGATCCTCACCATCACCACGGACATCACGGACACCACTGGAGCCCCGATCGTGATCCTCATCATCACCACGGACGTCACGGACACCACTGGAGCCCCGATCGTGATCCTCATCATCACCACGGACGTCACGGACACCACTGGAGCCCCGATTGTGATCCTCATCATCACCACGGACAAGACGGGCACCACTGGAGCCCCGATCGTGATCCTCACCATCACCACGGACATCACGGACACCACTGGAGCCCCGATCGTGATCCTTACCATCACCACGGACGTCACGGACACCACTGGAGCCCCGATCGTGATCCTCATCATCACCACGGACACCACTGGAGCCCCGATCGTGATCCTCATCATCACCTCGGACAAGACGGACACCACTGGAGCCCCGATCGTGATCCTCATCATCACCACGGACGTCACGGACACCACTGGAGCCCCGATCGTGATCCTCACCATCACCACGGACATCACGGACACCACTGGAGCCCCGATCGTGATCCTCATCATCACCACGGACGTCACGGACACCACTGGAGCCCCGATCGTGATCCTCATCATCACCACGGACGTCACGGACACCACTGGAGCCCCGATCGTGATCCTCACCATCACCACGGACATCACGGACACCACTGGAGCCCCGATCGTGATCCTCATCATCACCACGGACGTCACGGACACCACTGGAGCCCCGATCGTGATCCTCATCATCACCACGGACGTCACGGACACCACTGGAGCCCCGATTGTGATCCTCATCATCACCACGGACAAGACGGGCACCACTGGAGCCCCGATCGTGATCCTCACCATCACCACGGACATCACGGACACCACTGGAGCCCCGATCGTGATCCTTACCATCACCACGGACGTCACGGACACCACTGGAGCCCCGATTGTGATCCTCATCATCACCACGGACAAGACGGGCACCACTGGAGCCCCGATCGTGATCCTCACCATCACCACGGACATCACGGACACCACTGGAGCCCCGATCGTGATCCTTACCATCACCACGGACGTCACGGACACCACTGGAGCCCCGATCGTGATCCTCATCATCACCACGGACACCACTGGAGCCCCGATCGTGATCCTCATCATCACCTCGGACAAGACGGACACCACTGGAGCCCCGATCGTGATCCTCATCATCACCACGGACAAGACGGGCACCACTGGAGCCCCGATCGTGATCCTCACCATCACCACGGACATCACGGACACCACTGGAGCCCCGATCGTGATCCTTACCATCACCACGGACGTCACGGACACCACTGGAGCCCCGATCGTGATCCTCATCATCACCACGGACACCACTGGAGCCCCGATCGTGATCCTCATCATCACTTCGGACAAGACGGACACCACTGGAGCCCCGATCGTGATCCTCATCATCACCACGGACGTCACGGACACCACTGGAGCCCCGATCGTGATCCTCACCATCACCACGGACATCACGGATACCACTGGAGCCCCGATTGTGATCCTCATCATCACCACGGACAAGACGGGCACCACTGGAGCCCCGATCGTGATCCTTACCATCACCACGGACGTCACGGACACCACTGGAGCCCCGATCGTGATATCCTCATCATCACCACGGACACCACTGGAGCCCCGATCGTGATCCTCATCATCACCTCGGACAAGACGGACACCATTGGAGCCCCGATCGTGATCCTCATCATCACCACGGACAAGACGGGCACCACTGGAGCCCCGATCGTGATCCTCACCATCACCACGGACATCACGGACACCACTGGAGCCCCGATCGTGATCCTTACCATCACCACGGACGTCACGGACACCACTGGAGCCCCGATCGTGATCCTCATCATCACCACGGACACCACTGGAGCCCCGATCGTGATCCTCATCATCACCTCGGACAAGACGGACACCACTGGAGCCCCGATCGTGATCCTCATCATCACCACGGACGTCACGGACACCACTGGAGCCCCGATCGTGATCTTCACCATCACCACGGACATCACGGATACCACTGGAGCCCCGATTGTGATCCTCATCATCACCACGGACAAGACGGGCACCACTGGAGCCCCGATCGTGATCCTCACCATCACCACGGACATCACGGACACCACTGGAGCCCCGATCGTGATCCTCATCATCACCCACGGACAAGACGGGCACCACTGGAGCCCCGATCGTGATCCTCACCATCACCACGGACATCACGGACACCACTGGAGCCCCGATCGTGATCCTTACCATCACCACGGACGTCACGGACACCACTGAAGCCCCGATCGAGATCCTCATCATCACCACGGACACCACTGGAGCCCCGATCGTGATCCTCATCATCACCTCGGACAAGACGGACACCACTGGAGCCCCGATCGTGATCCTCATCATCACCACGGACGTCACGGACACCACTGGAGCCCCGATCGTGATCCTCACCATCACCACGGACATCACGGTCACCACTGGAGCCCCGATCGTGATCCTCATCATCACCACGGACGTCACGGACACCACTGGAGCCCCGATCGTGATCCTCATCATCACCACGGACACCACTGGAGCCCCGATCGTGATCCTCATCATCACCACGGACGTCACGGACACCACTGGAGCCCCGATTGTGATCCTCATCATCACCACGGACAAGACGGGCACCACTGGAGCCCCGATCGTGATCCTCACCATCACCACGGACATCACGGACACCACTGGAGCCCCGATCGTGATCCTCATCATCACCACGGACAAGACGGGCACCACTGGAGCCCCGATCGTGATCCTCACCATCACCACGGACATCACGGACACCACTGGAGCCCCGATCGTGATCCTCATCATCACCACGGACGTCACGGACACCACTGGAGCCCCGATCGTGATCCTCATCATCACCACGGACGTCACGGACACCACTGGAGCCCCGATTGTGCTCCTCATCATCACCACGGACAAGACGGGCACCACTGGAGCCCCGATCGTGATCCTCACCATCACCTCGGACATCACGGACACCACTGGAGCCCCGATCGTGATCCTTACCATCACCACGGACGTCACGGACACCACTGGAGCCCCGATCGTGATCCTCATCATCACCACGGACGTCACGGACACCACTGGAGCCCCGATTGTGATCCTCATCATCACCACGGACAAGACGGGCACCACTGGAGCCCCGATCGTGATCCTCACCATCACCCACGGACATCACAGACACCACTGGAGCCCCGATCGTGATCCTTACCATCACCACGGACGTCACGGACACCACTGGAGCCCCGATCGTGATCCTCATCATCACCACGGACACCACTGGAGCCCCGATCGTGATCCTCATCATCACCTCGGACAAGACGGACACCACTGGAGCCCCGATCGTGATCCTCATCATCACCACGGACGTCACGGACACCACTGGAGCCCCGATCGTGATCCTCACCATCACCACGGACATCACGGATACCACTGGAGCCCCGATCGTGATCCTTATCATCACCACGGACGTCACGGACACCACTGGAGCCCCGATCGTGATCCTCATCATCACCACGGACACCACTGGAGCCCCGATCGTGATCCTCATCATCACCTCGGACAAGACGGACACCACTGGAGCCCCGATCGTGATCCTCATCATCACCACGGACGTCACGGACACCACTGGAGCCCCGATCGTGATCCTCACCATCACCACGGACATCACGGACACCACTGGAGCCCCGATCGTGATCCTCATCATCACCACGGACGTCACGGACACCACTGGAGCCCCGATCGTGATCCTCATCATCACCACGGACGTCACGGACACCACTGGAGCCCCGATCGTGATCCTCACCATCACCACGGACATCACGGACACCACTGGAGCCCCGATCGTGATCCTCATCATCACCACGGACGTCACGGACACCACTGGAGCCCCGATCGTGATCCTCATCATCACCACGGACGTCACGGACACCACTGGAGCCCCGATTGTGATCCTCATCATCACCACGGACAAGACGGGCACCACTGGAGCCCCGATCGTGATCCTCACCATCACCACGGACATCACAGACACCACTGGAGCCCCGATCGTGATCCTTACCATCACCACGGACGTCACGGACACCACTGGAGCCCCGATCGTGATCCTCATCATCACCACGGACACCACTGGAGCCCCGATCGTGATCCTCATCATCACCTCGGACAAGACGGACACCACTGGAGCCCCGATCGTGATCCTCATCATCACCACGGACGTCACGGACACCACTGGAGCCCCGATCGTGATCCTCACCATCACCACGGACATCACGGATACCACTGGAGCCCCCGATCGTGATCCTCATCATCACCACGGACGTCACGGACACCACTGGAGCCCCGATCGTGATCCTCATCATCACCACGGACACCACTGGAGCCCCGATCGTGATCCTCATCATCACCTCGGACAAGACGGACACCACTGGAGCCCCGATCGTGATCCTCATCATCACCACGGACGTCACGGACACCACTGGAGCCCCGATCGTGATCCTCACCATCACCACGGACATCACGGACACCACTGGAGCCCCGATCGTGATCCTCATCATCACCACGGACGTCACGGACACCACTGGAGCCCCGATCGTGATCCTCATCATCACCACGGACGTCACGGACACCACTGGAGCCCCGATCGTGATCCTCACCATCACCACGGACATCACGGACACCACTGGAGCCCCGATCGTGATCCTCATCATCACCACGTACGTCACGGACACCACTGGAGCCCCGATCGTGATCCTCATCATCACCACGGACGTCACGGACACCACTGGAGCCCCGATTGTGATCCTCATCATCACCACGGACAAGACGGGCACCACTGGAGCCCCGATCGTGATCCTCACCATCACCACGGACATCACGGACACCACTGGAGCCCCGATCGTGATCCTTACCATCACCACGGACGTCACGGACACCACTGGAGCCCCGATTGTGATCCTCATCATCACCACGGACAAGACGGGCACCACTGGAGCCCCGATCGTGATCCTCACCATCACCACGGACATCACGGACACCACTGGAGCCCCGATCGTGATCCTTACCATCACCACGGACGTCACGGACACCACTGGAGCCCCGATCGTGATCCTCATCATCACCACGGACACCACTGGAGCCCCGATCGTGATCCTCATCATCACCTCGGACAAGACGGACACCACTGGAGCCCCGATCGTGATCCTCATCATCACCACGGACAAGACGGGCACCACTGGAGCCCCGATCGTGATCCTCACCATCACCACGGACATCACGGACACCACTGGAGCCCCGATCGTGATCCTTACCATCACCACGGACGTCACGGACACCACTGGAGCCCCGATCGTGATCCTCATCATCACCACGGACACCACTGGAGCCCCGATCGTGATCCTCATCATCACCTCGGACAAGACGGACACCACTGGAGCCCCGATCGTGATCCTCATCATCACCACGGACGTCACGGACACCACTGGAGCCCCGATCGTGATCCTCACCATCACCACGGACATCACGGATACCACTGGAGCCCCGATTGTGATCCTCATCATCACCACGGACAAGACGGGCACCACTGGAGCCCCGATCGTGATCCTTACCATCACCACGGACGTCACGGACACCACTGGAGCCCCGATCGTGATATCCTCATCATCACCACGGACACCACTGGAGCCCCGATCGTGATCCTCATCATCACCTCGGACAAGACGGACACCATTGGAGCCCCGATCGTGATCCTCATCATCACCACGGACAAGACGGGCACCACTGGAGCCCCGATCGTGATCCTCACCATCACCACGGACATCACGGACACCACTGGAGCCCCGATCGTGATCCTTACCATCACCACGGACGTCACGGACACCACTGGAGCCCCGATCGTGATCCTCATCATCACCACGGACACCACTGGAGCCCCGATCGTGATCCTCATCATCACCTCGGACAAGACGGACACCACTGGAGCCCCGATCGTGATCCTCATCATCACCACGGACGTCACGGACACCACTGGAGCCCCGATCGTGATCCTCACCATCACCACGGACATCACGGATACCACTGGAGCCCCGATTGTGATCCTCATCATCACCACGGACAAGACGGGCACCACTGGAGCCCCGATCGTGATCCTCACCATCACCACGGACATCACGGACACCACTGGAGCCCCGATCGTGATCCTCATCATCACCACGGACAAGACGGGCACCACTGGAGCCCCGATCGTGATCCTCACCATCACCACGGACATCACGGACACCACTGGAGCCCCGATCGTGATCCTTACCATCACCACGGACGTCACGGACACCACTGAAGCCCCGATCGAGATCCTCATCATCACCACGGACACCACTGGAGCCCCGATCGTGATCCTCATCATCACCTCGGACAAGACGGACACCACTGGAGCCCCGATCGTGATCCTCATCATCACCACGGACGTCACGGACACCACTGGAGCCCCGATCGTGATCCTCACCATCACCACGGACATCACGGTCACCACTGGAGCCCCGATCGTGATCCTCATCATCACCACGGACGTCACGGACACCACTGGAGCCCCGATCGTGATCCTCATCATCACCACGGACACCACTGGAGCCCCGATCGTGATCCTCATCATCACCACGGGACGTCACGGACAACCACTGGAGCCCCGATTGTGATCCTCATCATCACCACGGACAAGACGGGCACCACTGGAGCCCCGATCGTGATCCTCACCATCACCACGGACATCACGGACACCACTGGAGCCCCGATCGTGATCCTCATCATCACCACGGACAAGACGGGCACCACTGGAGCCCCGATCGTGATCCTCACCATCACCACGGACATCACGGACACCACTGGAGCCCCGATCGTGATCCTCATCATCACCACGGACGTCACGGACACCACTGGAGCCCCGATCGTGATCCTCATCATCACCACGGACGTCACGGACACCACTGGAGCCCCGATTGTGCTCCTCATCATCACCACGGACAAGACGGGCACCACTGGAGCCCCGATCGTGATCCTCACCATCACCTCGGACATCACGGACACCACTGGAGCCCCGATCGTGATCCTTACCATCACCACGGACGTCACGGACACCACTGGAGCCCCGATCGTGATCCTCATCATCACCACGGACGTCACGGGACACCACTGGAGCCCCGATTGTGATCCTCATCATCACCACGGACAAGACGGGCACCACTGGAGCCCCGATCGTGATCCTCACCATCACCACGGACATCACAGACACCACTGGAGCCCCGATCGTGATCCTTACCATCACCACGGACGTCACGGACACCACTGGAGCCCCGATCGTGATCCTCATCATCACCACGGACACCACTGGAGCCCCGATCGTGATCCTCATCATCACCTCGGACAAGACGGACACCACTGGAGCCCCGATCGTGATCCTCATCATCACCACGGACGTCACGGACACCACTGGAGCCCCGATCGTGATCCTCACCATCACCACGGACATCACGGATACCACTGGAGCCCCGATCGTGATCCTCATCATCACCACGGACGTCACGGACACCACTGGAGCCCCGATCGTGATCCTCATCATCACCACGGACACCACTGGAGCCCCGATCGTGATCCTCATCATCACCTCGGACAAGACGGACACCACTGGAGCCCCGATCGTGATCCTCATCATCACCACGGACGTCACGGACACCACTGGAGCCCCGATCGTGATCCTCACCATCACCACGGACATCACGGACACCACTGGAGCCCCGATCGTGATCCTCATCATCACCACGGACGTCACGGACACCACTGGAGCCCCGATCGTGATCCTCATCATCACCACGGACGTCACGGACACCACTGGAGCCCCGATCGTGATCCTCACCATCACCACGGACATCACGGACACCACTGGAGCCCCGATCGTGATCCTCATCATCACCACGGACGTCACGGACACCACTGGAGCCCCGATCGTGATCCTCATCATCACCACGGACGTCACGGACACCACTGGAGCCCCGATTGTGATCCTCATCATCACCACGGACAAGACGGGCACCACTGGAGCCCCGATCGTGATCCTCATCATCACCACGGACACCACTGGAGCCCCGATCGTGATCCTCATCATCACCACGGACGTCACGGACACCACTGGAGCCCCGATCGTGATCCTCATCATCACCACGGACGTCACGGACACCACTGGAGCCCCCGATCGTGATCCTCATCATCACCACGGACGTCACGGACACCACTGGAGCCCCGATCGTGATCCTCATCATCACCACGGACACCACTGGAGCCCCGATCGTGATCCTCATCATCACCTCGGACAAGACGGACACCACTGGAGCCCCGATTGTGATCCTCATCATCACCACGGACGTCACGGACACCACTGGAGCCCCGATTGTGATCCTCATCATCACCACGGACAAGACGGGCACCACTGGAGCCCCGATCGTGATCCTCACCATCACCACGGACATCACGGACACCACTGGAGCCCCGATCGTGATCTTTACCATCGCCACGGACGTCACGGACACCACTGAAGCCCCGATCGTGATCCTCATCATCACCACGGACACCACTGGAGCCCCGATCGTGATCCTCATCATCACCTCGGACAAGACGGACACCACTGGAGCCCCGATTGTGATCCTCATCATCACCACGGACGTCACGGACACCACTGGAGCCCCGATCGTGATCCTCACCATCACCACGGACATCACGGACACCACTGGAGCCCCGATCGTGATCCTCATCACCACGGACACCACTGGAGCCCCGATCGTGATCCTCATCATCACCTCGGACAAGACGGACACCACTGGAGCCCCGATCGTGATCCTCATCATCACCACGGACACCACTGGAGCCCCGATCGTGATCCTCATCATCACCACGGACGTCACGGACACCACTGAAGCCCCGATCGTGATCCTCATCATCACCACGGACGTCACGGACACCACTGGAGCCCCGATCGTGATCCTCATCATCACCACGGACACCACTGGAGCCCCGATCGTGATCCTCATCATCACCTCGGACAAGACGGACACCACTGGAGCCCCGATTGTGATCCTCATCATCACCACGGACGTCACGGACACCACTGGAGCCCCGATCGTGATCCTCACCATCACCACGGACATCACGGACACCACTGGAGCCCCGATTGTGATCCTCATCATCACCACGGACAAGACGGGCACCACTGGAGCCCCGATCGTGATCCTCACCATCACCACGGACATCACGGACACCACTGGAGCCCCGATCGTGATCCTTACCATCACCACGGACGTCACGGACACCACTGAAGCCCCGATCGTGATCCTCATCATCACCACGGACACCACTGGAGCCCCGATCGTGATCCTCATCATCACCTCGGACAAGACGGACACCACTGGAGCCCCGATTGTGATCCTCATCATCACCACGGACGTCACGGACACCACTGGAGCCCCGATCGTGATCCTCACCATCACCACGGACATCACGGACACCACTGGAGCCACCGATCGTGATCCTCATCATCACCACGGACACCACTGGAGCCCCGATCGTGATCCTCATCATCACCACGGACGTCACGGACACCACTGGAGCCCCGATCGTGATCCTCATCATCACCACGGACGTCACGGACACCACTGGAGCCCCCGATCGTGATCCTCACCATCACCACGGAGATCACGGACACCACTGGAGCCCCGATCGTGATCCTCATCATCACCACGGACGTCACGGACACCACTGGAGCCCCGATCGTGATCCTCATCATCACCACGGACGTCACGGACACCACTGGAGCCCCGATTGTGATCCTCATCATCACCACGGACAAGACGGGCACCACTGGAGCCCCGATCGTGATCCTCATCATCACCACGGACACCACTGGAGCCCCGATCGTGATCCTCATCATCACCACGGACGTCACGGACACCACTGGAGCCCCGATCGTGATCCTCATCATCACCACGGACGTCACGGACACCACTGGAGCCCCGATCGTGATCCTCATCATCACCACGGACGTCACGGACACCACTGGAGCCCCGATCGTGATCCTCATCATCACCACGGACACCACTGGAGCCCCGATCGTGATCCTCATCATCACCTCGGACAAGACGGACACCACTGGAGCCCCGATTGTGATCCTCATCATCACCACGGACGTCACGGACACCACTGGAGCCCCGATTGTGATCCTCATCATCACCACGGACAAGACGGGCACCACTGGAGCCCCGATCGTGATCCTCACCATCACCACGGACATCACGGACACCACTGGAGCCCCGATCGTGATCCTTACCATCACCACGGACGTCACGGACACCACTGAAGCCCCGATCGTGATCCTCATCATCACCACGGACACCACTGGAGCCCCGATCGTGATCCTCATCATCACCTCGGACAAGACGGACACCACTGGAGCCCCGATTGTGATCCTCATCATCACCACGGACGTCACGGACACCACTGGAGCCCCGATCGTGATCCTCACCATCACCACGGACATCACGGACACCACTGGAGCCCCGATCGTGATCCTCATCACCACGGACACCACTGGAGCCCCGATCGTGATCCTCATCATCACCTCGGACAAGACGGACACCACTGGAGCCCCGATCGTGATCCTCATCATCACCACGGACACCACTGGAGCCCCGATCGTGATCCTCATCATCACCACGGACGTCACGGACACCACTGAAGCCCCGATCGTGATCCTCATCATCACCACGGACGTCACGGACACCACTGGAGCCCCGATCGTGATCCTCATCATCACCACGGACACCACTGGAGCCCCGATCGTGATCCTCATCATCACCTCGGACAAGACGGACACCACTGGAGCCCCGATTGTGATCCTCATCATCACCACGGACGTCACGGACACCACTGGAGCCCCGATCGTGATCCTCACCATCACCACGGACATCACGGACACCACTGGAGCCCCGATCGTGATCCTTACCATCACCACGGACGTCACGGACACCACTGAAGCCCCGATCGTGATCCTCATCATCACCACGGACACCACTGGAGCCCCGATCGTGATCCTCATCATCACCTCGGACAAGACGGACACCACTGGAGCCCCGATTGTGATCCTCATCATCACCACGGACGTCACGGACACCACTGGAGCCCCGATCGTGATCCTCACCATCACCACGGACATCACGGACACCACTGGAGCCCCGATCGTGATCCTCATCATCACCACGGACACCACTGGAGCCCCGATCGTGATCCTCATCATCACCTCGGACAAGACGGACACCACTGGAGCCCCGATCGTGATCCTCATCATCACCACGGACACCACTGGAGCCCCGATCGTGATCCTCATCATCACCACGGACGTCACGGACACCACTGGAGCCCCGATCGTGATCCTCATCATCACCCACGGACGTCACGGGACACCACTGGAGCCCCGATCGTGATCCTCATCATCACCACGGACACCACTGGAGCCCCGATCGTGATCCTCATCATCACCTCGGACAAGACGGACACCACTGGAGCCCCGATCGTGATCCTCATCATCACCACGGACGTCACGGACACCACTGGAGCCCCGATCGTGATCCTCATCATCACCACGGACGTCACGGACACCACTGGAGCCCCGATCGTGATCCTCATCATCACCACGGACGTCACGGACACCACTGGAGCCCCGATCGTGATCCTCATCATCACCACGGACACCACGGACACCACTGGAGCCCCGATTGTGATCCTCATCATCACCACGGACAAGACGGGCACCACTGGAGCCCCGATCGTGATCCTCATCATCACCACGGACACCACTGGAGCCCCGATCGTGATCCTCATCATCACCACGGACGTCACGGACACCACTGGAGCCCCGATCGTGATCCTCATCATCACCACGGACGTCACGGACACCACTGGAGCCCCGATCGTGATCCTCATCATCACCACGGACGTCACGGACACCACTGGAGCCCCGATCGTGATCCTCATCATCACCACGGACACCACTGGAGCCCCGATCGTGATCCTCATCATCACCTCGGACAAGACGGACACCACTGGAGCCCCGATTGTGATCCTCATCATCACCACGGACGTCACGGACACCACTGGAGCCCCGATTGTGATCCTCATCATCACCACGGACAAGACGGGCACCACTGGAGCCCCGATCGTGATCCTCACCATCACCACGGACATCACGGACACCACTGGAGCCCCGATCGTGATCCTTACCATCACCACGGACGTCACGGACACCACTGAAGCCCCGATCGTGATCCTCATCATCACCACGGACACCACTGGAGCCCCGATCGTGATCCTCATCATCACCTCGGACAAGACGGACACCACTGGAGCCCCGATTGTGATCCTCATCATCACCACGGACGTCACGGACACCACTGGAGCCCCGATCGTGATCCTCACCATCACCACGGACATCACGGACACCACTGGAGCCCCGATCGTGATCCTCATCACCACGGACACCACTGGAGCCCCGATCGTGATCCTCATCATCACCTCGGACAAGACGGACACCACTGGAGCCCCGATCGTGATCCTCATCATCACCACGGACACCACTGGAGCCCCGATCGTGATCCTCATCATCACCACGGACGTCACGGACACCACTGAAGCCCCGATCGTGATCCTCATCATCACCACGGACGTCACGGACACCACTGGAGCCCCGATCGTGATCCTCATCATCACCACGGACACCACTGGAGCCCCGATCGTGATCCTCATCATCACCTCGGACAAGACGGACACCACTGGAGCCCCGATTGTGATCCTCATCATCACCACGGACGTCACGGACACCACTGGAGCCCCGATCGTGATCCTCACCATCACCACGGACATCACGGACACCACTGGAGCCCCGATTGTGATCCTCATCATCACCACGGACAAGACGGGCACCACTGGAGCCCCGATCGTGATCCTCACCATCACCACGGACATCACGGACACCACTGGAGCCCCGATCGTGATCCTTACCATCACCACGGACGTCACGGACACCACTGAAGCCCCGATCGTGATCCTCATCATCACCACGGACACCACTGGAGCCCCGATCGTGATCCTCATCATCACCTCGGACAAGACGGACACCACTGGAGCCCCGATTGTGATCCTCATCATCACCACGGACGTCACGGACACCACTGGAGCCCCGATCGTGATCCTCACCATCACCACGGACATCACGGACACCACTGGAGCCCCGATCGTGATCCTCATCATCACCACGGACACCACTGGAGCCCCGATCGTGATCCTCATCATCACCTCGGACAAGACGGACACCACTGGAGCCCCGATCGTGATCCTCATCATCACCACGGACACCACTGGAGCCCCGATCGATGATCCTCATCATCACCACGGACGTCACGGACACCACTGGAGCCCCGATCGTGATCCTCATCATCACCACGGACGTCACGGACACCACTGGAGCCCCGATCGTGATCCTCATCATCACCACGGACACCACTGGAGCCCCGATCGTGATCCTCATCATCACCTCGGACAAGACGGACACCACTGGAGCCCCGATCGTGATCCTCATCATCACCACGGACGTCACGGACACCACTGGAGCCCCGATCGTGATCCTCATCATCACCACGGACGTCACGGACACCACTGGAGCCCCGATCGTGATCCTCATCATCACCACGGACGTCACGGACACCACTGGAGCCCCGATCGTGATCCTCATCATCACCACGGACGTCACGGACACCACTGGAGCCCCGATCGTGATCCTCATCATCACCACGGACGTCACGGACACCACTGGAGCCCCGATCGTGATCCTCATCATCACCACGGACATCACAGACACCACTGGAGCCCCGATCGTGATCCTTACCATCACCACGGACGTCACGGACACCACTGGAGCCCCGATCGTGATCCTCATCATCACCACGGACACCACTGGAGCCCCGATCGTGATCCTCATCATCACCTCGGACAAGACGGACACCACTGGAGCCCCGATCGTGATCCTCATCATCACCACGGACGTCACGGACACCACTGGAGCCCCGATCGTGATCCTCACCATCACCACGGACATCACGGATACCACTGGAGCCCCGATCGTGATCCTCATCATCACCACGGACGTCACGGACACCACTGGAGCCCCGATCGTGATCCTCATCATCACCACGGACACCACTGGAGCCCCGATCGTGATCCTCATCATCACCTCGGACAAGACGGACACCACTGGAGCCCCGATCGTGATCCTCATCATCACCACGGACGTCACGGACACCACTGGAGCCCCGATCGTGATCCTCACCATCACCACGGACATCACGGACACCACTGGAGCCCCGATCGTGATCCTCATCATCACCACGGACGTCACGGACACCACTGGAGCCCCGATCGTGATCCTCATCATCACCACGGACGTCACGGACACCACTGGAGCCCCGATCGTGATCCTCACCATCACCACGGACATCACGGACACCACTGGAGCCCCGATCGTGATCCTCATCATCACCACGGACGTCACGGACACCACTGGAGCCCCGATCGTGATCCTCATCATCACCACGGACGTCACGGACACCACTGGAGCCCCGATTGTGATCCTCATCATCACCACGGACAAGACGGGCACCACTGGAGCCCCGATCGTGATCCTCATCATCACCACGGACACCACTGGAGCCCCGATCGTGATCCTCATCATCACCACGGACGTCACGGACACCACTGGAGCCCCGATCGTGATCCTCATCATCACCACGGACGTCACGGACACCACTGGAGCCCCGATCGTGATCCTCATCATCACCACGGACGTCACGGACACCACTGGAGCCCCGATCGTGATCCTCATCATCACCACGGACACCACTGGAGCCCCGATCGTGATCCTCATCATCACCTCGGACAAGACGGACACCACTGGAGCCCCGATTGTGATCCTCATCATCACCACGGACGTCACGGACACCACTGGAGCCCCGATTGTGATCCTCATCATCACCACGGACAAGACGGGCACCACTGGAGCCCCGATCGTGATCCTCACCATCACCACGGACATCACGGACACCACTGGAGCCCCGATCGTGATCCTTACCATCACCACGGACGTCACGGACACCACTGAAGCCCCGATCGTGATCCTCATCATCACCACGGACACCACTGGAGCCCCGATCGTGATCCTCATTATCACCTCGGACAAGACGGACACCACTGGAGCCCCGATTGTGATCCTCATCATCACCACGGACGTCACGGACACCACTGGAGCCCCGATCGTGATCCTCACCATCACCACGGACATCACGGACACCACTGGAGCCCCGATCGTGATCCTCATCACCACGGACACCACTGGAGCCCCGATCGTGATCCTCATCATCACCTCGGACAAGACGGACACCACTGGAGCCCCGATCGTGATCCTCATCATCACCACGGACACCACTGGAGCCCCGATCGTGATCCTCATCATCACCACGGACGTCACGGACACCACTGAAGCCCCGATCGTGATCCTCATCATCACCACGGACGTCACGGACACCACTGGAGCCCCGATCGTGATCCTCATCATCACCACGGACACCACTGGAGCCCCGATCGTGATCCTCATCATCACCTCGGACAAGACGGACACCACTGGAGCCCCGATCGTGATCCTCATCATCACCACGGACACCACTGGAGCCCCGATCGTGATCCTCATCATCACCACGGACGTCACGGACACCACTGGAGCCCCGATCGTGATCCTCATCATCACCACGGACGTCACGGACACCACTGGAGCCCCGATCGTGATCCTCATCATCACCACGGACGTCACGGACACCACTGGAGCCCCGATCGTGATCCTCATCATCACCACGGACACCACTGGAGCCCCGATCGTGATCCTCATCATCACCTCGGACAAGACGGACACCACTGGAGCCCCGATTGTGATCCTCATCATCACCACGGACGTCACGGACACCACTGGAGCCCCGATTGTGATCCTCATCATCACCACGGACAAGACGGGCACCACTGGAGCCCCGATCGTGATCCTCACCATCACCACGGACATCACGGACACCACTGAAGCCCCGATCGTGATCCTTACCATCACCACGGACGTCACGGACACCACTGGAGCCCCGATTGTGATCCTCATCATCACCACGGACAAGACGGGCACCACTGGAGCCCCGATCGTGATCCTCATCATCACCACGGACAACACTGGAGCCCCGATCGTGATCCTCATCATCACCACGGACGTCACGGACACCACTGGAGCCCCGATCGTGATCCTCATCATCACCACGGACGTCACGGACACCACTGGAGCCCCGATCGTGATCCTCATCATCACCACGGACGTCACGGACACCACTGGAGCCCCGATCGTGATCCTCATCATCACCTCGGACAAGACGGACACCACTGGAGCCCCGATTGTGATCCTCATCATCACCACGGACGTCACGGACACCACTGGAGCCCCGATTGTGATCCTCATCATCACCACGGACAAGACGGGCACCACTGGAGCCCCGATCGTGATCCTCACCATCACCACGGACATCACGGACACCACTGGAGCCCCGATCGTGATCCTTACCATCACCACGGACGTCACGGACACCACTGAAGCCCCGATCGTGATCCTCATCATCACCTCGGACAAGACGGACACCACTGGAGCCCCGATTGTGATCCTCATCATCACCACGGACGTCACGGACACCACTGGAGCCCCGATCGTGATCCTCACCATCACCACGGACATCACGGACACCACTGGAGCCCCGATCGTGATCCTCATCATCACCACGGACACCACTGGAGCCCCGATCGTGATCCTCATCATCACCTCGGACAAGACGGACACCACTGGAGCCCCGATCGTGATCCTCATCATCACCACGGACACCACTGGAGCCCCGATCGTGATCCTCATCATCACCACGGACGTCACGGACACCACTGGAGCCCCGATCGTGATCCTCATCATCACCACGGACGTCACGGACACCACTGGAGCCCCGATCGTGATCCTCATCATCACCACGGACACCACTGGAGCCCCGATCGTGATCCTCATCATCACCTCGGACAAGACGGACACCACTGGAGCCCCGATCGTGATCCTCATCATCACCACGGACACCACTGGAGCCCCGATCGTGATCCTCATCATCACCACGGACGTCACGGACACCACTGGAGCCCCGATCGTGATCCTCATCATCACCACGGACGTCACGGACACCACTGGAGCCCCGATCGTGATCCTCATCATCACCACGGACGTCACGGACACCACTGGAGCCCCGATCGTGATCCTCATCATCACCACGGACACCACTGGAGCCCCGATCGTGATCCTCATCATCACCTCGGACAAGACGGACACCACTGGAGCCCCGATTGTGATCCTCATCATCACCACGGACGTCACGGACACCACTGGAGCCCCGATTGTGATCCTCATCATCACCACGGACAAGACGGGCACCACTGGAGCCCCGATCGTGATCCTCACCATCACCACGGACATCACGGACACCACTGAAGCCCCGATCGTGATCCTTACCATCACCACGGACGTCACGGACACCACTGAAGCCCCGATCGTGATCCTCATCATCACCACGGACACCACTGGAGCCCCGATCGTGATCCTCATCATCACCTCGGACAAGACGGACACCACTGGAGCCCCGATTGTGATCCTCATCATCACCACGGACGTCACGGACACCACTGGAGCCCCGATCGTGATCCTCACCATCACCACGGACATCACGGACACCACTGGAGCCCCGATCGTGATCCTCATCATCACCACGGACGTCACGGACACCACTGGAGCCCCGATCGTGATCCTCATCATCACCACGGACACCACTGGAGCCCCGATCGTGATCCTCATCATCACCTCGGACAAGACGGACACCACTGGAGCCCCGATCGTGATCCTCATCATCACCACGGACACCACTGGAGCCCCGATCGTGATCCTCATCATCACCACGGACGTCACGGACACCACTGGAGCCCCGATCGTGATCCTCACCATCACCACGGACATCACGGACACCACTGGAGCCCCGATCGTGATCCTCATCATCACCACGGACGTCACGGACACCACTGGAGCCCCGATCGTGATCCTCATCATCACCACGGACGTCACGGACACCACTGGAGCCCCGATCGTGATCCTCACCATCACCACGGACATCTCGGACACCACTGGAGCCCCGATCGTGATCCTCATCATCACCACGGACATCACGGACACCACTGAAGCCCCGATCGTGATCCTTACCATCACCACGGACGTCACGGACACCACTGAAGCCCCGATCGTGATCCTCATCATCACCACGGACACCACTGGAGCCCCGATCGTGATCCTCATCATCACCTCGGACAAGACGGACACCACTGGAGCCCCGATTGTGATCCTCATCATCACCACGGACGTCACGGACACCACTGGAGCCCCGATCGTGATCCTCACCATCACCACGGACATCACGGACACCACTGGAGCCCCGATCGTGATCCTCATCATCACCACGGACGTCACGGACACCACTGGAGCCCCGATCGTGATCCTCATCATCACCACGGACACCACTGGAGCCCCGATCGTGATCCTCATCATCACCTCGGACAAGACGGACACCACTGGAGCCCCGATCGTGATCCTCATCATCACCACGGACACCACTGGAGCCCCGATCGTGATCCTCATCATCACCACGGACACCACTGAAGCCCCGATCGTGATCCTCATCATCACCACGGACACCACTGGAGCCCCGATCGTGATCCTCATCATCACCTCGGACAAGACGGACACCACTGGAGCCCCGATTGTGATCCTCATCATCACCACGGACGTCACGGACACCACTGGAGCCCCGATCGTGATCCTCACCATCACCACGGACATCACGGACACCACTGGAGCCCCGATCGTGATCCTCATCATCACCACGGACGTCACGGACACCACTGGAGCCCCGATCGTGATCCTCATCATCACCACGGACACCACTGGAGCCCCGATCGTGATCCTCATCATCACCTCGGACAAGACGGACACCACTGGAGCCCCGATCGTGATCCTCATCATCACCACGGACACCACTGGAGCCCCGATCGTGATCCTCATCATCACCACGGACGTCACGGACACCACTGGAGCCCCGATCGTGATCCTCACCATCACCACGGACATCACGGACACCACTGGAGCCCCGATCGTGATCCTCATCATCACCACGGACGTCACGGACACCACTGGAGCCCCGATCGTGATCCTCATCATCACCACGGACGTCACGGACACCACTGGAGCCCCGATCGTGATCCTCACCATCACCACGGACATCTCGGACACCACTGGAGCCCCGATCGTGATCCTCATCATCACCACGGACGTCACGGACACCACTGGAGCCCCGATCGTGATCCTCATCATCACCACGGACGTCACGGACACCACTGGAGCCCCGATTGTGATCCTCATCATCACCACGGACAAGACTTGCACCACTGGAGCCCCGATCGTGATCCTCACCATCACCACGGACATCACGGACACCACTGGAGCCCCGATCGTGATCCTTACCATCACCACGGACGTCACGGACACCACTGGAGCCCCGATCGTGATCCTCATCATCACCACGGACACCACTGGAGCCCCGATCGTGATCCTCATCATCACCACGGACGTCACGGACACCACTGGAGCCCCGATCGTGATCCTCATCATCACCACGGACGTCACGGACACCACTGGAGCCCCGATTGTGATCCTCATCATCACCACGGACAAGACGGGCACCACTGGAGCCCCGATCGTGATCCTCACCATCACCACGGACATCACGGACACCACTGGAGCCCCGATCGTGATCCTTACCATCACCACGGACGTCACGGACACCACTGAAGCCCCGATCGTGATCCTCATCATCACCACGGACACCACTGGAGCCCCGATCGTGATCCTCATCATCACCTCGGACAAGACGGACACCACTGGAGCCCCGATTGTGATCCTCATCATCACCACGGACGTCACGGACACCACTGGAGCCCCGATCGTGATCCTCACCATCACCACGGACATCACGGACACCACTGGAGCCCCGATCGTGATCCTCATCATCACCACGGACACCACTGGAGCCCCGATCGTGATCCTCATCATCACCTCGGACAAGACGGACACCACTGGAGCCCCGATCGTGATCCTCATCATCACCACGGACACCACTGGAGCCCCGATCGTGATCCTCATCATCACCACGGACGTCACGGACACCACTGGAGCCCCGATCGTGATCCTCATCATCACCACGGACGTCACGGACACCACTGGAGCCCCGATCGTGATCCTCATCATCACCACGGACACCACTGGAGCCCCGATCGTGATCCTCATCATCACCTCGGACAAGACGGACACCACTGGAGCCCCGATCGTGATCCTCATCATCACCACGGACACCACTGGAGCCCCGATCGTGATCCTCATCATCACCACGGACGTCACGGACACCACTGGAGCCCCGATCGTGATCCTCATCATCACCACGGACGTCACGGACACCACTGGAGCCCCGATTGTGATCCTCACCATCACCACGGACGTCACAGACACCACTGGAGCCCCGATTGTGATCCTCACCATCACCACGGACGTCACGGACACCACTGGAGCCCCGATCGTGATCCTCATCATCACCACGGACGTCACGGACACCACTGGAGCCCCGATCGTGATCCTCATCATCACCACGGACGTCACGGACACCACTCGAGCCCCGATTGTGATCCTCATCATCACCACGGACAAGACGGGCACCACTGGAGCCCCGATCGTGATCCTCACCATCACCACGGACATCACGGACACCACTGGAGCCCCGATCGTGATCCTTACCATCACCACGGACGTCACGGACACCACTGGAGCCCCGATCGTGATCCTCATCATCACCACGGACATCACGGACACCACTGGAGCCCCGATCGTGATCCTTACCATCACCACGGACGTCACGGACACCACTGGAGCCCCGATCGTGATCCTCATCATCACCACGGACGTCACGGACACCACTGGAGCCCCGATTGTGATCCTCACCATCACCACGGACGTCACGGACACCACTGGAGCCCCGATCGTGATCCTCATCATCACCACGGACGTCACGGACACCACTGGAGCCCCGATCGTGATCCTCATCATCACCACGGACGTCACGGACACCACTGGAGCCCCGATCGTGATCCTCACCATCACCACGGACATCACGGACACCACTGGAGCCCCGATCGTGATCCTCATCATCACCACGGACGTCACGGACACCACTGGAGCCCCGATCGTGATCCTCATCATCACCACGGACGTCACGGACACCACTGGAGCCCCGATCGTGATCCTCACCATCACCACGGACATCACGGACACCACTGGAGCCCCGATCGTGATCCTCATCATCACCACGGACGTCACGGACACCACTGGAGCCCCGATCGTGATCCTCATCATCACCACGGACATCACGGACACCACTGGAGCCCCGATTGTGATCCTCATCATCACCACGGACAAGACGGGCACCACTGGAGCCCCGATCGTGATCCTCACCATCACCACGGACATCACGGACACCACTGGAGCCCCGATCGTGATCCTTACCATCACCACGGACGTCACGGACACCACTGGAGCCCCGATCGTGATCCTCATCATCACCACGGACACCACTGGAGCCCCGATCGTGATCCTCACCATCACCACGGACATCACGGACACCACTGGAGCCCCGATCGTGATCCTCATCATCACCACGGACGTCACGGACACCACTGGAGCCCCGATCGTGATCCTCATCATCACCACGGACACCACTGGAGCCCCGATCGTGATCCTCATCATCACCTCGGACAAGACGGACACCACTGGAGCCCCGATCGTGATCCTCATCATCACCACGGACGTCACGGACACCACTGGAGCCCCGATCGTGATCCTCATCATCACCACGGACACCACTGGAGCCCCGATCGTGATCCTCATCATCACCACGGACGTCACGGACACCACTGGAGCCCCGATCGTGATCCTCATTATCACCACGGACGTCACGGACACCACTGGAGCCCCGATCGTGATCCTCATCATCACCACGGACGTCACGGACACCACTGGAGCCCCGATCGTGATCCTCATCATCACCACGGACACCACTGGAGCCCCGATCGTGATCCTCATCATCACCTCGGACAAGACGGACACCACTGGAGCCCCGATCGTGATCCTCATCATCACCACGGACGTCACGGACACCACTGGAGCCCCGATCGTGATCCTCATCATCACCACGGACGTCACGGACACCACTGGAGCCCCGATCGTGATCCTCATCATCACCACGGACAAGACGGACACCACTGGAGCCCCGATCGTGATCCTCATCATCACCACGGACGTCACGGACACCACTGGAGCCCCGATCGTGATCCTCATCATCACCACGGACGTCACGGACACCACTGGAGCCCCGATCGTGATCCTCATCATCACCACGGACACCACTGGAGCCCCGATCGTGATCCTTACCATCACCACGGACGTCACGGACACCACTGGAGCCCCGATCGTGATCCTCATCATCACCACGGACGTCACGGACACCACTGGAGCCCCGATTGTGATCCTCATCATCACCACGGACAAGACGGGCACCACTGGAGCCCCGATCGTGATCCTCATCATCACCACGGACGTCACGGACATCACTGGAGCCCCGATCGTGATCCTCATCATCACCACGGACGTCACGGACACCACTGGAGCCCCGATCGTGATCCTCATCATCACCACGGACGTCACGGACACCACTGGAGCCCCGATCGTGATCCTCACCATCACCACGGACGTCACGGACACCACTGGAGCCCCGATCGTGATCCTCATCATCACCACGGACACCACTGGAGCCCCGATCGTGATCCTCATCATCACCACGGACGTCACGGACACCACTGGAGCCCCGATCGTGATCCTCATCATCACCACGGACGTCACGGACACCACTGGAGCCCCGATCGTGATCCTCATCATCACCACGGACGTCACGGACACCACTGGAGCCCCGATCGTGATCCTCATCATCACCACGGACGTCACGGACACCACTGGAGCCCCGATCGTGATCCTCATCATCACCACGGACGTCACGGACATCACTGGAGCCCCGATCGTGATCCTCATCATCACCACGGACGTCACGGACACCACTGGAGCCCCGATCGTGATCCTCATCATCACCACGGACGTCACGGACACCACTGGAGCCCCGATCGTGATCCTCATCATCACCACGGACGTCACGGACACCACTGGAGCCCCGATCGTGATCCTCATCATCACCACGGACGTCACGGACACCACTGGAGCCCCGATTGTGATCCTCACCATCACCACGGACGTCACGGACACCACTGGAGCCCCGATCGTGATCCTCATCATCACCACGGACGTCACGGACACCACTGGAGCCCCGATCGTGATCCTCATCATCACCACGGACGTCACGGACACCACTGGAGCCCCGATCGTGATCCTCACCATCACCACGGACATCACGGACACCACTGGAGCCCCGATCGTGATCCTCATCATCACCACGGACGTCACGGACACCACTGGAGCCCCGATCGTGATCCTCATCATCACCACGGACGTCACGGACACCACTGGAGCCCCGATCGTGATCCTCACCATCACCACGGACATCACGGACACCACTGGAGCCCCGATCGTGATCCTCATCATCACCACGGACGTCACGGACACCACTGGAGCCCCGATCGTGATCCTCATCATCACCACGGACGTCACGGACACCACTGGAGCCCCGATTGTGATCCTCATCATCACCACGGACAAGACGGGCACCACTGGAGCCCCGATCGTGATCCTCACCATCACCACGGACATCACGGACACCACTGGAGCCCCGATCGTGATCCTTACCATCACCACGGACGTCACGGACACCACTGGAGCCCCGATCGTGATCCTCATCATCACCACGGACACCACTGGAGCCCCGATCGTGATCCTCACCATCACCACGGACATCACGGACACCACTGGAGCCCCGATCGTGATCCTCATCATCACCACGGACGTCACGGACACCACTGGAGCCCCGATCGTGATCCTCATCATCACCACGGACACCACTGGAGCCCCGATCGTGATCCTCATCATCACCTCGGACAAGACGGACACCACTGGAGCCCCGATCGTGATCCTCATCATCACCACGGACGTCACGGACACCACTGGAGCCCCGATCGTGATCCTCATCATCACCACGGACACCACTGGAGCCCCGATCGTGATCCTCATCATCACCACGGACGTCACGGACACCACTGGAGCCCCGATCGTGATCCTCATTATCACCACGGACGTCACGGACACCACTGGAGCCCCGATCGTGATCCTCATCATCACCACGGACGTCACGGACACCACTGGAGCCCCGATCGTGATCCTCATCATCACCACGGACACCACTGGAGCCCCGATCGTGATCCTCATCATCACCTCGGACAAGACGGACACCACTGGAGCCCCGATCGTGATCCTCATCATCACCACGGACGTCACGGACACCACTGGAGCCCCGATCGTGATCCTCATCATCACCACGGACAAGACGGACACCACTGGAGCCCCGATCGTGATCCTCATCATCACCACGGACGTCACGGACACCACTGGAGCCCCGATCGTGATCCTCATCATCACCACGGACGTCACGGACACCACTGGAGCCCCGATCGTGATCCTCATCATCACCACGGACACCACTGGAGCCCCGATCGTGATCCTTACCATCACCACGGACGTCACGGACACCACTGGAGCCCCGATCGTGATCCTCATCATCACCACGGACGTCACGGACACCACTGGAGCCCCGATTGTGATCCTCATCATCACCACGGACAAGACGGGCACCACTGGAGCCCCGATCGTGATCCTCATCATCACCACGGACGTCACGGACATCACTGGAGCCCCGATCGTGATCCTCATCATCACCACGGACGTCACGGACACCACTGGAGCCCCGATCGTGATCCTCATCATCACCACGGACGTCACGGACACCACTGGAGCCCCGATCGTGATCCTCACCATCACCACGGACGTCACGGACACCACTGGAGCCCCGATCGTGATCCTCATCATCACCACGGACACCACTGGAGCCCCGATCGTGATCCTCATCATCACCACGGACGTCACGGACACCACTGGAGCCCCGATCGTGATCCTCATCATCACCACGGACGTCACGGACACCACTGGAGCCCCGATCGTGATCCTCATCATCACCACGGACGTCACGGACACCACTGGAGCCCCGATCGTGATCCTCATCATCACCACGGACGTCACGGACACCACTGGAGCCCCGATCGTGATCCTCATCATCACCACGGACGTCACGGACATCACTGGAGCCCCGATCGTGATCCTCATCATCACCACGGACGTCACGGACACCACTGGAGCCCCGATCGTGATCCTCATCATCACCACGGACGTCACGGACACCACTGGAGCCCCGATCGTGATCCTCATCATCACCACGGACGTCACGGACACCACTGGAGCCCCGATCGTGATCCTCATCATCACCACGGACGTCACGGACACCACTGGAGCCCCGATTGTGATCCTCACCATCACCACGGACGTCACGGACACCACTGGAGCCCCGATCGTGATCCTCATCATCACCACGGACGTCACGGACACCACTGGAGCCCCGATCGTGATCCTCATCATCACCACGGACGTCACGGACACCACTCGAGCCCCGATTGTGATCCTCATCATCACCACGGACAAGACGGGCACCACTGGAGCCCCGATCGTGATCCTCATCATCACCACGGACGTCACGGACACCACTGGAGCCCCGATCGTGATCCTCATCATCACCACGGACGTCACGGACACCACTGGAGCCCCGATCGTGATCCTCATCATCACCACGGACGTCACGGACACCACTGGAGCCCCGATCGTGATCCTCATCATCACCACGGACGTCACGGACACCACTGGAGCCCCGATCGTGATCCTCATCATCACCAAGGACAAGACGGACACCACTGGAGCCCCGATCGTGATCCTCATCATCACCACGGAAGTCACGGACACCACCGGAGCCCCGATCGTGATCCTCATCATCACCACGGACGTCACGGACACCACTGGAGCCCCGATTGTGATCCTCACCATCACCACGGACGTCACGGACACCACTGGAGCCCCGATTGTGATCCTCACCATCACCACGGACGTCACAGACACCACTGGAGCCCCGATTGTGATCCTCACCATCACCACGGACGTCACGGACACCACTGGAGCCCCGATCGTGATCCTCATCATCACCACGGACGTCACGGACACCACTGGAGCCCCGATCGTGATCCTCATCATCACCACGGACGTCACGGACACCACTGGAGCCCCGATTGTGATCCTCATCATCACCACGGACAAGACGGGCACCACTGGTGCCCCGATCGTGATCCTCACCATCACCACGGACATCACGGACACCACTGGAGCCCCGATCGTGATCCTTACCATCACCACGGACGTCACGGACACCACTGGAGCCCCGATCGTGATCCTCATCATCACCTCGGATAAGACGGACACCACTGGAGCCCCGATCGTGATCCTCATCATCACCACGGACGTCATGGACACCACTGGAGCCCCGATCGTGATCCTCATCATCACCACGGACGTCACGGACACCACTGGAGCCCCGATCGTGATCCTCATCATCACCACGGACGTCACGGACACCACTGGAGCCCCGATCGTGATCCTCATCATCACCACGGACAAGACGGACACCACTGGAGCCCCGATCGTGATCCTCATCATCACCACGGACGTCACGGACACCACTGGAGCCCCGATCGTGATCCTCATCATCACCACGGACGTCACGGACACCACTGGAGCCCCGATTGTGATCCTCACCATCACCACGGACGTCACGGACACCACTGGAGCCCCGATTGTGATCCTCACCATCACCACGGACGTCACAGACACCACTGGAGCCCCGATTGTGATCCTCACCATCACCACGGACGTCACGGACACCACTGGAGCCCCGATTGTGATCCTCACCATCACCACGGACGTCACGGACACCACTGGAGCCCCGATTGTGATCCTCACCATCACTACGGACATCACGGACACCACTGGAGCCCCGATCGTGATCCTCATCATCACCACGGACGTCACGGACACCACTGGAGCCCCGATCGTGATCCTCACCATCACCACGGACGTCACGGACACCACTGGAGCCCCAATTGTGATCCTCACCATCACCACGGACGTCACGGACACCACTGGAGCCCCGATCGTGATCCTCACCATCACCACGGACGTCACGGACACCACTGGAGCACCGATCGTGAAATCAAGTATCTCGTTGAACTATAAATCCCCGAAAATTATCATTTATAATTGAAATGCATTTCGATGTATAATTCATAATGTATGCACTAAAAATAAACAAAATTTGTTTGCTGTTAAGTAATCCTCCAAGTCGGGAAAATAGGGATTACTCGTGACTCCTCATTTCCTCCTTCAGCTCGATAATAGGGCGAGATGCAAACGACCCTTGATTCCTTCCACTCTCCATTCCATTTCCTTTCTTTATTCTCCTTCCTTGCTCACTATTCATAATGGGAGAGAAATAAGGAGAGGACCGAGTAGTCTAATGGAGTGGACTACGAATCGAATGGAGACGCATTCGGAACAAAATATTGTCACGTTCCATCTCCAGAAATATTATAGACTATCCAAATTAAGATAACAATTAGATTTGTTCATAAATGGGTACATCCATCTCTGGTTGGTTCATTCATCCGGCAGAGGGCACACTTCCCTTCCCCTCAGGCAAACTTCCTGTATACATCCACTAATTAGTCTCATCTTCATCGTTAATTCTCTCCTCTCAACAATCTCTCCAGTTCATGCGATATCTGCCCATTCCTGAATCTGCGATATCCTCTTCCACTCCGTCATAAAATTGGAAATCGCACTCGAACATACTCGAACAACATTTCCAACAAATTCGATCTACAGTTCTCTTCCCTCTTTGAGCCATTAATTTTGTATTGTTTTCATCAAATATTAGTTTTTATTCCTGCCCTCTCTTTATCCATCCTCGATCTCCCAATTGTTCACTCTTCTCTCTCTCGTTCTCTTCTCTCCTCTCCCGATGTTCACATATTAAATCTTTATACTGCATATCATCACCCTCAAATCTCCGTTTCATTCCCACTTATTAATATTCGTCCCTCTCTTTAATCCTCTTCCTCTATTCCATATCAAGTTATTTCTCTCTTCTTTATCCGCGCATCTTCCTCTCAACACCTCAATGTCAATAGTGACCACTCAAGAGCAGACAGGGAGGGAGGGGAGGGAGGGGGGGGGAGGGGGAGGGAAGGAGTGGAGGTGGGAGGTGGGGGGGGGGGGGAGGGGAGAGGAGCAGATATCAACAAAGCCAGGTGATATCTCGTCTCTCCTCTGGTTGGCTCTCTTCCCTCTCAGTCCACTATAGTCAAACGGTCTCCATAATATTGTGCTTCCTTCCAGGGGAATCGACCTTGCCTCTCTCTCCGTGTTGTTGGGTGGTCAGAGAATCGCCCTCCCATTCGACAGTTTGAACTCTGATTGAAATGGTGGATAAAACCTCCATCATGTCCTCTCTATTTTCATTCGATGGTAAAGGGAGGAGGGATCAAGGGCTCCATTCCCCTTTCGCTCCATTAGGAATGCATCCATCGGTCTCCAATGGGATGAGAAAAGGGCTGCCAGAGAGTGAGCGAGAGTGCAAACATTTCATTTCCTTCCTCGGACCTGCATGAGATCTCTACTCATTTCTCGATCGATGGAATCTCAATCCATTTCAACTCATTCACTTTCTCCTTCTTTGAATCACGTCGATTCTCTACCAGTTCCTTCTAATCCTCAACAAACAAACCATTCGATTCACGCCATGTCGAATTTAGCGCTCGTTTGCATTCTACCAGTTCACTCTGCTCCCCTCTTCAACCTAATCTCTCACTCTTATTCAACCACTCATAACAACAAACACTTCCACAATCACAGAGTACTTTACAATTGAAGGGAGAAGTGCTGCCCTCTCTCAAATTTCATCTGTCTCTCCTCCCTTTCAAATCTGCCTAATCCTCAGTAGTCAGACTCCGATAATGGAGCGTTCTCTTTCCTCCTCGATCCTTCCCCGTCCTCTCTTTCCTCCTCGATCCTCCCCGTCTCCTCTCTCCCTCATCCCTTCCCTCTCATCTAATTTGCCTCTCCATTCCAATCACTTTACATGGATGATCACTCGATGAGCGGTCTCTATCTCTCCCCTCTTTCTTTTCTTTCCTTCCGTTTCCGTCTCTTGTTTCCTGTGATTGTCACTGATAATGTTGTGATAAGGGGTAATCTGATGCACTCTGTCACTTCTTCTTCTCTGACTCGTCTCCATAGAGAATCTTTCCCTCTCACTGATTCATAACTGGGGGAGTGCTCAATACCGCTCTCACTTCTTCTTCTACTACTCATTAGATGTCACCTTATTGCCACACCGAGTTGTCTGCTATGCAAGTGAAGAGTGTTTAGCATTCCCCTTTCCCTTGTATTTTCATCTTTCCCTTACCTCTCTTTCTCTATTACTCTTTTTGATCTCTTCCTCTCCCCTCCCATTCACTTTTCCTCTTCGTACACTAGCTCTTTCTTATCCATAAAATGGCTTGGCTGCACACTGTAAATGGGCTATTCCCCTCTTCCTCGACAAACACGACTAGCAACTAGTACTGTCCCTTGCCAGTCTCCACTTGAACTGGGATGACACATCTTCTCCCTTCAGGGGACGGAATGGAGTTGAGAGGGGAGACGAGTCATACTCTCCACTGCTTCTCTCACCATCTCCCTCTTCTTCCTCCCTCACTCACAAGGTCACGGCCTCTCCCTCTCTCCACTCTCAATTCCTTATCATTTTGTTCTATCGCCAGTCGGTTCTGTTTCTATCCCTCTTTCTCTTCTCTTATCCTCTGCCTTTCCCTCCTCCTCCTCCTCCTCTTCTCTCCTCCAATAACTCCTTCCTCCCTAGCGGGTTCTCCTATTTCTCAATTCTCCATGCTCATTTCGTGCTCCTCCGTTGTTTTCACTCCGTTCACTCAAGTTTTCTTGCGAATATTTTTCTCACATTTCATATTCTTTATTCATGGTGTACTTCCCTCCGCACTTTCTTTCATTTCTATCTGTTCCATCCGTAGATGACTATTCTTCTCTCCTTTCTCCAGATTGAGCCTTCACTCATTTTGAGCAGCTTTAGTCACTCCCCCCTGAGGTCATGTTTCCGCTTTCCTTCTCTCTTCCGTCCCAGTACTCCTTCCTCCTCTCTCCACACTTCTTTTTTGCCCCTATCATCAATCAGAGACTGGAAAAATTTGTAGGAGAGAAGATGGAGGAAACTGGAGAGAGATGTGATCCCATTCGAACTTCCCTTCATTTTATGTCTTGCGGTTTCAAGTTGCCCCGTTTGTGATTATCCTCCTATTTGTGCCTAGATGCGACAATGAAAGAGTTGATAAAGAGGGATCGATCGGCTGAGGAATTCACTCACTGGCTCAATGGTTTGTCACTTTTATCTATCTTATTCCCAGTCTATCTTGAAATCAAGCACCATCTGTGATAATCATTTCTTTGTAAATTTCTCTTCGTTCTTCCTCTTCTCTTTCTGATCTTTGATCTCTGCAGGCTGCAGTCAGCCCCTCCTCATCTCCTCTCCTCCCTACACTGGCAAGACTTCCTTCGTCAACCAGGTATCTCTCCCATCCCCATCCCTCCTATTGCTACCAGTCGACTTGGATGGATTAGACAGTGGTTCGCACGTCCTCCCTTCCCCATTCCCTCCTTCTCACCTCCCCCCCTCTCTTTGAGTGCCCTCCCCTAAGTGACTCCTCCCATATGGTCTCCCCTCTCTACCGATAGATGAGGTCATCCTTCCATATGATGAAGCGACAAAATAGGAGTGTTACGAAGGGCAGAAGGGAGATGGGAAGACTCAATTACTGCTACTCCCCCCCCCCTTCATAGACTCCACTTCGAGTACTCATTCCATGGAGAGAAGCAGTGTTCATTCGAGGGCGCCAATTCCTTTTCCGGGTGATTTGCAACTGTTTTGGTGTGGAATAGGTCCATCTGTCCCTATTGGAGATGATTCAATCTGAATGGGGAGAGAGAGCATCCAATATCGAGAAATGGGGAAGGGAAAGAAGTAAGAGGTGGATGAAAAGAAGCATCGTTCCTCTCTTCCGCTTCACTTTTTGTCTTTATTCGATTCGGAAGTGAGTCAACTCCGTTAGACTCCGCTACTCGATTGACTAGGAATGACGGCATCAGACTCTTCTAACAATTGGCAGTGTTGCCAGTAGACTAAGTTGATTTAGCATACTGCCCTCTCCTCTCCTCTCTCCTATCCATTGAAAGATTGGAATGGAAGTCCCCCGACGGATCCCCCTAACTCAATAGAATTCACCCTCACTGGACTTCCTTCCGAGGTTCCGAAGACTATTGGAAGGAGAAGGGGAAGAATGGAAGTAGGACCACCCATGCTGAAATTGACTTTGATTGACGGGAGAGTACTAACGCTTACGGGGAAGGAAGAAAGGGAAGGAGCTGAGAAGGAGCTAAGTCCTTCAAGGAAGAGTTTCAGAGACAATTCCTTGAAGGGTTGCAAGTTTTGTGACAGGGTGTGTCCCATCAATCGTGCTTGTCCCCCTTCCCTCCCTAGAGTAATCCATCCCTTTTTCAATCTGTCTCCGATTAGGTTAGTCTCCAGAGGGAATCCAGAAGTGGCATTGTCCCGAATGTTGATTCAGAAGGTGAGTGGGATGGAGAGACGACTCTTCTCACAGTAACCCGACCCCCCCCCCACCCCCCCCCCTTCCTCCCCCAGGGCTGACCCCTGAATTAGACAGAGGCAATGATTACTCGTGTGGGATCGAGTTACTGGGGGCGCATCCCTTGTCCCTCCTCATTCCTATGATCTCTCTCTCTCTCCCTCCATCCCTTTCTCTTTCCCTCATTCAGAGAGGTTTCGTGTTCATCGGTCGTCGGTCAATTTGAGTATGGTTACTAATTGAGATGGCGTGAAACATAACTAGAGAGGAAGGAAGGAAGCTTCTCGAAGAGAGAGGGAGTGCGGGGAGGGAAGGAGAGGGCAGTGGGACCAATCTGTCCACCAATTGGTGCTCATCCATCCACACAGAATAAGATATCGTGAGAAGAGTGAATAAAATCAGTGCTCGATTGATTTCAGCTGGAGTCGGAGTCGGAGTGTGCAGCAGTCCATTACTGTAGTCGAGCTGAGCCCGCATCGATCGATACTGCGAGTTTACTGAGGAATCTCGCGACGCAATTAGTACGGTAAGTGAGAATCGAGAATGAAGAAGGGTAATGAATGGCTCTCAGTCGATTCCCCAATCTCGTGCTACCGTATCTATCGTCAGTAACACTTTTGGCCGATGTTTCCTCATCGATCGACCACTACTTGGCACTGCCTCTCGGTGAGAACCATCCATTTTGAAATACCTTTATGTAACTGGAATACCCTTTCTAAAGATCGCAACATAAATGGATAGTTGATCTTCGATCTCTTGAGCTTCTCTGCCCCTCCCTCCGAAGCCTCTCTTCATCGTCATCGACAACGTTCTTCCAGAGATCTATGACGTTGTTCACAAGGTTCGCCATTGATCGAGAGTAAAAGAGTAGTGAAAGGTCCTTTGATCGACGGATCATTCACTTTTTTTTGCTCCTTACCGGGGTGGTCTTTCTTCTTTCTTCTCACTCCCATTCTCACCTTATCCTAACTCTCAATGACCCGTGGGAAGAGAGAAGAACCATTCGTTGTTCAAAGACCGGCGATCAAAGAAATCCGGATAAGAATGAATAAGAGGGAAGACTTCCGGGGGATCTTCGATTGCCTAGTGATGACGTAATGAATTCCAGCTGCAGTCGTCACTTCCCTCCTGGTTGAAATTCGTAGTGACTACAAGGACTCTCCCTACTCATGAGGTGCAGCCAGAGACCAGAGATTCGAAGGGTTAAAGGGAATGATTGATGTTCCTCCCTGATGTTCATCTCTCTCAGTACCTCCGTCACTTCTCATCCTTCCATGAGTTTTCTCTCTCGGGGGAAGAGGAGGAATTGAGGGAATTCGCCCATTCTCGCCTTCCTCAATGCAGGGAAGAAGATGTAGTCCATGCCAGTATGGTACGTACTCCTTCCTTCTCTCTTCCCATCTCCATCCTTTCAGGGTTCCTGGTTCTACGTGGATCAAGTGGGACGAGCCCTTGACTACGGATTACTGCAGCCGGATGACCTTCCCATCGGTGAGAGGGTGCTACTGATGAGAGAGAGAGGGAGAATTCAGGGACTGAGCAACTCTTGTCTTCACTCTGTTCCTCTCCTTCTCTACCCACTCGACTCTCCATCTACCTCATGCTCATCAAGGTAGGCACAGTACTCGATGGAGAATCAGAAGTATCTCAGGCCTCCCGTCGTCCTCCTTCTCACTCCGATCTCCTCTCAGTGGGGCAGATCATGGTCAACGACGTCCTCCCAAGCATCCAGAAGGTAGTCCTCTCCTCTCTCTCTTCCCTTCTGATCTTTGATCTCTTCAGGATCTGGAAGATCTGTCTCCGATCCTCTCCTGTTCCGATCCCGTGATTCTCTCTGGTTCATGGGTTGACTTCGATGGGGATCTCTCTCCCTATCACACTGCATGGGCTGATCACTACAAGGTGAGAAGACTACCATCACTATCTATCCACTAGCGACCTCTTCCACCTGCACTCTAAGTTCTATTACGTTTAGGTGAAGAAGCGTAAGACAGCACAGGATCTGGTGGAGCTTGCCTATCACCTCGCCCACTCGAGTGAGTCCATCTTCTGCATTGGTATACGGTGGTTGAAGTTGGGGGTCTGGTGGGTCAGGAATGTGAGCAGCTTCCCTTGCCACATCCGGGAAGGAGAAGTGTACAATGGGTCTCATGGCAGTGAACGATTAGATCTCTCCCTCATTTGTTCCTCCTGTCACCCGAAGGAGAGAGAGAGGGTGGGGAGGGGGAGGGGGGAGATAATGGACTCAACCCAGAAGAGACCTCTCTGATGCATATTGACATGGGAGATGTGGAGGAACGATTAGGCGTATTTCTTAGAGGAGACAGAGGGGCAGAGGGGTAATCTGGGGAAGGGGCTATTCCAAGATGGCCCCTTTCTACCCTGTAGGTCTGAGTAAATCGTCTGAAATTGGAGGAGTATGGGCTTGAAAGTGTTAGAGCAGTCGAGGTGGTCTCCAATATATAAATGGAATTGCTCAGTAGAGGGAAGGAAGGGGTGGAAATGGCATCTCTATTGGGAAGCAGGAGGAGATTCAATGGATTGAGATTGAGTAGTGATTGGTGACGTCATCAGATGGTTGCAGTGTGTTCCGTGGATGAGTCCCTGCTGGTCCTCCATTCTCTGGGTGCGGGTCGTCTCTCGCTCGCTTGTCCTGTCTTCGATGAGGAAACGACTGGTCTACTCGAAAGAGTGGGATGCAGGGTGGAGAGGATGGATGAGCAGGTAGAGAGTGGAGGAACTTCGGGAGAAGGAGATAGACAACGAAAGAACTATGGTAATGTATTGAGGAGGACTTCGTGTTCCTTTGTTCTCTCGGAGATCTCAATAGGATATCGGAGCTACTCAATCCAGGTTAGTTGTCATTTGAAGTAATCATAATTATACTTGGACGTGCTCTGACTGATCTTTGATATATCCAGTTTCTCCTTCTCCTCCTTCTTCCTCCTCGATCTCACTCGGATTCCTGGCTGCAGCCTCAAGAGGTCACGTGGAAGTGTGCGAGAAGATTCTCGATCGACGACCAGAGGTCAGTTCCACCTACAGAAGAAACAGAAGGGAATAAGAAGTGAGAGAGAAAGGCACTCCATTGCAGACTGTGCTTCTCTCTTCCTCTCCCTCCTCGGATGGCCAATGGAATGGATTGAGAGCCGCAGCCTGCGGGAATCATCTTCCTGTTCTCGAGATGCTCATCAGAAGAGGTCTTTTCTCTTCCCTTCTCTCCCTCCCATTCCCATCATCACCTCTTCCATTAGCATTCAAATGAGTCCTTCTTCTTCTCTTTTTCGTCCGATCGACTCAACGACCTCATTAGGGAAGGAAGGCATTAGACAATGAGGCTGTCACGAATTATCTAGAGAGGGAAGAAGGGGATACACCGACTGAGAGGAGCCACTCTCCAGATATCGAAACTAGTAGGCATATCGAGAAGATGTGCAGAATGGCTTGATCAATCTTCACTCCATTCAGTAGCTGTAGTTGTTGTCTGCATCGTGTGAGGATTGATTGCTTTCAGTCAGGTGTCGTAATACTCGATGCAATTCATGGGTAATGGGAGGTACTCAGAGTGACTGAGGTTGTAAATCAACTGAGGTACGCCAGAAATACTAATGAAGTAACAGATGGGAGTTTGGAGAGCGAGAAGAATACTGTATTGTCCATTGATTGTTCCGTTCAGGAGTTCCCGTTGATGAATGTGGAAAAGGAGGAAGGACTGCACTAAGAGCAGCTGCATGGTGGGTGCAATCACTTGATCTTTGATATCTTCCCTTCTCTGGATGAGGAGGGACTGCGGGAGATCTCCCTTCCTTTGATGAGAACAATCCGATAGGGATGACACATTAGATGGACTGATCCATGCCCACTCCTATTGTATATCAAGTGGAAGGCTACACTCTCCTCACTCTTCACACTCTCTTGTCTTGAAAGGGGTAGATCAAAAGAGAGACCGCCCTCTTGAGATGACACTCAACGAGTGAAATGATGCACCCTTCCCGAGTGACTTGATGAGGGAATGAGATGCCATTAGGGGCCAGATGCATGTGAGAAGTGAGACCCGAAAGGGAGGAGATAAGGGATCCATTCCATTGCAGGGCAGGCCATCGAGAGGTCGTTGCATCGCTACTCCACGCCAAGGCTGACGTCGAGAAGAGGGATTCAGAGGGTGCGATCTCTCCCCTCCCCTCTCTCTAGTGATTGATTGAATGCAGGTCGCACTGCTCTCATGGCAGCTTCCTTCATGGAGAACAACGAGATCGTCGAGGATCTCCTCAAGGCGGGAGCCGATCCCAATGTCTGTTGACTGGTTGTGATGAGAGTGAGGGGGGATTGCAGTGCGTGGATTCATCGGGAGCGACTGCTCTCCATCTCGTGCTGTCGAATGGATGCAGAGGGGAGAGACATCGACTCACTCTCAACACTCTTCTCCAATGTGAGCACTCTGAGGGGAGATCATTGGGACACACAACTACTCTTCATTGCCAGTGAATGTGGACAGAGATTGATTGCAGTCAAATCTCGGGTGGATCTGGTTGATTCTCACGGTCGTACGTGCATCCATCTCGCTGCCTACCACGGGGACGAATGTCTTGAGACTATCGCCAGACACACCGAGCACATTGATCTACCCGTGAGTGAGAGAGAGACTACGGTAGGATAGATTGTCGTTGCAGGACTCAGATGGACGAACTCCCCTGATGTTGGCATCGAGTCAGGGACAGGTCGATTCAGTGCAGATGCTTGTGAGCAGAGGAGCCAACATTGACTCGATCGATGATCAGGTGAGAGGGAGAGGGGATGGAGTAGGGATGATGCAATGGTTGGAGGGTCGAACTGCCCTCATCCTGGGGGCCATCAATGGACATCTATCCATCGTCGACCTCCTTCTGAGTATGGGAGCAGATGAGGGACACAAGGTGAGCAGAGAAGGGTGTGAGATCCCATTGTGGTGCACTGTGCTCAAGACTCGCAACAGTTTCCGGGGGATAAGAGATCGGAGGGAATTAGAGAGAAGCCGAAGAGAGGAAGGGGCAGGTGGTCAGAGGGGAGAGACACACCATCAAATGGACACCTAATTCGAGTGAAGGGGCAGTGCATGTCTCATTCAATCAAGTAAAGGAGATACGTGTTGAGAGGGGCGAGATTGCCCACTGATGATGCAATCACAGGACAACGAGGGGGCCACTGCCCTTCATTACGCAGTCCGTCACAAGAGTCTGGAATTGACTCGAGCTCTCGCCACGACTTCTATCGTATCCACGTGCGACTCGCAGGGAAACACTCCATTGATCGTAGCTGCGGAGTACCCGAATGTAGAGGTACTGTAGAGGGGAGAGGATACTGTAGGAGAGATTGATTGATTGGCTTGCAGGTGATTCGTGAGTTGGTGCAGTGTGGTTCTTCCCCTTCTGCTCAATCTCTGGAAGGACAGACTGCATTGAGAGTGGCTGCATTGGCAGGGCATGAGAGTGTGAGAGGAGAGGAGGAGAGAGGAGACTGACCCCCCCCCTTGCAGATAGTGAGACTACTCTCAGAACGAGTGGGAGACTGTGAACAGAAGGATGTGGAAGGTGAGATTCCCCTCCTCCCTCCCTCATCTCCCCCTCCAGGTACTCCCCTCCTCCATTCCCTCCTCATCTCCAATCAACTCTCCATGGCTTCCACTCTCCTCTCTCTGGGTGCTTCTCCCTCCACTAGAGATGCCCATGGAAGGACTGCTGCTCACATCGTGAGATTGACTAGTGATGAATAGAATGATCTCTCCTCTCAGGTCTCTTCACGAGATGACGTGGCTGCTGCACGACTTCTACTGAGAACGACGAGAGAAGGAGGCATATTCGAGGAGAGAGACGAAGGAGGTCAGAACAGATGAATGCTCGCCCATTCTCGTAGTGGGATACGAGTGGAATAGAAACATCTTGATAAAGGGAAACGGAAGTTCTCCCATCGTAGGTCGTACTCCTCTGATGACGGGAGTGTGGGCTGGTCACTACTCCATCGCCTCGTTCCTCCTCGAAGTGGCCAATGTCGACCCCAATGCCGTCGATAATCAGGTACTCCCCCCTCTCCTTCATCAGTCGATGACTTGGACTGTAATGGAAGAATGATGTTGAGGGTGCGTCGTCCCTCTCAGTGGCAGTTCAACTCGGCCATCGGGAACTAGTCCATCTACTATTGAGGTGGAGTAGAGAGAGGGGGGAGTCACTCTTGGAAGTCTCCTTCAGATTGGGAGCCGATCCTTCCATCAGAGACAAGGCGGGAAGGACTGCTCACGATGTGGCACGAATCACTGGCAAGGAGAATATCAGGTAGGAGAGAGGGAGGGGGAGAGTATCTATTCCTGATTCAGGGTGATGCTCAAGTCAGCCACAGGATCTGCCGATTCCTCTGGATTCGGTAGCATGCCCTCCTCGCCCCTCGAAGTGGCTAGGAATGGTAGGGAGAGACTAAAAAAACTGATCTTTCATCTCTCCATTTAGGTGCTCATCTCGCGAGAAGAACTTCCTTCGTATTGGCTGCTCCCCTCTGAGAACCCCCTCCCTTCCCCCTCCTTCTTATGTTCTAGCAGCTCAGGTTATTCATCAGCGAAGCTTATAGTGTATTTCTCTGTTTTCCCTGTTATCATGGATTGCTCCAATGCTCGTTCCTTCCTTTCAACACTTGCACAATGTCCTTCTGCTTGCTCCCTTTCACTTCCTCCTGTCTACCTCCCCTTCCCCCTCCCCCCCCCCCCCTGTGCAGTACTTCTCCTCCCCTCTCGATCTCCCTCCCGATGGCTGCACAATGAGACAGTGAGACAGTGTATTCCTTCGTTCTTCTCCCCTTCATCGATTGCTTCTCAACCCGCAGTGACCTACCATCCACATTGTTAGTGCCAATAATAGATTCATTGCATAATTATTCGTAATAACTCCGAAATCTCTTCGATAGAATTCCCGTAATTCAACAGACCGGTGACCCCTCTCATAATTGTATGCCAATTGCTGCTGTGCATCAATAATTCATAATAAACCCTATTTTTTCAGTTAATATCGTTTCCACATAAATTTAATCCGTTAGATGCGGATCCGTTCCCTTCAACAACAAACATAAATAAACGACACGCATTGAAATATTCAGCAAAGTTACGCGGCCTTTTTCACAAAAGCAGCTGTCAAGAATTTGAAAATCAAAGCGTAGCGAGTATAATATACTATCAATACTATCAAATCTTCTGAATCCGAGATGGGATCTTTACCTCGAGAGGCGATTATTATTCAGCTGCCTCAAATGGAAGGAAGAATCTCCGATGAGAAGGTACGTCTATATTCAAATGAAAATTCAAGATTATCTTCAAGGTTTTCAAGTTTCTCACATCTTTCTATAATCTGTACTCCTCATTTCATGAATATCGATTTGATTTGAATAGTCTGACAGCATTAGAACGACAGGTGAGAATGAAGAGACGGAAGTTGATTCATCGTCCTTCTCCCCAGTGTCTCTCTGATTACTCCGCCCCCTCCCTCATCAATGTCTATCGAAGACTTCGTTCTCGACGAAACCTCCAATTCTTCAAGCACATTCCCTTTGAGAGGTGAACTACTAATCATTCGATAGTATTGGGTCTTTTCAAGGGAAATCTTGTCTGCCTTGGTGTTCCTTCGTCTCAATTTCGTCCCTCTCTGCTATCAAATCAATGAGGATCCATGGGTGGGAGAAGGGGAGGAATCAGAGGACAGCCCATCTTCAGCATCCTCTTCTCAAATGGATCGAGAAATCGATGGAAGTGGAACAAGTTATGAAATCAGTGATTCATCATCACTATGCAACTGGGGTCTACCAAGTGAAGGAACAATTCACAAATATTTACATAAAAGTTCTGTTTTTTAGGATTCGTTAATTTCCGAAGGTCCTAATAATCATTCGTGGTGGTCGAAGAGAATAATGAATGATGAGGAAGCAAGAGAATATCCATCTGAATGGTCTGATATCCATCGATTAGGAGTCAGAGGAATAGAGGAATACTCACTCACTGATTGACCCGCACACTTGCTTTGTTTTGTTGATATCTTCATTCGTAATAAATACACCTTGCGTGAGTAAAGATACGACGTGTATTGTGAGAGTACTGTGGAAGAAATGAGATGAAGCCGTGAGGAGATCATTCGAGGGAATGGAGGTGATTTGAAGAAGTAGATCACACTCGGGATTTCATCCTTCACATTCCCATATAAAATTCGAGGAATTGGGCAAGGAATTTCCTTTCCCTTGAGATTGCCAAGGGAGATATCTGAAAAGGGAGAGATCAAAGATCAGTCGATGGGAGAGAGTACGACTGATAGAATGGAGCTGCGAGGATGTAAACCAGAACGATGACTGTGAGGGGCCATTCTGTCCCTTCTCAGATAGAGAATACTGTATACTCTCGTCCGATACCATTCTCCGCGTCTGCATTATGACCATTTGATTGTTGAGCGCTTGTTGAGATGGAAAAGATTGAATCCTCGTTTGGAACGTATCTCATTCATGGGAATATACCTATTCTGCTGATTATTTACATAGATTTACTATTGACAATTTGATGTGTGGTCTTTCGACGCTCAAAGAATTATATCATTCGGAACGGTTAAAAGGGAATTGGTTATGCATTGCTACGACGCTGATCAACGTTTATGTTGGATTTTTCATTTATAATACCTTTCCGTTTTTTTCAATGTTTTTTTAGGAATGACGCAATGATGACATTTTCAATCAATTATTTTGAAAAATAATACGTTAGAAGTTTATTCGAAAGCTGTCACCGAGAACTTTCCGAATTAAAGTTACTACTCGATTCACATTAGCGTACAGTACCCAAGTCGATTCTTGCCTCGTTTTTACAGGGGTTTAGCTAATTCTTCATTTGAGATTTTATTTAATGCAATAAATTTATGCATTATTTTCAGCCATGACAAGCGAAGGTGGAGGCTCCACAACAGCGGATGCTCTTAATCCGTTTTACTCAGAAGAAACTGCTAAAGTAGTGGATGGTGTGTACTTTTTTTTGCTTTCTCTTCGTTTTTCGACATTATCTGCCGCATATGGTTCAACGGTTGATCATCCAGGACTGTGTTCTACACGTGAGAGCATCGTGAAACCAGAGAAGGATCTCATTGAACAGATCAATGAACTCTTCCCCACTGAACAGTCGCTGAGTCAACTCGATTCAGTGAGTTATTTCGTCTCATTTAGGTCTGAACCCGTGTCTCATTGTAGGTAATATCTTGTGTGGAGTCAGAGATCAGTTCTCTTGACGAGGAACTGGCGAGACTCGTTGAGGGTCAGTCAGAAGCAATCTTCGAGGGGGAAAAGGCACTTCAAGAGGTATTCTAATGCACTTCCTAGTTCATCGTCATCATTTAATCTAAATGCAGGCTCAATCTGCGATGACTGAACTGGAAGATCGAATCGAGAGCATCCGAGGGAAGACTCAGAGTAGCGATGCTGTTGTGAGGGAGATGACAAGGTATACATCGCATACCCCTACCTCTCTTCTTATGTTCTCGTGTACAATTCACTTACAAGTATAATATGGCTTACGTGTTTTTTTTTTAAATTACGCATTCACGCATTGAAACTATTAATGACATTGCAGAGACATCAAGCAGCTAGACGTGGCAAAGCGCAATCTGACCTCATCGATAACGACTCTTCACCATCTGCATATCCTGCTGGCTGGAGTCGAGAATCTAGGTCACTTCTTATTCGCCACTCTGCCCCATTTTGGACAAAGATCAGGTTCAGGAGAAATTGTGGTGCTGGTTGTAGGTGCGTGGACTGAAGGACGAGACTACGCGTCGATCGCCCGTCAACTCCCCGCTGTCCTCAATGTTCTCCAGCTATTCGAGAGACACTCGGCAGTCCCTCACATCGCTGCAATCACCAGTCAGTACATTCCATTCATGTCTCAGTCATTTTGGAATTATTGGATAACTAAATGCGATGGGAATGTTTTCAGATGAGTTGGAATCGCTTAAATCTCGACTTTCCCGTCAGTTGGCTGCAGATCTTAAACACTCATTCAAGGTTCGTTTTTTTTAATATTTGAGATACTATTGAGGTTGATGTAGTTCAATAGCGTCTTCAATCTCCCCCCTTGATATCGATGGTTGCAGAGTGGCCAACTCTCAGAGACGGTCACTGATATGTGCAGAGTGACTTCTGCTCTCGAAGGAGGAGTGCAGGTATCTCCATCCTTGCTCTGCTAATCAATATCACTCGATCGAAGGCCGACTTCTGTCGATGGTTCGTGGACCAACAACTATCCGAGTATGCTTTGCTTTATGCTGAGAATGAAGAAGCTGCGTGGATCGATAGGATCGAAGAGAGGTACCGTACTTCAGATAATGTCGTGAGATACTGTAGTGAATGGAGTGAGATGGGACAATCCTTATGGTGATCTAACGACTGTGATCTCTCCAGGTACAAGTGGTTCGTGCGTAAGTTGACTGATTTCGAGCGTACTGGAATGGGCGGAGTCTTCCCATCAGATTGGGAGATGGGAAGGAGATTGGCGAAGGAGTTCTGTGCACTCACTGCGTGCGTCTACTTGATCACTCTATTTCTGAGTGATTTATTCTCAGGGACATCTTCACTCGGATGCTCAATCGCCGTCGACCGGATCTCGACTGGAAATTGCTTGGCCATGCCATTCAGGTATACTGTAGTACTGGTTGATATTGTTGCAGTTTCATACTTGCAGCACACGAAGATGTTCGAAGCGTTGCTGATGAAGAGATTTCCTGCAAAGGGAGAATATAATTTCGATAAGGTGAGCAAGTAGCCAAGTTAGGGTATTCCAGGCATAAGTGAGGGGAGTTGTGTTGGATTAGTTTGCTCAGAACATGCTATTGTTATCTGTTGGGATACGTCTAGTATGAATAATGAAGTGATCAACTGTGATTGAGGTGATCTGGAAGGTGTTTGATCCCTTCCTCGATGTATTCATCTCTGCCCAGGAAAAGACTCTCAATGACTTTCTGGATGAATGCTCCACGAGGATACGGTAAGTGGTATGAGCCTCATGATTTGCATTATATTGGGGTTGATAATGCACAGATTAGATGAATTAGTAGTGTAACTTGATTAATGCAGTAATGGTACGGAGTGTCCGTCGAGAGAGACTTCTCTCATGGCTTCCCCCTTCCCCTCTTCCGCCGATATGTTCCTTCTACTCAAGAAGGTATTCCATCTTCATGCACTAATTTTAGCGTTTAAATAACATGCATATACTTAAACTTGGTCTTATTTAATTCTTCTATTTCTCATCCCTTCCCATTCCAGGTGATCACTGAATCTTCCAAGCTGTCCTCTCAACCGGATGCACTCCTCAAGTTTGTTTCTTCCCCTCTTCCCCTTCTTCATTCTTCTGGAAAGGGAAGAAGTTTCCTTCAGAGACGTCATCTCAGTGGTCCGTACTTGTCTCCGTAACTTCGCCCATGGATGTCTCACTGCTTTCCTCCCTTCCACCACAGTGAACACTGCCTCCTCCAATACCAGTGGTACGTGACCAACCCATTTATATCACATGGTAAACGATGCTATGTATACTGACACAGGAGCGACTGCCTCGGCCCTCTTCCAGTCGTTGATCCGTGATGAAAGTGCACCCGTCAGGTGAGTAAGGGAGTACGGTATTCAGTACTGGGCATCTGAGAACTTATCTGTAAGCAATTTGAGGGGAGCTAATGATCTAGTGTTGATTAATTTTGTGCGTTGCAGACTCACTCCCACTCAGCAGTTCTTCACTTGTTGTGTGCTGGCTACTGCCGATTGGTGCGCAGAAACGACGGCACAGCTGCACGAGAAACTGGCACAGAGACTGCCCGTGAGAGTGGGAGGGGGGGGGATCCATCGATATTGCTGAATCACTTTGTGATTTGTACTACGCAAGGGATCTTGAGAAATTATGAGAAAGGTGTATTATGAACCTTTTATTGAAGGGCAGTGACATGAACTCGGAGCAGGAGACATTCTACAGGTGAGAGACTCCTCCTCCATCATCCTCTCTTCCATTCTCTCTTCCAGCATCGCCAATTCTGCTCTTTCTGTGCTTGTGAACGACCTCGAGATCTCCTGTGATGCAGCACTACAAGCCATGACGAAGATCAAGTGAGATCATTCCTATATCGATCCTCAGTAATCTTTGATATCTCTAACTCTGGTCTTCCAGTTGGTCGCACGTGGATGGAGTGGGGGACGAATCTTCGTTCGTCTCTTCCATTCGAAGTCATCTCAAGCAGAATGTGCCCGTAGTAAGAGATCTACTGGCTGATAGAAGGAAGTAAGTCCCCTCTCGTTAGAGCAGCCTCTCATTTCATATTTTTGTATCGAATCTAATTGATTATTCCAGATATTTTGCTCATCTCTGCCTCAAATTGGCTACTCAACTCTCTCACAAATTCGTGGGGTCTCTCTTCCGATGTCGACCTGTGTCCACCCATGGTAAGGAAACGAACTCCAACCATTCTCATCAACCCCTATACAGAATGAGCTAGGCTCTTACACTAGAATGAATCGACTTGGTTGAGGGGCGGAGCAGTTGTTGCTGGACACTCACTCGCTGAAGACCTTCCTGCTGCAGCTTCCATCGGTGGAGAGTGCAGTGAGCACGAAGCCTCCCACTGCATACGTCGCAGCTGTCAATGGAGTACTGGGGAAGGCCGAGATGATGCTCAAGGTAGGAGAGGGAGTGCACCAGCCATGTCCCTCCCCCTTCAGATCGTCATGTCAGACATCAATTCCCCCAGTGAATTCGTGGACAACTACGTCAAACTCATGCCAGAGAGCGATGTGACTGAACTGCAGAAGGTGAGGGGCCAGTCATAGGCAGCAGATTGCTTCCTTCAATTTGGGCATCTCACTGTTGTCGTGATCTATGATTTATTCCAAAAATGTACCCACTCAGGTTCTGGATATGCGAGGTTTGAAGAGGACAGAACAGACTCAACTAGTTGCTATCTATCGATCAAAGACGGGTCAAAGTGTGCCTGCAACGGCCTTGGATGGTCTCACCACGACCTCATCCCTCCAGGTATACTGTAGGAAGAGTGAGCGATCAATGGATGGATTGCAGACTAATGCGATGAGTCAGTTGGAATCAGTGGCTGCAGTCGGATTGGATATTGCAGATACGAGTATGAGAAGACTGGAGAAGTTGGTCAAGAGAACTTGACCATCCCCACCCATTCATAGAGGATCATCTTGTACTAACTTATACTTCTTCGTAATGTACATAAGTTTGATAGAGCAAAATAGTAAATTATCATAACGGGTATAACATGTTCGTATGGAAATATATTGAATTGATTGTTGAATAAAATACATTTGATTATTTGAAAGTTGCAACTAAATGTAAAATTTGTTTAAAATCGTAGATCACATTACGTGCTAAGATGAAAAATTTTATTAGTATTAAATTTCCAAAAAGATATTTAATGCTAATAGATGAGTCTGTAATAAGCAGAGGCTCTGAAGGGAAAAATAATTTGATTTTCTAATAAAACTAGTTCTAGATCATATTAGTTCATACCTCGAATACTGTATCAAGGTCGTATCTAAAATTACACTATGCACACAACTGATTTATTTAATTGTTTTTAAAACGTTTTATTAAATTGATTGCTGTTATAAGTACTCTCCCAAGATGATCGAATTTATTAGATACATGTTGTTCTTTGAATGGCGCGTACCGACTTTTTTAAAAGTGTGTTTTCATGGTATTCTATGTTTTCAATTTTTCTCCTCAGATCAGCGATGGTTCGTCCGTCACAGGACGTTCTCGATCTTTTCTATGGCCTCGCTGATTGTGACGACACGAAGAGATTGAAATCCGTCGCGGCCATCGTCAATAATGTCGTGAGTCTCTATTTTTTATCTTCATCGGTGTAAGGCGACTTATTCGCATCAAGCTGTTCCTACTCCTCAGTGATATATCTTTCAACGATCAGAAATCGAGTGCGGAGTCACGAGACTACTGCATCGAGCGATTGATCGGAGGACTGTCGTCTGCTAGAGCTGCAGCCAGAATCGGATACGCTGCCGCACTGACACATTCCTTCGCAGGAGGTGGGGAGATAACCAATGATGAATGGCAATAATTTGTAAAACCATAGGATCTCCTTGGAACCTGAAAAGGATTGTTGAACAAATGGAGAAGTCACTCGACCTCGGTGATAAGGTGAGCACCTACCATTTTTTAAATTATTAATTAATTTTTTTTCAGGAATTAGCAAACAGTAACGCGATCGGGCAGCATTTGGCGTACGCTTGCCTACTTGACTCAGGGTCTTTCAAGAAGGTTAGAATTGCCAAGTTCAATACCTGGTCATTAGTCCATTGTGATTGCAATTACCTTGCGATTGCAGGATACTTCCTCAATTATGGAGAAGGAACTCGTGCTCTCATCTCGTTTCCCATTCTTGTCCATCTCAATCGGAGATGTCATCGCTACTGCTCTTCTACAGATGTCCACTGCTGATGTATGTTGAAACGCATTGAAAATATGTGTAATTGTATTTTCACATTTATTAATAAAATGACTTGCAGGTGAAGAAACAGGCGTGGCCTTCTCTTAAACCAGCTCTGAAGGGAGCGACTCTGAAGCCAGAGATGGCCTACCTCTGTATCATACTCCGAAAGCATCTAGGAGTGAGTAAAAGACAATCTACTTCGAATAAATAGTGAGATGATAGAATGATAATATGAGACCGTTTGCGATAGATTCAATAAATCGTAACGATGCCTCGGAACAGCCCAAAATATGGACCACAGGAAAACATGTTTCCTGGGGTAGTTTTCGATGCTGAACAACATGGTCAACTTCATTTTGCATCATTTGAAGTCGATGTGGTGCCCTATCACTTCCGGTCAAATCTTGCTTTTCGCATGTCGCAGACTTCAAATACTAGCTAGAAGCACGAAATTTCGCGTACCCGCGCAGAATTTCATGGAGAATCGACCTATGTATTTCATTGGTCATGAATTTTTCTCATTGTCAAGAAAAATCTACCTTTTGACTCGTTGAAGTGCGAGAGGGGAGACCTAAACCATTCGAACCGCCTTGTCACTCTGATTCGAATGGTATAGGCATGTCTGGGGTTTGGAGGTGCCTAGCGAGCGCTACGCCTATTTATCTGATTTTTACCCCCTTTTCACTGTGGAACCGCGGAATGAGAGGGAGGAATTAATCGAGAAATGATTCTCCCTCTCATTCTTCGTCCTCTCATTTCGCTTTTCCACAGTGAAAAAGGGGTAAAAATCAGAAAAATACGCATAGCGCTCGCGAGGCACCTCCAAACCAGACATGCCTATACCATTCGAATCAGCGTGACAAGGCGGTTCGAATGGTTTATGTCTCCCCTCTCGCACTTCAACGAGTCAAAAAGTAGATTTTTTCTTGATAATGAGAAAAATTCATGGCCAATGAAATACATAGGTCAATTCCCCATGAAATTCTGCTCGGGTACGCGAAATTTCGTGCTTCTAGCGTGTATTTGAAGTCTGCGACATGCGAAAAGCAAGATTTGACCGGAAGTGATAGGGCACCACACCGACTTCAAGTGAGTGATTCATGCAAAATGAAGTTGACCATGTTGTTCAGCATCGAAAACTACTCCTGGAAACATGTTTTCCTGTGGTCCAAATTTTGGGCTGTTCCGAGGTTTTGTCGAATCTATCGCGAACGGTCTCATATGGACATTTATAGAGTCTGCTGTCCGAGTCCGTTCCGTATGTATCTGCTGATGGACGACTCAAGTGGGCTGACATATCGGAAACGTTCCTTATTGATCTGCTCAAGGTACGCAGATTACCATTTATCTTTCTAGTGAGTGCAATCACAGGGAATGGATAAGGGAATAGCTTATCTCTTCATCAAGCGATGGTTGATTGCTGCGAAGGAGGACGGAGAGTGGGAGACAGGATTCACCAAGTGAGACAGAGGGGTTAGAGGAGGGATGGAAGGGGGTCTGCAGGGTGCTCAAGTGGGCGAAGAGAGACGAGCATACGGCCACTGAGAGGATGCTTAGAGTGACTGAAGAGGGATTAACTCTCGCTGATACTGCCAAGCAGGTATCGAATGCATTCCTTCAATCATGTTCACTCTACTCTAACATGTTCTTTGTACGATAGAATATCTCAGGCATCCGTCGTAATTTCGGAAGACCTCGTCAGTCGAATGTCCAAACTAACGAAAGTGAAGGGCAATCCACTCATCAAGATCCACCTCTCTACTGTGAGTGATCGATTGAATAGTACTAGAGGGGCCATTCTGGAATCTGGAATGTTCCTCCCAGGTGTCCTCCCTCGCAACTGCTCTCACGAAGAAAGTGAGTGAATTGGGAGCTGAGACGACTGCTGCTGATCTCTATCCCATCCTCGTCTCTCTCGAACAAGGTCAGACTATGGACTTGTCGTGAATGATACTTTGTATTATGTCCTAAGAAGTGCACGTGGTAATCCCCTCCTTCTCAGCTCACGTGGATGCATTCGTGAAGGCGAGGACGATGGAGAAGATCCTCGAGCGAATGGACGAGGAACACGTGAGGATGTACGTCACCAAGGTGAGTAGAGGATAGAGAGGGGGAGTGGTAGTCCTTCTCCCAGTGCATCTCGTGCCCCTCCTCTCTTCGTCGTCTTCTCTCCGTCTTCCCCCAATGGCCCTCTCCCAATAGGAAGACTACACTCAACGCCCTACTCACACTCGCCAAGGTGAGAAGAATACAAGGAAAATATATTGGATTGACACTTCTAACCCCGGTTTGAGGATGCTGAGTCAACGGTGGGCAAGAAGAGGGAGAGGGAAGATATCTTCGCCACTCTCACTCAGTCCATCGACTCTCTCTTCAAGATCAAGGCAAGTAGAGAGGAGTACGGATGTATTATATGGAAACAATGTGTTGTTTGATAATTGAAGGATGTTGTGCTGGCTGATAATAGTAGATGTTTAGGTGAAGGGAGGAGAGCAGGCGTCGGCGTCTCTCTCGGAAGAGAACGAAGAGATGCTCATGAAAATGGCGAAGAAGGGAGAAGAAGGATGGAAGAACGCTGAGAAGACCATCAAGGGAATGGGAGGGGATCTGGCGAGGTGAAGAGAGAGGAGGGAGGGGCAGATGAGAAGAAAACTGGTTGCTTCTGGAGAGTATCCATTTCAAAATCATAATAAGCAATATCAGGTCTCTGCTGGTACTGTACGGATGTCTCTCCCTGTGGAAGAGAACGAGTCCCGATGAGGAAGAGAGGAAGGAGTATGGAGAGACGATGAGGGAAGTCGTCACTATTGCCAAGAATGGAGACACACAAGGGAATCACATGGTTAGCTATTCACTAATTGTCGATAACTTGTTGGTGGTGGGAGTATCAGAGGGAGAAGGTTGCTCTTCAGGTGCTTCTCGATCTGTTGGTATCCCTTCTTGGCCAGTCTCGTCGATTCCATCGCACTCTCGTCTGTTTCGTATTCTCCTCCATGCTCCCCCAGGCAAGGGAAGAGTGGGCGGAGCATCTCGTCAAGGTGAGACTGCTTGATATTGGGATGTGAAGTAGACTCAGCCGTATATTATTAACCAGAAAATGGAATAATATGCTCCAATACTAATAAAACGATGAATGTTGTAGGTGATCACTTCGTCCGATGCAGAATTGGCTGGAGATAAGGAGGAAGAGGAAGAGGAGGACGAAGAAGGAGATGAGGGTCAGTCGAATAGCAGTTAATGTATTAAATTATTCGTTGGAAATGAAGTGCTTGCAGAGATGGGATCGGATGGAGAATCAGAAGAAGAGGAGAGCGAGGAGGAAGATGATCTGGCCAATATGGGAGAGGTACTCAGAGGAGAGGAATGATGTCATCTTAGATGTTGAGGTGGACACTGAACTAGTCGAGAATCTGAAGAAGGCACTGGGGAAGGCAGCTGTCACGGAGGAAGATGAGGGAACGGAGAGTGATGTGAGTAGGAGAGAGAGAGAGGGAATCAGCTAGGAAGCATTGCCTGCTTGATAACTGACAGTTGTCATGAATACGAGATGCTTTGCAGGGAGTGGACGATGAAGTTATGTTCAAACTAGACGAAGGCCTCGTTGCTGCATTCAAGGTATGCAAGTAGGATACACTCTCAAATTATTATTAGTCCGGAATAGTCTGTCAGTTGGTGATTGCAGTCTATCGGGGGAGCGCAAGCTCGGAGTGCGGCAGCATCTCGATTCGCGAAGCCCCTTCGAATGAGAGTGTGCGACCTCCTTCTATTCGCAGTGAGCAGCAAGGAGACTCCAGATGGAGTCAAGATTGTCAGTGAATATCTCTCTCTCTCTCTCTCTCTCTCTCTCTCTCTCTCTCTCTCTCTCTCTCTCTCTCTCTCTCTCTCTCTCTCTCTCTTGCTATCAATGGCACATTCCCGATTGCAGTCCTTCATTCTGCCTCTCATCCGAGCAACGAAGAGAATGGCAGTGGAGAGGAAGAACGAGGACTCCACCAAGAAATTGATCGAGTTGGTCAATATCATGGCACATCTCAAGAAGGTACGAAGACAGTCCTTCTATCTAGTTTTACAATACCGGTTCTTGTATTAGTCAGCTCATTCTTCTTGTCCCACCCCTCCCTTCAGGTATCAGCATATGAATCCTCGGTGCTGTCTCTCGTGAGTGAGGTGGAGAAGGAGGCACTCACAGTCTCCAATCCCTTCCTGCACGATGTCATCGCATCCATCACTGGATTCCTCGTACGTTCTTATTCCTCACGCATAATTGGGGAGGGATTGCAAGTATATAATTTGAATTGGCTGACTATCTCGTGTATAGTGTTGTCTACTGCTCTCTTCTACTCTTTCCTTTGAGTGTTCGTTGCTCTGTCGTCCTTCATTGTCCTCTTCTGCTCACTCTGCCTTCCTCGCCCTCTTCGATCGATTCGTCAATCAGGTACGGTATTCATGGCAGTACTCGATTCTGAAGAGTAATCTGTGCAGGAGACGAATGCGATTCCCGCAGCAGTGGCGAGTGCAGCCATTGCGAGATGCCCAGTGAGTCAACCACCAATTCAGCACATTTCGCAAATATGAATGAGCCAGTATCACGAAGTAGTATTCTGTTGTAGGCTGCATTCGCAAAGGACACGAAGACTTTCCTGAAGGTTGCATTCGATGAGAAAGTCAGAATCTTCAGGAGGGTGAGTAGGCAGTTTATATCGTGTTTCTCAATTTATTTCTCATTTTTAAAATATTTTGCTCGTAGTATTGGTTCTAATAGTGATTGATTGCAGACTGAAGCCCTGCAGTGCGCCCTCTCCCTCACGAGGAAGGATGTGGTCAGATTTTTATATTTTTAGTGTAGCAATTGTTGATGGAAGAAGACGAGTTGCAGCTTCGTGATTGTCCGGGAGGAGCGAAGACTGCAGGGAAGGCGCTGGCCCCTCTGGCTGCAGGAGCACTCTCCTTCGAGGGAGAGAAGGAAGAGGCGAGAATGGCCATCCCTCCCATCCAATGGACTCCCTTCCAGGTCAAGCCTCGATTCATGGCCATGCTACTCAAACTTCTCTTCCAATTGGCTGAGAATGAAGAGGCGAAGGTGAATTTGTATCATTGTCTTCTTCTCCATCCTCTTACCTTCCAGAGTGTTCTCTCTCCCATCCTGTCGCCCCTTCTCGAGTCTCTTCTATCGAGGGAAGCTCAGATCTTCAAGGGGTCCGGTCCTCTTTCCAAGTGCAATTCCGCTTGCCAGAAAGCCGCCAATCGATCCGCTCTCTCCCTCATCCAAGGGATTAACAAGAAACTTTCCTAGATTTCTACATCCGGATTGATCGAAAATGTTCCTCTAAAATTACGGTAACCTGGTTAGTATACATCACGTTCTGTTATTCCCGTTTCATTTGTTGACATTTGATTTGTTGATTTTGATGTTCTTCTCACACGTTTGACTGTTTATTTTTCAGCTTCGATGTTGATCCTCTGTTGTTACACAAAATGTTATTGTAATGAAATACAAATTAATTTTTCTCTAAGCCATCCATTACACTTGAGCAAGAATCATTTTATTCAATTAAAGATGAAAGTATATTATTATTGTTTGATTTAGCTTAATTCAAAAAATAAACAGCATACTAAAAGAAAAAGGTAGATGCGCTAAGGGGAGGGGCAATGGGATCACTAGGGACGGGCGGCATCAAGCTGGATTTAATTCGACGTCTGGCACTATCGCCTCTACGTCTCGGGGCTTGCTACCTGTGAGGGATAGGAGAGTGGATATGGATTGAATAGGGGAGAGGAAAAGGGGCGGGGATTATCTACCGAGACTATGAAGTACTCGAGACATGTTTGATTTGACAAGAAGCGAGGAAGAGAAGGGGCAGGACAATCTTACTATACTTTCACTACGAGATTACGGTACTCTATGATGAGTAAGGTGATGAAGATAATGATAAACACAACGATAACGAGGCCATACTTTCACTATGTATAGTTACTGTATGTATACGGTGTCTATCGATCGATATTCCAGAGGGAATAATATCATTCGATCGGTGTGGTCTAACAAGTAGATCGGGTGGGGGACATTTACAAGAAAAAGTTTGGATAAAATGATAGGTGGAGGGTAATGATATTTACAGAGGAGAGGGAGTGATTGGGTAGACGACGATCGAATATGTACATTGGTAGAGGAGAGAATGGGATAATGAGAGGCACGAGGGAAGGAATGATACTAGAGTAGGAGAGGAGCAGCTGGCCAGAGCAGAGGGAACACCATGTACCTCGTAATGACAACGATGGTTAGAGGAGGAGGGGAGAGGGGAGAGGGGAAGAGGACCACCTTGGTTAAAACCAAGAGCCATACGGAGTCATTGGGATACAACCCGATAACATAGGAGAGGATGGGGCACAGGGCTAAAGCTATTCATTCTCTGTGGCATTGATAGCTACTGCACTTGAAATGAGCGATTGGAGACGGTAGTCTACCGAGGGGGGCGACTTATAAATCGATCCATTGAGAATACCGTACTCTGAGGTGCGCGAACCCGAAGTGAAGCAATCAATACACACGACCCTTGATCTACAATCAGAGAACTTTTGCAACAGAGAGCAATTTGGAGATAAGGCGACTGAGCTGACGAAGCGAGAATGATAAGTGAAGAGAGTGAGTAATAAACAATCAATCATAACAGACAACCTACAACTAACAAAGAGAGCGGGACTAGAAAGGAGGGGGCGGGGCCAGCAGAAGGAGATACGATACAATCTGTGCATAGAGGACCTGTGAATGAACGATTGTCACGCAGATGAGTAACTAAGGAGAGCGAGAGGATCACTCGATATGCTCAAGGGGAAGGAGTAGGTCAGTGGGAGTCCATCGAGTGGAGGGGCGGGGCTAACGAATCGAGAGAGTCTCCATATTATACAGAAGAACATCGTCCAGCGAGTACTGAAATAACACTACCTTACTACCATAGGGATCATAATTATATCACTGGTTTCTCCCAACCAGTTGCTGGAGAACCCCACTAACTAGTTAACAACTGGTCAACAACACCGGTTAGAATGGGCGGAGCTTAGGCTAACCAGTTGCTAACCAGTGCCCTGACCAGTTGTTCGCGTGTTCCCCAGCAACTGGTTGGGAGAAACCAGAGATTATACTACATCGAAATACGTAGATTTGACAAAGTACCTCATTGAGAGATTTCCTCCTCGGGCAATTCGAAGACAGGAGTGTCGATTACCATCTCAGAGGAAGGAAGAGGAGATGGAGAGGAATCTTCAGAGAAGCATTACTTGATTACTTCACGCCATTATTCCGAAGTTGATTTACCGATATGTGTTTCGATATGTCATTATTGAATCCACGGCCCCTAATTCGTCGACATTCGTGACCACCTGTCCGCCTAATGGGTCTCATGCAGAAAAATTCAAATTAAAACATCAGGCATCATGTTGCCCTTAATCAGGCAATATTTTTGAATTTGAACAGCGTTGAAATGGCTTTTGCACATCATAAATGACGAAAATTCAAATTTCAAGACACTAAACACAGAAATGGACAAAAATTACAGTATTTTCTAGTGGGCGGAGTTAGGCGGACCGGTGGCCACGATTGTCGATGAGTTAGGGGCCGTGTTGAATCTATTTCCGTCTAAATTCCTTATCACTGTCGCATCCCACCGTCCGCCCATCTTTCGACCCATCGTAGTCCCGCCCCTATTGCTGCCCTCTCTTCTATCGAGGGAAGAGACTTACCATTCATCTGCTCGTCCACTCTCTCCATCGTCAGCGACGAGGAGGAAACAGGCGCGCATCGATCGAGTACGAGATACTCAAGAGGAGAGATTGGGATGGGGAATAACGGTTGGCATATATGCATATCTGCATCCATCAATAGATGTATCGTGACAACATGTAAAACATACTAATAAAACATACTTTGAGGATAAAATAAAACATACTTTGAGGATATCGGAGAGAGAGATAATTCCCGTCACTTTTTCATTCTCGTCAGTCACAATGAGTCGATGTACCTGAGGGAAGATACTGTATGACTAGTCAGTTTGCAATGAGTGCCCACCTCAGCTCTCACGATGGACTCGAGCACGGAGAAGAGCGAGTCCGTCTCCTTGCACGTCCGAACACCCTCGAACCACTGCAAGGGCAGGATGAGAGAGGAGACCCCACGGACTATGCAGGGATATCGCAACTATTTAAAATGAGCTTGAATGAATAGAATTCGTCGTCTTCCCTCCCTTCCCCCCTCACCTCCTGTCTGTGTTTGAGTGCCTCGTGCACCGTGATATCCAACTTGTCATACGCCTTGTCTGCTGCCAGAGAGATCACGTCGAACTTAGCGTAGATGTCAACTGCCTGAAAGAGGAAGGGATAGAGAGGGGGGGAGGATATAAGGGGGGGGGGGGGGGCTGATCCAACGTTCGGCGATCGCCAAGGCTTTGAGCGCGCTAAGCAAAGATTTAAGGACTTTGAATACGCTAAAACTTTACGAATATCGGCTATTTTCAGCATGTTGTAAGTACTCAAAGTCCTTGAATCTTTGCTTACGCGCTCAAAGCCTTGGCGATCGCCGAACGTTGGATCAGCCCCCCTTATATCATCTGGTCATCTCTAGTTCACTCACCCTTCCTTCTTCATCAACGAGAGGGAGGGCGGATACTCTATTCTGGAGGAATATCTGTAGTGCTTCGATGAGTGGAGTGTCGACGTGGATGGTGAGTACGTCGCCCCACGATCCGATCCCCAATGACTTCAATTCATCCATTTAGCTTCGAAAAAAATCATCAAACTAATTTTTGATAGAAACAAAATGTTTTTGCGCATAAATTAAGATTGACTAAAACAGTAGATCAATTTCTAACCTTGGGAGTTTCGTCCATGAACGCCGGTTTGGGAAGATCGTGCATCTGCAATTATTGAAATATTCATATTCACATTATTCCGCGGTTCATCTCTCCACCTAACTATCAATATCTCATGCAAGGACAATTTCCATTAAGCGTACGGAAACGACACGCGGATCGATTCTCTCTCTCTCTAGTCTATCGTCATCTTGAGCATTATCTACAGCATCCACTTACGAGCTCCGGGAGGACGCTCAATCTGCGTCGCCGATTGGCGATTCGCATCTAATCGATAGGAAGATATGACAACCACCACCATCCCAAGTATCTACTAACACCAACGGATGACGGAGCAAGAGGAACGTACATAGAGTGAGAGGAACTTGATGATTCTCTTGTGAGTGAGGATGTAGGATATGTTGCCAGTAGATCTCTCCATCACTGGCAATCGATGCACGTGAGACTCGCACAGCATCTCCACTGCACGGTACAGACTGCAAGGGGGACAGATGAGCAACTCCTTCTCTCTCTCCCTTCGTTATAACACCACAACAATAACAGGGTTCATGGGTAATTTACCCACCTCGATTGCTGCACTAAGCCCTTGCCCTTGCCCTTGCATACCTCTCATTGGGATCGATGCACACGAGTGGTCGTAGTGTGCTGTCCTCCTTGAATTTCTCCCTCCATGCCTCAATCTGTTCTTCCTCGAGAGCCGCCATCTTCTCTGCATCGTCTCCGGCTGAGTGGTGACTGCAATGGTCCATTCTCCTCCCTCCTCTCCTTTCCCTCCACTCACCGATAGAGGATCTTGATGAAGTCCGTGATGGTGAGCATCCCCACGAACGTCTGCTTTTCTGCATCCCATAGAGGGGCAGCACGCACTCCATTGTACACCAGGGCGAAGAACGCTTTACGCACCTGCATAAAACACTTCCATTCATGAATGTCACTCTTTTTCCGATCTGTGCCCTTGTCCCCCCCCCCTCTCTTCATCCCTCCACCCCCCCCCCTTCCTCACGGGCAGATGGGTGTCGAAGACGACGAGTTTCGTGCTCAGGGGAATCAGATCGTAGCACTTGTGCGCCTTCATGAACAGCGAGTATATGGAGTCCTGGTTGTCTGCAATCATCTCATATCGCTTCCGTTCCCTTCTCCCCAGTATCCCTTCCCCTCCCTCCTAGAGTAGCCCTGTCTACCCAGGACGACAGTGGATATCTCAGCCCCTCCCAGCATCATCGTCTCGAAGGAAGCAGAGGAAGAACCGAAGAAGGCTGTCTGCAATGCACCCATTCACCCTCCACCCACTCGATAAGTCCAGATTGGAGTGCCAGGCTGCGAAATCGAAGACGGGATCAGGATCAGTGGGGGCAGCAGGGACTGATCGAGAGAGACGACCACACGCAGTGAGACCGAGAGGAGAAAGACGAGCAAGGGCAGGGAGAGAGACACCTCCTCCCCCTCCCCCTCCTCCCACTCCACCAGAGATACGACGACGAGGAAGACGGAGAATGACGACAGTGGAAGAGAGAGAAGATTGAGGAGCAGATGGAGGAAGAGGAGAGGATCCAGCTGAGGAACGAGGACGACCATTCGAAGGAGAGGATGGAGAATGATCTCCCTCCTCGATAGACACTCGAAGGGATCCTTGAGGTCTGCAACCAGACAATACACAAGAGAATCAAGACGGAAGAGAGGGCCAGATATCAGGCTTGACCAGTGTTCGGTGAGGCTCCGAGAGGGAAGCGAGGCCTCCCCTCTCAGATGGCTCACTATACACAGTCTCCCTTCATCCACGGTCTATTCTAGACTTATAATCAGTTGTGGATTCACTGACCTCCTCCTGTTACCGTAGTGTCCACTGGCAGGGAGTGATCTCACAGTGTCGTAGTTGCTGCTTGAGTAGTCATCCTCGTCCTCCTCTGCTATATCCTCCGCATCTCGAGCCTGATTACGATGCAAGTAAGCAGAGGAAGAAGACGAAACATGGATTCGTTCAATGAATTGCGCACCTTCTTCTTGCTCTTCCCGTAAAGAGCCTTCCTGAGTGATCCCGTTGCCTTGGCCTTGGCAGTACTCAGCAGTCCCTTCTTCTCCTTCTCCTTCTTCCCTGATGGACCTGTCGAAGACACGAGAGAGTCAAGAAAACCCGAGTGGAGGGAGTACCTGGACTGGCGGAAGTCCGAGCGGGACTGCACACTCTCGGAGCTGCAGTCGTACTCGACGAGATTGTCATCATTGCAAGCTCCCCCCTCTGGCGTACTGTAGTCGAAGGGGGTCAGTGAGGGAGTCAGATGGATGACTGCTCCTCCCGTCCAGTGAGATACACTACTCTCTGATGGAATACGTCGTCGTGGAGTCTGAAGAGGAAGAAGAAAATGAAAAGAAGGAGAAGGAACGAAGACAAGACGAGAAAGATGATGGAACGAAGTGATGGAGAATGAGATGGAATCGAGTAATGGAAGAGGGGAGAGACTAGTGTTGGAGATTGATCATCGAGAGGAAGAGGAGGAAGGGGTAAGAAGATTACGGTGGAAGGAGCAGAAGAGGGGAGAAGGGTACAGGGGACACTCTCACTTGGAGATCAGAGTAGGGCAGAAAGAAAGATGGAGAACAAGTGATAATCGAATGATGAAAGTGAATGGAATGAAGACGTCGAATGAGTAGAGAAGGAGAAGAGATTGGGGTGAAGTATGAATGAATGCGAAGAATGACGGAGAGACAAATACTCGAGAGGAGCCATTTGATTGAGGAGAACGAGGGGGGGGGAGAATGGAGGCATTCTCAGGCTGATCTACCATCCCCCCCCCCCTTCTCCCGTCCAGAAATCACCATTCCACTCTTCCCATATACCCCATTCGTAGTGCACGGGAACTAATTAATTTGCGAATACTTCCTCTCCTATTCTCATTTTGTCAATGTCTCAGATTCTCAACGGAGCAGTTATAATCTTTTCCATTCCTCTCATTTCCTACCTCTCTTAACGACAACTGAGTGGTCTCCCTATCTAGCCTGACCAACCTTGATCACTCCCATTCCACGCCTCTCCCCATCCCTCCTTCTTTTGCTCTCCATATACAACATCGAGAACAACGTGCAAGTCACAGATAAAGAGGGGCTAAGCCGATTACACAAGGAAAACTCATACAAACCTAGACTAGAAATCGATACTCATGGTTTAGAAGGGGAGGGGTAGAGGGGGGGGGGAGCTCTTCTCTCTCACCCCCCCCCCCCCTTCTCAGATCTATCTCGATCACGTGTGTTCGGCTGTGCAGCAAAGGTTACGGAGGAAGAGATGGGAAGAAGAAACGGGAGAGAGAGGAGGAAAAGGGAGAGAATGAGAGAGCGAGAGATGGAAGGTGATGGATCAAACCCCTGCTCAATGGCAGTTCTCCTTCCTTCTCTCTGTCCTGGACGAATAGGGATCAACCAGGGCGTAACCAAGTAGTTAGTCATAGTGCACACTCACAATCCTCCTTTATCCATTAGCACTTTGCGACGAGATAAACTATTATTCCCAGTCTACACCGCAACTTTTTTTCATCCTAATAATATTCGGGAATACTTATGATAAAAAATATGTCCATGGGCGTTTTATAAGAAAGTAAAGGGAGAAATGAGAGGGAGTGAAATTGACGGATGCAAGAGAATTGTGAGAATGGAACTAGAAGGGAAGATGCAGGGAAGGGATCAGACAGCAAGTGAGATCCCCTTCAATCTCGCTCTCATCTGACCCGTCGAGGGAAGGAGACTGACGTTCCCACTCCTTCCCTTCTCTTTCCCGCTTTATCTCCCTTTCTTTCGTCTTCCCACTCATTCTTCCATCTCACTAGACCTCTTACATTACAAAGTTAGAAATAACAGTAACGGAGTTAAATACTACTTAATTGTAGCTTTTCAGGGGTTGAAAACTGTTAGGCTCAAAACAATAGAAGAACAGTGCGTAACGGTCGCTTTTGTCTTCCACCAAAGATACTTCGCAGAGGAGGAAGAAAGGTTCTGAGAAGAGGCGTGAAAGCAAGGAGAAAACGAGGGGAAAACGAGGGGAAGGGAGATGGCTGATAAACAACCCACACCCTATTCAATTATTCCACCAGATTCTGTCCCCTATAATCGAGTGAGAGAAGAAAGAAGATGAGAAAGATACCAGAGTAGACTTCAGCCATGCTACATCCCAACAATGATGAAATTAAATACAAATACAGGGTATAGACAAATCGAATAAAATTCGAAGAAATAAATCCGAGGGAAATCAACTTGAACGATAAGCCTTTGAAATAATAGAAAAGCATTAGGAATTAAATAGAGAAATTTGCTCAGAAATTTGTGAACGAGAACGAGAGTTCTCATAAGTGATGAAATGGGCGATGTGATGGAGTGAGAAATGGTTGACTAGATGGACGTTGCGAAAGGTGTCTAGAAGGAAAAGGAGAGAGACAGAAAGAGAGGGAAATACACTAGCAGACTACTCCACCTTCTGCAGCCTCCCCCCCCCCTCCTCGTCCTCTTCCCTCTCCCGTTCTAACCCGCCTCCCCATGGCTCTATTACATGTCGAAACGTGAGCGAGAGAGAGGGAGAACCACAGAATTCTGGCATGAGGAGAGAGAGGTTACGTAGAGAAGAAGAAGAGGAAAGGAAGTAAAAACGACCGGACATAGAGAGAACCCGGCGAAGGATGAGCAGCTCATACTCCTATTTACGTCCCCCCTCCCCCCCTCCCTCCCTCCCTCCACCACCTCGTGAGTGATCAATGCCCTCATCAGCAGAGACACCACCAATGACGCATCCACCTCTTCAGTCATGCACAATCTTCTATCCATTTTGTTAGGTTAAAGAAGGATGCCCCGGTTCAAAAGATAAATACTCTCACACGGTTCAAAACTATTGCGGGCCGAGATAAAACATTGGTAGAAGAGGTCAAGGGTGTGCATGTGCTAATTAATTAGGAGAATTGTGGAAGAAAGGAGAGTACACTCATCACAAATAATAAGAATACGAAATGAATTTACTCCGTTCATAACATGATGCAAGAGTGTTCTATAGAATGAGAACGCCGAGTGATAAAGATGAATAAGATTGTTAATCCAGTTTCCCTCCGTTCTAGTGAATGGATGAACGAACTCAAGCATGTCCGTTTAGCTCTTCCCTCATAATAAACAACTTCTCCTATGAATCGAGATACGCGTCTCAACGCGTACGTCGACCACCTCGGCCGCATATGGCATGAATATTGATGTGCTTGGAGAGTGGAACAGAGAACAAGAGGACAGAAGAGATAGGAAGAAGTCGAAGGAGGAGAGAAGGAAAAGGTGGAAAGGAAGAAGGGAAAGAGAGGGGGGATACTTCCATCATTCCATCACTAATTCATGCAAACACCTCTGGTCAACACTCTCTATTCCCCTCTATCCGATCGTGTCAATGACGTCAGTGATCTGGAATTGAGCTCAGTTCTCACCCCCTCCCAATGTTGGAAAATAGAAGATGATTCAAGTGGGCATCACAATACGATAGAAGAGACTGCGAGTGATGATCTCATGTATCTCTCATAGACGACCACAATGAAGAGAGGACGAGGAGGGGAGGGGGGAAGAGGAGGAGGAGGAAGACGGAGGGCTAAGGATGAAAGGGAGAGCTGTCACCATTCTAATCTCCCCGTGCCCGGTCACAGATAACATCAACACTTTCTATTTCCATGACAAAAAATGAGGCAGCGGAGGGGCGAGGAAAGAGCACGATATCACCATTGATAACCATCGTAAATAGAGTTGTGATGCAGAGGAAGCAAGAGGAGGAGCTGAGGAATGGAGGCCAGATCTCTTAGTCACCCCCCCCCCTCGTGCTTCCTCTCGGGTATCGGGAGATGGAGAGGGAAGGAGTGCTATCACTTCCCTGCCCTCCCTTCTCCTTCCCGATCACCATTGTCCTCATGACGTCATCCATCCAAACACCCTACAGCCATATCATCCCATAGGGGAATCAGAGCAGACAACGAGTCGAGAGTCTGCACAACTCTCACTGTGTCAGGTGATGACGTCGTCTTCTTGTCCTTCCCTCCCTCCAGCAAACCCCCCCCCCCCCCTCTTACTTCTATTGCACAGAACCCGATGCTCTTGAGAACGGAGTGAAATGAAGTAGGATAAGAGAAACAGAAGAAGATGAGCAGGAGGAGAGAAGGAGAGGACGGAGGGAGCGGAAGAGAGTTCAGAGATGGTGAAGTAAGTGGATAGACCCCCCTCCCTTTCATCTCGCTCCTCTTTCCCATCCCAAACAACTCCTCACTCGGACAGAGGAATGGATGGGTTGGATGGGTGTAGAGGAAGGGGGAGGGGAGAAAGAAAGTAACGACCATTCGAACGGAGACTAATTGCATACTGCACTGACCATCCAGAGAAGACAACAACAACAGATAAATAGATAGAAGGGGTCATCGAAATAATCAGAGTGGTAGATAAAGAAGAGAATACTAGAGATACTCATCGGACAACCAGAAGAGAAGATAATAGATTGACGATTGTGATTAAAATAGTGAAATGATGGCAATGAGATATAAATAGATTAACTGTCTATAAATATAGTGTTTTAATATTCGAGCGGTAAAGACTATATTTGAAGGATGTCTACAATAGGAATACTCCTCCTCACCTTCAACCCCATTCCATTACTTCCTTCCCTTCCACTCTCATGGTATACGAAACCAAACAAACCTTCCTTCTCACCCCAACTCTCACCTATATCTACACTCACTTTCATCTTTCCTTTTCTCATCGTGCAAACTCTTAAAAAGTCAAAAGTAGAGTCGGCCAGTGGAGAACAGCCAAGGATCCGGAGTTGAAATGGAGAGGGAGAAGGGGTTTCCAAGTTAAACAACTCCTCTCGGTCTTAACGACCATCGGGAAGAAGAAGTGGAGAGCCTCCAACTGGCCTAAGATCTCTCTCTCTCTCTCTCTCTTCGCCCGACGAGAGACCAAGGAGTAGGAATAGCTGATAAATATGACTGAACAGAGTTGTGGCATGGGCTCTCACTGGTCATGCCCTCCTCCATTCCTACTCTCCGTCTGCAATGCATTCCTTATTGACGTCATCGGAGAATTGGAAGAGGGAAAAAGAAGCATTCGAGAAACTGGAGTACACCGGCTATTCTCGTACGATACTCTTCCGATCTAGACATTCCTTCTGGAGGCGGAAAATGGACAATGCATCTGTCATTTATTATAATGCCCTCTCTAGTCAGCCTGGGCAATGCTACCAATATAACTATGCGGTCTAAGTGCGGCAAGGCAACGAAATCATCAAACAAACACTCCTTTCTTTTTTTCTGTCGATATGAAGCCTCTGCAAAATTCCATCCCCAATCTTCGACTGCTAAAAGTTTTTAAAGTGCGAGATCAAATGATGATGTAAACTACGAGTGAAATTGCAATGAAAGATTACTTCTTTGAAAAATAGATTGGAAAGGGAGAGTGAACAGCAAAGGAATGAGAAGCGGAAGCAAGGAAAGGAAGAAAGAAAGTAGGTCACGATCATCCTCATAGGCTTCTCCCCTGTTGTGAGGAGTAGCCAATGGAAGAGGGAGAGGAGAGGATGAAGACGGTTAGAGAGAAGGAGGAATGATGTGGAAGGAGAGAGAGAAGAGATGAGAAGAGGCAAGGGGAAAGCTGACCACGTGAGAAGAGGCTACGAATTCATGATAGAGAGAGGGGAGCAAAGGTTGGATAGAACAGAGATCGAGAGAGATAGAGAGAGAGACAACGAGCGAGAGGGAGAACGAAGAGGAGCTAAGCCCCTCTCTTCCCTTCAGAAACAAACAATTCCCGCGAATCATGAGACTGCGTTGCTGAATTAACATGGAAATTTAATCAAATTTGCATCATAGTTGCATGCCTCACCCATCTCTCGCAAAGACACCTTTTCTACAACCAGGGTGCGAAATCATGCTTTCAATCAGATGGAACATCTGCTTGAATGAGTATGAACTTTCCGAGAATATATTAATATTTACATCACCGACTCCTGTATAGGATGAAGGTTGTACATGAGGATATCAGAGTGTCCATCAACCACTTCTCCCTCTCCCTCCTTCTCTCTACCCCTCATCTCGCACTTCTTACTCTCCCCTACAACCCCCTAAACAAGCCTGTTTCCTTGATCGACCTCTCTTAACTCAGTGATTCATTCTCGATCGTCTCCGTTCTCAAACAACGAATTCAGAGCTCGTGTACCTCCACAGTTCATACCACGTAATTTCTGAAATGGGAAGAAAAGATACAGATATATCCCACTTACTATAATTCTGTCAGTGCTTGCCAGTAGATATCCTCTCTCAATCCACCGGAAATCGCCCCCCCCCCCTTCCCCCTTCTCCCCTCTCTGTCTCTCTATCGAACCATTCGACCGATCTCTGCATCTCTTCCATCACAATCCACCCAATTATCACTTGGTCACTCTTGCGCCAGAATCAAGATTTATTAAACAAAAAGAGGATCACCAGGAGAATTTAATACGCAATTGTATGAATTAGATTTCGAATGGATTATATCATTTGGTACGACAAATAACGGAAAGGAATGATTCGCAAAAAAAATGTGCACACAAGTACCCTGCACTTATCACAAGTCCTGATCGGGGAAATATGAATATAACCCTCAGAATATACAGGGCTTGAATGAAAGGTATGTATTGCACAATGAGAAGAGATAGGAGAAGCAAATAATGATCATAGAATGGGAAAATATGAAGGGTTCGGAGAAGAGAAGATGAGAAAGACGAGGAAGTGAGAAGAGGGAAAGAGATGAGGGAACAGTGATGGAAAGAGAAGGTTCGAGAACTTTGCTGAACCACTCGATCAATGAAGATGAACGATGGAGTAAGATGAATGGAAGGAATTGATCATGCGATAGAGAGGAGAATAGTCGATACAACTGCCCATATTTAAGTGATATTTTAATTTTCATATAAATGTCATGTTTTAACCAAAATAACCAAAAAGAAAATAAAGTGCACGATCTGCGCACGTTCCGTAAACAATATAGAAGAAGAATATACGATCGGATGTTCACAAATAATTTATCAGGTATTTGAATACAAAGAAAGATAGCTGCATTCACTGTGATCTCTGATCGCGCGTCTTTCACTGTCTGGCACTCCATTTCATCCCCCACTCGATCACAAATGGACTCACATCCTTGATGAGTAGTGCAGTTCCTGCCACGGGCGACGACAGATCCAGTCCAGAATCCAGCGAATGCTGCTGACCCACTCGAGAGTATCTGCATCCATCAACCATCTGCCCACTCTCCACCCCCCCCCCCCTTCTCAGTGATCTACCCTGTGTCCTATCCTCATCCTTCGACTCCCCCCCATCTCCCTCCCTCACTCTCCTCACCTGTACTGGGGTGGTCTTCCTCCTCCAGTAACCACTGCATTCCTCACAGAGGGAGAACGAGGAGCTGAAATCATTCTCTAAGTCACCCTTTTTTACTAATAGGAGAAAGGAGGGGGGAGTATATTCTCACAGAATACGTTGTTCTCCATGGAGAAGGAGGCTCTCGCCTGACTACCGTACCCTGCCGAGGGAGATGTCAACTGCAATGATCACACTTACTCTGCCCTCTCTCTGCTCTCCCTTTTGCGCATCTCGCAAAGAAGAGATTACGGTATTGTAGTACAGTCCATGGTGTAATCGATGGGGTCGTGGGTTGATCACACGAAGTCGCCGTTTCCCAATTACATGATCAGTTGCCATTTCAGATGGACGACTCGATGGAAACGAGAACAGTCAATGGAAGTCTCCCCAGCCACCGGAAGAACCAATTTGAATAATCACAGAGGACGCTGGTCAAAAATCGCGAGACACGAGCGACAAGGCAAGAGAATGTATGGGTAGAAGAGAGACCAGGGAGAGAAGAAGAGATAATAAGCGATTATTGGAATACGTCTTTTGATTGGGAATAGAGACTGCACCCTAGTCGAACCCCTCCCTCTCCCTCCCTCATCTCTCTCACTCTCTATCTCTTTACTCCCCTATCCTACCATTTTTAATCTTTCTCTCTGTGAGCACGAGTTCAAATGATGACTCGCATCTTATGGAACAAAGTAAGTCAAGTTGCCCAAGTACCAAAAGTGAGGACTCAGTCCCATCCAACTCTCTCTCTCTCTCTCTCTTCTCACCGACGAAGTCCTTATCCTTCTCCCCACTGCATCCACCATTTGAGAGATGGAGCCAGAGAGGGGCGAGGCACGACACTTCTCTCCCCCTGCAACCATCCACTCCTCATCTACCGTAATCTTTCATCGATCCATCGTACCCGCAGTCTGCTCGTTAGCGAGTGAAGTGTCGACGTAGAGTGGACGACGAGGGGAAGATCTGCATAGTTACTTACTGATCAAGGTGCACAAAACACCTCATCGTTATTGGGGACATAAATAACTATCGAGAAGTCCGTCGTTCAAAATGTGCCCGTTTGACCAGCTTTTATATTTAACAGAGATCCACGACGAAATTGTGGATATTGTCATACTATCGATTCGATTGATGTACAATTCTCTCTCCTACTCTCCCACCTTCCTTATTCTCGCACATTTTACACTTGTTCAAATATCCCGGCGGTGTATAACAAAAAAATGAACATTGAAGTAAGGTATCTCGTAACTACCGTACCTTGTGTACGCATTCTGTGCAGAACTCGCAGTAGCGTTTTGCATCGATTGAGCATCAGAAGAAGTGGAGGAATTGGAGGAAGATGAAGAAGAAAAGAGCGAGTTAACACCAGGGAGATGACCTGCAACGGAGAATATTATGAAGAGAGAGAGAGAGAGCTAGTCTCGTGATTAGTTACTCCCCCTCCCCTCACCAATGAGTCTACTTCCATCGAGACTCATCATCCTTCTCCTCATCATCTTGACCAGTCTTCTGGGAGGAAGCGGTCCCACCTCCTCCTTCCTCTCTCCCTCCTTTTCTTCCTTCTCCTCCCCTTCTCCCTCTCCTCTCTCATTCATCATCACAATCTCATCCATAGTAGTTGATCTTGTCTTCTTCCCTGCTGTTCCCTTCTTCTTCTTATCTCTCTTCTCCCTCTCTCTCTCCTCTCCCCCACTCGGTTCCCTCCTCCTTCCAAGTAGTTCCCCAATGGCCGATCGAGGAAGACCGAGCACCTCCATCTACAATCGACACGCCCATCACAATGAGGGAGAAAGAGAGAGAGAGAGAGGGGTTATCAGATTGCAGAAGACATCGTAATCAGAAATTAAGATACTGCTATGAAGTGAATAGGAACTCAGCGCACACGTGAGAGGAGAGAAATTGTTGAATTTCGTTGTTCATCATGATATCGGGTTGTGCTTCTTTGTAATTGCGGGAGGAACAAAACAATGATGTGGGCGTGTTTGTGGATGAGAAGTGTAATGGGGACTCTTCTATGGATGGATCTCGTTGAGAGGAGGACGTTCAGACTATTTCGGATAAAAGAGGAAAGGGGGTATATATTTAATTGAATGCAGATGGGAAACCGAGAATAGTCAGTTGGCAACTCAATGTAAACGTTCGCAGTTTACATGTGGGAGTTCAGAAATGGTGTGTAGAATGAGATTGGAAAGGAGAAGAGAAAGAGGACGAAGACTCGCGAATGAACACATTCAGTCACGGTTCCTCGAACAAGAAGAATAAAAGGAAGGAGGGGGGGGGATAGGGAAAGTCAAGATGAGGAATGTCACCCCATGTTTAAGTGACCAATTGGTTAGATACCTCTAATTGTAAGAAATGTCAAGAATGAGAATGGATCCATCTGATAAATGGAGATAGTGAAGGGGATATGAATGAGTTGTGACGAACGAATGGAGTTCTGTCTTCCTTCTCATCTTTCCATCAACGGCTTCAACGCGTAATTCAGATGGAAAAGAGAATCCTATGCAACACTGTGACTGATATAGAAATTAGAGCAAAATAGAAACCATACAGGCACATCAAGCATCAACGTAGACACTCGCCCATATGACTCCATCTTAAATGTCACACTCCCGAAATACTGGAGGAAGAAATGGAAGATGACGACTATATATTGAAACGAGAAGAGAATAGCACTAGAGTGAGAGCACTCCCATTGACTCGACTGATAAATTACTGCGTAACATGGAACGGAGAGAGAGAGTGAGCAGATTGGAGAGGGCATAAGGGAAGAGAAGTAAACAATGGAGATCTCAAAGAAGGGAGGAACAATCCACAGAATGGGAAGTGTTTTGATGGACATCACAAACACTCGCAGGCAAGTTCTAATTCAATGTTATTCACCAGTTCGCAGGACGGGAATTCACTGGAGAGTCAAACGGAAATTCGCTAGGCTTTCATGGGACAGAAAATTGCTGTTATGAAAAAATGATGAGATAGAAGCGCTCTCCCATTTCATCTCTCGGGTTAACAACTCTTAATATGCGTCTGAAAATCGATAAAATAATAGTAAGTGAAGATAGAAATGTCAACTTTTGTTTCCCTCGACCAACTGACCAGTCCTTTCCCTCTCTCTCTCTCTTCTCTACTTCCGCCCTTGCACATGCTCACTCTTCTTCTCTACAATCGTGTGAATCGACAGCTTCTTCCATGAGGATTCGTGGACTTCCTCACACTTAAGTCCTTCACTAGTCTTCTAACGGGAAGCACCCATAAAAATAAGAGAGAGGAACTACACTCGAGATGCTGCATGTACAACCACAGTGAGGGGATGTTCGGAACAGGCAATCGGAAGGGAAGAACGAAGGGAAGGAAGAGGAGAAGAGACAGGGAGAACAGGGAAGGACAGGGAGAGGAAGACTGTGGGGACTAAGTAGAGCCATTCCTAATAGACTTGCAACAAAGACGTCTCTCGAGTGGTCTGAAGGGTAGGGATGGAGTAGAAGAGTGAGAGGGGGAGGGTTGATTACTCGCCCCCTCTGCAGTCCTCCTTAGTATAGCACGTGCTTTGATCGAGTGAGGGAAGAAGTCCCTTCATCTATCAACCACTTTCTTTCCCTTCCTTCCACAATTATAACTCCCAGCTATCACCTGATGAAGAATCAACCATCTCACTTATTCAAATTACATGAAATAATCTCAAAAACAACCGAGATTGAGGAGATTGGGGATTCGAACATTTTCTACTTAAAACCCTCTGCAAAGAGGAAAACAGTAGTCTCGGAAAATGATAGGATTGTGTTTGCAAACTACGTGAACAACGACTATGATCACCATCCTCATTCCTTCGAAGGAGAGAAGGGATGGTAGTCAGAGGAGAAGCTGAGAAAGGAAGGAAAGAGGACCCAAGGGGGAGAGAAGAACAAGGGAAAGAGGGGATGAGCAGAAAAGAGGAACCAGAGTTCTCCCTTGTGGAGAAGGAAAGTGGGGAGAGAAGAGGAGAGGTAGGAAGGGGAAGTCAGATGAGTGTGGATGAGGTCGAAGAGGATCGAAGGAGAAAGGAGGGATGGACGTTGTCTAGACAACATCTATCCATGCAGCACCATGCAATGTCAACACTCTCAACGAGACTAAATAGTGGATGAGAATGGAATGAACGTCAAGTCCTCCCTCACAACGACTAAATCAGACTCGAAAAAGAAGTGATTTCGACAGCTTTCTTCCAGTGGTGGTGGTTGTTTTTTGTGAGTGGAGAGAGTGAGATAGATCACTCCTCCAGTCTCTTTCTCCCCTCTTCTCACGAACAACCAACTTCATCCCATGCCTCTCACTATCCATTCACTTCTTCTAATCCCTCCTTTCGATGCGATGCAGTTGAACGACCCCTCCCCTCCCCTTCTGAACCAGAGTGTATTCCCTTCCTACCGTATCCCTCCCTGACTGACCCTCGAAACTGCGAGTCTCTCTGTCACTCCCCAATCGGGGAATCATCCTTCTCGAAGTGGGAGTCATCTGCGAAGCTGCAGCTAGTATCTGCAAGAGGAAGAATGATATGGAGAAGGAGATGGGAACCCTCTATTTCAGCCCCCCCCCCTTCCTATTCGAGATAATCACTAAACTATAGGCACAAACTAGAAGAATCTATTGATCGGTCAAAACGTTTGCAGGAAAATCACGAAAATATTAAGCAAGATTTCATATTGAAATGCACTCTCTTCAATTCGCTAATTTTCGAGATTGATTAAATTTATCTCATCAGATTAGGAAGATCTTCATTAGGATGATTAATCAACTCGGAGCTGATGCGTTTAGGGTTTTGATAAATTGAAGTATGCCATTAACACCAAATCTTTAGCTTCCCTCATCAAGCCCCCCACCCCTTCCCTCAACTCACGGGGTTTATCTGCATTCCTCCACTAGGCGGCGGTGAATGCAGCATCGACAGAGGGATGCTACTTGCTGCAATCACTATTCGACTCTTCTCGCACCCTCACTACCGTATCCCCTCCGCCTTCTTACAGTACACACTACAGTACTCACTCGAGGGAGTCCGCACATCATCAGTCGATGATTTCGTTGTCGACTGGGGGAAGAATACGAGTACTCCCGATTGTCGTCTGCAATCCATCTCTTCCCTCTACCGTAATCTTCGCTGTCTACCGTACTCTCTACTTGCCACCCTCAATATGCACTGTCCCTCTCCCTCTTCGATGTTGTTCCCTTCCATCCTATCACATGTCCTCCTCCCTCACAGCAGCCGCTCCTCCTTCTGCTTATGAGAGGGAGAAGAGAGAGAGGAGAGTGGGGAGACACGAGGGGGCACAAATATGACAAAACAGCGAGTGCAATCACTCTTCTCTTATCTCCCGCAAGTTCGATAACACTTCTCAGTGTGATCCTCTTAATCCTCCATGAGGAATCGTGTCGATCGAAAGGAGATTTCTGGCAAGAAGTAAGCTGGATCCCTATCTCCCCTCCTCCTTCTCCCATCGCTTCCTCTCACATGGTCGAGTGCAATCCTATTCAGTCTCTCCCAATCGTTCTCGTGTTCTTCCCCTCTCTCTCTCTTTTCCTCCCCATCTATCGAAGGGCATTGAGAGAACCAATGGAAGGCGAGATCTATGTCCTTCAAGAGATGGTCAGTAGAAAAAAGAAGAGAACTAGGGGGAGAAGATGAGAGATAGAGCAAAAAGAGAGTGGGGGCAGAATGAAGCCAATGGGAGGAGGGAAGGACAGATGGTCTTCTTGTGGAGAGATCAAAGATGGTAGGGAACCAATAAGAACCAAAGAGACTACGATACGAGGGAAGGATAAGGTATGCCACCTCGGAGTGATCATTCCTCCACTGAAAGGCTGCGCCTCACTCTTCGATCGAGATCTGCAATCAAGGAGGATTGCACCATGAACCTCCCTTTCTACTCATCTCCCATGGTGAGAGAAAAGGAGTACCTGAAGGAGGAGAGGAATCCTCCGTCGGGTGCAGATCGAGCTAGTTGGCCGTATACTTCGGGAGGAGGATCGTGAGAGATCGGAGGAGAGCCGATATCTAAAGAGATCAGTCGTCGTTATGCGCCAAAATCGGAAACAATGGTTCTGTATCAAATGCTATGGGAAATTGATTCAATCGCGTGAATGATGCATGGAAAGGTATCGAAAGAGTGGAGTTTGGCGCAAGTTGAACACACGATGTGAAAGGAGAGAAGCGAGGGGAGGCAACCCTGCCCACTCCTTCTCTTGATCTTCGGTGTTGTGACATCGTGTCTACGAAAGATTGAGAGCATAGAGAAGATTGCAACCATCGAGAGAGAAGGGGACTACGGGATGAACAGAGAGATAATGCATCTACTAATATCTCTTCGAGATGAGCAGTGTGGTATATAAAATAGAAGAGGGTATAATTCTATCAAGCACCTAAAACAATATTAGTATCTCACGATTGCAATCAACTGCAAATGAGGAATAGAGTGAATTGCAGACAAAAAAAAGACGAGATAACATAATTCCAGCTTCCGGAAGGAAAGAAATTGGATGGAAATGGAAGCGAGTGACGGAAATCTCGCCATTCGTTTTCAAATGCTACACGATGTCTAAACGGCTTCTGATCAAACACGCACGGTGAAATTACGCGCACAACGAAAGCGATAAAAACCCCTCTGAAAATATCGTATATTTAGTCTCACTCAAAATATCGTATATTTAGTAAACAAACATCGGCCAAACCAGTGTGCATTACCGTACTTTCGGAGATCTGATTCCGTAATTAGGAAGCAGTTCTAGGGGTTGTCGTAGTAGGATATTTCAAATCCTAATTTTTGGAATTTTGCCAAGGATATTTCGTAATTTTTTTAACCGATTTACGAGGTCGATTTTATAGTTTTATCGTTATATTTTCGTTCTTTTTCGTTTGTTAATAGCTTCAGGCTTATACTGTGGGCCGTAGGCCAAGATGGATGATCTACAGCGAAAGAATGCTTTGGGCCATAGGCCAAGATTGATGATTTGCCTTGAAAGAAACCTTTGGGCCGAAGGCCGGTTAAATGCATGCATTCTTCAAGGGTAAATGCATGCATCAGGTTTGTTAACTTCTTTTATCCCTAATTTTATTCCCATCTGATAAACTTAATTATAATTACGTTGTGATGTCCTATCTTCACAACTGACTGTCTTGTACGCGTACACTAGGGTTGGTCAAACCGAGTCGGGCCAGCCGAGCACCCGTCTCTATTCACTCTCGACGTCGGGCCCCGATTTCACTAACCCTAGCGTACACGTATGTTCCTGGACTCGCTGGCTAAGTGTAGCTTTTTCTAGTCATCGATGAACCATGCTCTATTATTCTGTATAATTTGATTCTCTGTGGAATAAATGAATCGTGCTAATTCCCTCGTACACATTATACATCACAAGTAAAACAAATCATTTTTGTTTGTATGTTCATGAACGAAATGTTTCAGAGTACATATGGAATATTCATTCATAAAAATTTGAATTATTAAATCAGAATAACGAAATTATCAAAATATTAAAAAATAACTATTCCCGCGATTTTTTTAATTGAAAAATCAGGAAAATGCAATAAGATATTACTGTAATATCAGGGAAATTTTTTAAAAACCCTACAAAAATCAGGATGGCGAGAGTGTCAGACGGCGAGAGTTTCGTGTCCAAACTAGCGTGGTGTACTGAGATTTTTCCCTTAGCGAGTTTCACCGTGTACACGGAAACGAACAAAAAAATGAGGAATAAAGACTGAATGTTGATGAAGTGATTGAATGGAGAGAGAGACTGACCCTCGAATGGGTCGACATCTGGAGTCATCGGGATGTTGATCGATCGTTGTCGTGTTCTCTTCTACAACGGAGAGTGATCGAGAGAGTCAAGGGTACTCGAATACCTTGAGATTATCCATGAATCCTGGCTTCTTCTGTGCATGCACAGTCTGGACTGTCGAGTGAGAACGGACGTAGATGTTCCTGCTGCAATCGACTACTTCCATATCCCTCCCCCCTATCCCTTGCCTCTGTGGTTCACTGTGGGGAGGGGAAGCACTGGTGACAGGAGTGACTGCCACTCCATCCAGGATGGTATGGGGAGTGCAAGAGAGGAGAGTCGTCCCCGATGATCCATTCGGAGAGGAGTACAGCAGTCTGAATCGAGTGATTACTCCCATCCAAGTGAGGAGTGATAGAGGGAGTTCAATGGGTGCTTCACTCTACTCTCGCACGCCTTCTCCTATTCGCACGTGCTTTTTCTTTTCCCTCTCCTAAGTATAAACAAGTGGAGATGCACGAGGAGAGTGCTCATTCATATTCTCCACTTTCTCACAATTCACCCGTCAAATTAACGGATCGGAATTTATGTTCCCCGATAAAATCTGATTCGATGGTTTAGAGTTGACTAAGTTTTACATTGATCAAAATGAAGATACTTCTAAGAACAGTTGAGGGGTAACAAATCCCTCGTCAGGGGATGAGGAGGCACTTTTGCGTTGGAGATCCTTCTAAGAACTCTTTTTTTATTTCCGCACATGCTAAATACTGGGGCTCCGGAACCATGGATTTCCCTGCGGATGAGGGATATCCTGAGTTATATTAGTCTGAGTGCGGATGGAGCTAAAGAAGAAAAAACAGAGGAGCAACAGCATTCTTCCAGAAAGCATCTATTTATTTGGTCAACCAACAAGCCTTGTCTGGCTATCGAGTAGAATAGCGATGAGAACTAATTGAGCAGGACTCAATTATTCCAATGCAGAGTCTTCTCGAAAACAAGCGAAGGATTCTAGAAATAGGATGAAGTCGCCGAGAGAGTTGATGGACGACCAAGGAAAATTAATACTGAAGATGGGAATAAAGAGGAGTCTCACCCAGTCTCGACGTCTCGAGGAGTACATGCGATTGGAGACGACGATGGAAACATCGAAGATGAGGCTAAAATCGAGAATGAGAGAAGAAGGGGGGATGAGACCGTCCATGAATTAACAGAGAAATGAGGAGAATAGCATCATTAACTATCTTGACAACGATCTTGCAAAACAGCTAGGATGATTTGTGATTGAAATGGGATACGTGTTGCAATTGATAAAAAAATGCAGCGGGAGACCGACTATGGCGTACATGAATACACGATGAGGAATGGAAGAACGGAATGATGGACGAGGAAAAGAGAAGCTAAATAGAGGCGTGCAAGATAACGAAAGTGGAGCTCATTTCACAATCCATTTCATTCGCTGAGAGCAACTGCAATTCGATCAACGGTCCTAGCTGCTTCTCACTCATTATTGTGCATGTAAATACTTTTTCGATTCCTCTAGCGCAGTTAGGGTGAGGGACAGAACGCGCAAAGATGTCTCGTTCCTCTCTTTCTTCGCATCACACAAATGCGCGGGAATGGGGAAGAATGGGGGAAATCCTCCACTCTCATTCGAAGGCTAAATGCCCTCTCTTTTCGTCCTCACGTGGCTCATATTTACAGCTGATGAAAGGATGAAATCAAATGATAAATATGAGAAGGAGAAGGAAAGTGAATGGATGGTAATGAGAGGAGTGACTGGCTGCTGGTGATCACTGGATGATTATTAGTGAAGCAGCACTCTTAGTGTTTCCCTTCCCTCTGGCTGAGTCAAGTGTAGTGCGTGAAATAAGATAAAGAAATGGGAGGAGAGAGAATGGGGAATGGAGAGACGACGAGACGGCATGAGAAGCAGGCAAAAGTTAGAGAACACACAAAAGTGAGAGAATCGGCTAGCAAAAGTTCAAAACATCCCTTTTTCTTCCTATCTCTCTCTCTCTATACTATTACTGCCGGAATTGGATAATAATAAGGTTCTCTCCTGATCTCCCTCACACCTACTCCACTGTAGATGGCTGCCCTATCTCTTCTATTCGACTCTCACTGCTTTCTGGTGCACTCGCTCAATGAGAATGAGCTACACATCACCCCTTTGCTTCTCTCTCAAACATAGAAAAAAGTGGTGATGAAGACTGGGAAAGAGAAGCTAGAGAGGAGGATACTCAGGGAAAGAAGGAAGATGGCAGGCACAACAGTCCTCACTCCAAGAGGATATCATTCGAGAGGAAGGGGATTCAGTCCAGAGGTCACTACCGTATTCCTCTCTCATATTATGAGTGACCATGAATCCACTCTCACAACCCCGTCAAACAGCATAAGAAGACTTGCATTATCCAACGACAGCTGAGTTTTGCAGGAAGAGGAGGAAGAGGAGGAAGATGGGGAAGGGGAGGAAGGGGGGAGGACTGGGAGGTGAGAGTGGCCGTTCTAGTCCCTTCTGCCCACCCCAATCTCGCTTCACTCGCTTATTCTCTCTATTGACCGTCCTCTCCATTGCAAGCACCACTACACGTAGGGAAAGAGAGACAGTAAAAGGAGGGAAAGGGGGGGGAGGGGTTGTTGGTCCCATACGAAGACTCCTTGGCATCCTGCCATCACGTGCAATTGAGAAGGGGTTGAGTCAGATAGGATGGATGGGAGGGGAAGTGGGAAGGAGGAGAGGAGTCCATTGGAATAGCGAGCTGATGCTTATCGAAGGTCAAATCCATTTGGTACCTCGATTCAAACTTTGGGATAATTATTCCGGGGGCGATAAAGTAAGAGGGTCGTACAATTAGTGAACGCCTATGTGCAGATGAGGAAGTTGTCTGTTAAAAGAGAGGAACACTCAAGGCTACTGTCCACAGAACGATCACTCCCTACTTTCTCTCTCCGACTGAAGTGTGCACTAATGAAATAGAAAAGATGCAGGAACGGGGAGAACGAGGGAGTGGACAAGAGAGTGCTTCTATCTGACCCCTCCCTCCCTCCCTACCTTCTACCTCGGCCTTCACTGTATTTTGCTGTCCCTCTTCTCTCTCTTTCTCTCGATCAATCAAAGACGTATTCGATCCGAGAAGGGAGACTGCTCATCTCTCCCGACTTCCCATTCTATACAGACCCCTTCCCTCCTTCTCCATCGTGACAAGCAACGAGTTGGAGGTAACTCATCAACAGTATGGGAGAAGCTGCGAGGAAAGAGAGACCAATATTCCAGAGGGATACAGTTATAATCGCGTTCATGAAATTGATGAGAGAAAGGGAGGCCTTGCGGAAAAGTGTAAGAGAAGATGAAGGATAGCGATGGGAGAGGGGGTCATTCGGACTGTCCCTCCCCTCCCCCTAGAGGAGGAGAGGGGTGAGAGGGGTTCCCTCCATCGAATGAATAATGGGCACGAAGGAAAAAGGGCTGCCACGTGCAAGAAGAACATAGTAAACAGGGGGAAGGAGTGAGAGGGGGAGGGAAGTCTCATCTGGAGAGACTCTCCATCCATCCATGCTACGCTCATTATCATAGCGATAAGAATTGCCCAGGGGAAATCGCAGACTCGCTAATGGATTCCAAAATACTTCTCGCATCAGCAGTGTAAACGGAAGGATCAGCATCCGCTCTCATCACCACCATTTCTCTCTCTCTCTTTCCAATCTCCATGGATAGATCACGTGGCAGAAGATGCCTAGTCTCCCAAAATGAAAGCTGTTTCTACGTTATTCACCCCTCCCCCCTCTCTCCTTTTTACTTCTCTCTCACTCTTTCTCCTTCTCTATCCCAAAATACGTTTCTAGACTTTTCGAATCAGTGCATCCCCAGAGACAGAAAACTCGTGGATCCAATTATGCCGGTCAATTTCGAGAGAATCTTAGAATAAAAATAAGATATTCCAAATTCGATAGTAAGTTAATCGATCAAATATCTCGGAAGAGCATGCTAGTTCTACTCGGAACCCTTCATCATCAGCCACAAATTCCAGAAATCATAATCACAGAACAACGAATTGGTGAGAAAATAGACTAGATAAAAAAGAGGAGCTATCATACTTCTAGGATATAATAATATCATCGGACATGAAACAAATCACGGATTCGAGAATTTTCAACTAGCGAAGGCAAAAAAAGGCAAAATAAAAAAACGTCAATAATCTACACTCCAATCTTCATACGGTAGGGCTCTCGAGTGATAGTTACGCCTATACTGAAACATTATCTGTACTGATATCGTCAAAAATATTTTTAAAAAATTAAATAGGGAATATTAGTGAATCAAGTAAGGAAGGAGGAAAGGGGCAGTGCACGATCGAGTCACGACAGACACATTCAATTACTGTGGGTCTTTACTATGAGAGGGATCGACTAGCTGTGAGTCTTGAGAAGAAGGGCGGACTACTGTAGGATGAGCCCGACGTCGGATGGCTGCATCTCGGGGCATCTCCAGTTGTACAGGTAGTACTGCAAGTTGCCGTCCCCAATCCCGAACTTGAGACCATCCAGAATCTAAACGAAAATGCATGAGAATGAGAATAAAGAGACAAATGGAGAAGGAAGAAGTGTCCATCCCACTCTAACCTCCTTGTTGTCCATGAGATCGAGTAGATTGAAGACGTCGAATCCGATCTGGAATGCACTCGTCTCCCCTCCCCTCTCCTCTCTTCTCTCACCTGGTGGGCGATAATAAGCATGTCGTTCACCAGCTGCTTCAGAGGGACAGATCCGGGCACGCAGTAGTACCCATAGGCAGCACGCATCTGGTCGTGCAGAGGATTCTGAGGGGAGGGAATCATTAGAGAAGCACTCCCTGGCCCCCATTACCTTCCTTCTCACTATCACATCAACATTGCTAGTTTGAAAGTATATTGAGATATCTATTAGGAAGGAGGAATACTCACGTTAACAACAGTAGAAGGAAGTGAATAGAAGGAGACCATGTCAGTGATCTTCCCACTCTTCTGCAAAGGAGACCATACTATTGAGATGACGAATGAATTGAGTGAGAGTAGTACGATTAGCAATGTTGTCACCTCGACGACGAAAGAGTAGATGACATCCTCCCGAGGCAGGAAAATGTGCTCGAACTCCTGAGTATGTTTCATTAATCGTCTACCCTGCACGGCCCCCGGAGCATCGACATAAGGAAAGCAAAAACGTCCGGGGAGGTATCCTAAAAATTGTCCGATCTCCCTCTCCCTCTTTCTCTCTCTCTCTCTCTCTCTCTCTCTCTCTCCCTCTCGCTCTCATCTTCTCCATTCATTCACTACTCGCTTCATTACTCGGCCGAAGCAATGACGCCGATCAAGATCTCTCCCATTTAGCTCCTCCATCGCGTGCTTCGCACGCCGATGATTAACAGAGGCTTGACCTCGCAAGTAGAAGAAGGAGAGATCGCCGTAAGTTTGGATTACGGTATCTCCTGAGGGTATGGTACCTCTGGGTTACTTTACCAGATTGCCGTATCGATGACGACATCGTTCAGGTCTAGCCCACAAGCTTTTCACCGAGCAACCATCGCTCATCGAGATCGAGGCGCCCTTCAAGATCTGCGGAGACATCCACGGACAATTCGCCGACCTCCTGCGACTGTTCAACAAGGTATAGGGTAGATACCTTATCCCCTATAGTACCAGACAGAATAGAACTACAGTATCCCAAGTACCCTTATTGCGTCCTGACTTGAATGAAGTTGCACTGTCCTTACAGTACACCTTTGCAGACCGACCGGTTTCCCGCCCACCTCCAACTACCTCTTCCTGGGCGATTAAGTGGGTCGAGGTGCGCATGGACTGGAGTCCATCTTGCTCCTACTTGGATACAAGGTATACTATAGCATACTGCGCCACTACAGTAATCGATAATGATAGTGTAATTACGGCACCAGTTAAGGTACCTCAGGATATCGATTACTTTCCAGCTACGATACCCCAAGTCCTTCTTCCTGCTGCGAGGCAACCACGAGCTGTCCTCGATCAATCGTGTACGGTACCAGGCTGAGTACAGTACCGGCGCTTACTGTACCACGATCCATAGATTACGGTTTCAATACCAGGTGTATGGATCCTACGATGAGGTAATAAGGCGCTACGGCTTGCAGCGCGTCTACACGGACATCTAGTATTCGGTGCTAGAGCCGGAACCAGATCCAGGAACCAAGAACCAGATCCGGCATTCAGGACGTGTTCACGGTGATGCCGCTCTCGGCGATCGTCGGGGGTAAGATCCTATGCATGCACGGAGGCCTCTCGCCCGTCCTCAATCGACTGGACAACCTACGGAGAAGTGCGTAGGTTGTCTAAGGAGAAGTGCGACCTGCTCAAGATCGATTTGGTATAGGGAGGGATACGGTAGGGGATATTGTATGTGTACTGTAGGTCGTGCGAGCTCACCAAGTGGTGCAGGACGGATACGAGTTCTTCCCCGGTCGCAAATGGCAAGCTATATTATTTCCGAAAAAAATCAATCAATAATTGTAGGTGACGATCCTCAGCGCGCCCCACTGCTGCGGACAGTTCGACAACGACGCTGCTGTCTTGGTGATTAATTATATAAATAGTTAATTAATTAACTAATTTAGTGCGTGGACAGCAGCTGAAGTGCTCGTTCGAGATTCTAAAGGCGAAGTTCCTGACTCCGAAGGCATGAAGAAGGGAGGGAAACAGTCGATCAAGTGACTGCTGGTTAAAGATCAGAAATAAAAAAATGACCGGCATTGAACGAATTGTTGTCTCACACTCCACAATATTCCTGATATGCACGGCCCCCCGGAGCATCGACATAAGGAATTTTTTTCTTGATGCTTGCGGTCGTTCATTTTCCTCATGTGGATGCTGGGGGAGGTGACCCTGGTAGAAGGAATGAGTGAGTGGCATGCCTTCTTCGAGAAGATCGGGGCCAGTTTGAACTGCTTGAGATGCTGCTGCAGCAGTTGCCATGCCCCCGTGATGTCCTTCTTCTGCAGAGGACGGAATCCCTCCGTCGCCACCACCTGCAACCAGTGAGTGAGACTCAGCTGTCCCCCAGCCTGCATTCATCCATCTACCAGAAGAAGGAATAGACCTCACATCAGGTAGTTTGTACAGTTTCACTGTTCTGGCCATAGTCATCTTAGGGCCGAGGTGAGAGAAGCGACACTCGATCAACTTCTTCGGATTCAGATTACGATGGTAGTATCTGCAAGGATGGGGAGATGATGATAGGAAGACAGCCACTCGCCTGCATTGGGCCACTGGCTTGGGCAGCACTACTCCTGCTGTGTACGCCGCCTGCAACGGAAAAGTCACTCAGTCACTAGAAACAACTTGAATTGTCTGTGGCTGTGTATTGCCGACCTGGAAGATCCCCTGAAGATTGACACGACGAGTGATCTCACGAATGAGGACGGGGGCGACTCGCTTCGATCTGAGGTCGCTTTCTCGTCTCATCCCATCCTCTTCACTCACCGAAGCTTCTTGTGGACACAGAGGAAGTTGATCTCCACCATCTTCTTCTCCTTGTCGTACACACGAATAGCCTACCATTTTACATTTTAGATTCACAACTATGGAAATAACGTTTAAATGTGATACAGTAGACGCAGTAGGAAAGTGATGGTTCAACCTGGGGCACGGCAGAGATGAAGGCGAAGAGCTTCTTACTCGCCGTCGCACGCACTCCACAGTGCCATTGCTTCAGCCATCCAGGGATGAGAAGAGCCCTGAGCAAGAGACTATCCCCTAGTTCACCTTCTGTATACTATGCATAAGCACAGATCGGCTTCCCTAGTCTCAACGTTTTGAGTGGTTCATGTCGCCTTGATAAGAATTTTTGAACAATGTTCAGCAGTCGTAGAGCTCACTACATGCTCACTGACCACTGGAGGAAGTTCTTCGAGTAGTCGAATCTGAACATGTTGTCGTCGTCCTCGACGTAGTTCTCATTCAGCAGAGTGTACACCTCGTGCAGCTGAGCATCGTCCTGCAAGGGATCTCGTCTAGTGTACCAACACATCAAAGATATAGCATGTCATCATTCCCTAATATTCCCACCGAGGATTCGTTCGTTCATCATTCTCCTTCCAAATCCGTACTAAAATTCACTCACAGTAATATCGATGTCACTCCATTCGAATCCTTTAGGAAGCGAGTACGGTTCTTGGCGCAGCTGCAGCATATTTCCCATTCTTATAATGCTTTTGACGCTACTTACCGTCCAGGCTGACCTTACCAGATAATTCGCATAAGAATACGAATAGGTCGGATTACTCACCTTCTCAATAGGGACGTCTTCTTCAATTGCCTCATTCGCATCCACCTGCTCGTCTACAATGAAATAAATTGAATTTTTAAAAAAGTTCAGATAGGAAAACTAACCGAGCCTGGGGACAGGCTGTGTGCTCCAGAAAGCATAATTCCTTTGTCTAGCCAATCCCATATCACGTATCGGACCGGCGGTTCCCTACAAACTCGACAAAATATTTCCTTATATGCATTACAAGCCCGGTTGTGCCACCGCATTCGACGGGGGCTCTCGTGCTAGCGGAGTAGGTTTCGCTATCATTCGTTTTGAAACATGTTGACGCGCGACCTATCTCTCTCTCTCTCCACATTTCGTTTCGCGATCCCAACATACAAGAAGACACTGCCCTTTATATATGTATAGGCATAGTGAAATTACTTTTGACGCTATGCTATGACTTCAGACAGGCAGTAAGAGCATGACAAATTGAACGTAACTTCACTAGTCAATTGGTGGGATGAACATACTTGCTGGAGGCTCAGTTTCTCAATCTCGGCGGCCAGGCGAATATGCTCGAGAGCTTGTGGATCCAGCTTCTAATGAGACAGATTAGTTTCG
>BTRK01000003.1:23493684-23503684 GCA_036245805.1 Pristionchus mayeri | reverse complement strand
ATCTCCACCCCCTCGCATAACTCAATTAGCATAGGAATTCTAATCTTGTCTCAAGAAACTTCCATATTTGGCAGTCGTCTCCATCTCGTTTCCGTTCTCTCTCTCCCCCTCCCCCCCCTCCCTCTCTCTCCCTCTCTCCGTGTCAGAATCTCCTCCTTCTCAATTGACGTAAATGGTCATAATTGAGTGAGAGAGAGATGGAGATTCTCGTGTTGAGAAATGACGAGAGAGGAGCGAATCCAGAAGAGAGAGAGAGAGACTCAGACTGACCGACACTTATTAAAACACCCCGTATAAATAGGCTGCAGCCTCCCCTCAAATAGAAGCTGTGCATGCGTCAATCGAGATCTCATCCACAGCAAAGGTCGATGATGATGATGATGAGATCTCTTTCGAGACTAAAAAACTAGACTGGATTCGACTCATTTCAGAGAGGGAAGCACTTGCATCCAAATTGGGACTCAGTGAAGCACAAGTGAGAGTATGGTTCCAGAATAGAAGATCGAAACATCGAAAGGAAAGTCGAACTTCATTGGATCTCCCTTCGACCACCACTCTTTCCTCCCCCATCATATCGACTCTCTCGACTACGACCCCCCAGTTGATCATTCCTTCTTCCTCTGAAATCTCCCCATCTCCTCTCTTCAGTCCTTCCATTCCCTCATTCGAAGCTCTATCTGATATTTCCCATACAAATATTCAAATGAAGAAAAACTAGGAGAACAGCCACAGATTATTCCATCTAATGCCATACGCTATGATCTCAGTTTGCAATCTTCCATCTCAAGAGCAAGGTATTCAACTTATCAAGGTGACATCATATTGAATAACTGCCCACTACGGATATTGCAGTCCCCTTGCTTAAGCAGGCCCTTCCACTCCTCATTCCATACATTATCTGCCCATTGCACAATTGTAGACCGATTTACGTAGTATGAATAAATATAAACGGTTATCCAGATTAGAAGGTGCACAAATGGAGTTGTCATGGTTATGACAACGTCAAAATTTCAACTTTGCTGACACTCCTTCTTTAAGTCTCAAATCTCAGTCTCCTCTTTTCAACTGTGTGGAGTCCCGTGTCTAGCCAAGGATCTCCTGTCTTCTTTCGCTTTTTCTAATTAGTCCTCCTTTGTATAATTATATGATGGCATGGAATAATCTGCACATTGAAATGTGATGAATTGTGATGAGAAATGGAAGTGGGAGATGGAATCTCTTTATTCGCGCAGCTTGACATCTGTCTACTCGATTGCTCTTCCTCTTTCTCATTCGCCTCCTTTTGATTTCTGGAAAATAAGAGGATTTATGGGAACGAATGAATAAGGGTAAAACCTCTCTTCCATCCTGTTCTTCCATTGATTTTTTCTCCTCTTCCTTCTTTTCATCTCCCTCTTTCTTATCTTCTTTCTTCTCATCTCCCTCTTTCTTCTCTTCCTTCATATCGGACTTGATCTACATTTGAGATTGCTTTGCAATGTACATATTGGATTAATCTGAATTACCTCATTCTCTTTCTTCTCTTCCTTCTTGTCCTTCTCTTCTTCCTTCTTCTCTTCCCCTTTCTTCTCTCCTTCCTTCTTCTCCTCCCCTTTCTTCTCTCCCTCCTCCTTCTCCTTCTTCGCCTTCTCTTCAGCAGCCTTCTTTGGATCTCTCTCAATTCGAATTATTCCAATAAAATGATCTAATACTTGCTTTACCTTATCCTTGGCTGAGTCCCAATCACTCTCAATATCCTTCATTGTCGGGTAGTCATTCTTATTCCTCATGGCACCCATAGCGATCTTCTTCTGTAGTGGAGTACGGTATGACCCTTCCCTCCCTTCATCTACAGTACTCATCCTCACCTGCTTCTCATCCAATTCTTGCTGTTGTGGCTTCAATTCTCCCTTCTTCTCATCTTTGTTCTTATCTCCTCAAAGATCAAAGATCATCTCTCTATCGGATCCCCTCCCCACCTTCCTTCTTCTCTTCCTTGGGAGTCTCTGCTTTCTTCTCTTCATCTTTCTTCTGGAATGTTCTCTCCTCCTCTTCCTCTCATCTTCTCCTACCTCTTCCTCCTTCTTCGTCTCTTTTCTCTCCTTCTCTTCCTTCTTCCCTGGTCCTCCTCCATTCTTCAATCCAGGAGGAGGTTGAGGTTCCTCTCTACTCGTCCCGATCTTCTTCAGAGAGGTCGCTACTCCCTTCCCTGTCTCTCCCTTCTTCTTCTTACTACCAAAACACTGCACGAGGAGAGCAGAAGAGAGCATAACAACGAGTAGCAACTGCTGCAATGAGTGGAGAGAAGGATACGGTAGATTGATGACATTGTTAGAGCGAAGAGGATACGGTAGGTTGAAGGCATTGATCACAAAAGGAAGACTCACAGTTATCATCGTGACGACCAATCACGACAGAGGTGTAAGGTGAGAGTGAATTGAGAGAGGGAGAATATTCTCTCCTCTCTCTTTGTCTGGTCACGGACACTGCATATTGCATTCATCGATGGCTACGTGTCACATCTGAGAATGTGGAGGAACGTTGTATCGGAATTCATCTCAGTGTGAAGATGGTCGAGTATTGCAGAACTCCAACTGGCTTCCCTCAAAGACTAGGCTGGTCTCTTTGCTCGACTTGGGCATAGAAGCAATCCATGCCAACCAGCACGATTATTCGAGACATGATATTATCTGAGTTGCATTAACATCGAACATACACCCCACCCTCAGCGAAATATATTAGCGGTTAAAACTAATGTATCCGAACAACGGAAGTGCCTAGGCTCGTTACAATTCTATCAGGCAAAAATTAACAACAAGGACTGCTTAGAAGAAGAATAAAAAATCTTTCCTCCAAGATGTCTGCCTCTTGCCTCATTGTGGTCCATGATTCCACCAGAGTATCTGAACAATGAAAGTGCTTGCTCAGAATAGCACTTATCCCATTTAAATATTAATATCAAAAAAATATTTCTATGCCAAATATAAGATATTTACAATCTATTCATACACATTTTCTACTCATCCGATCCTTTCTTTCGCAGTCCCGATGCATACAATGGCAGTGATGATTACCATTTTATTTAGAATTAGCCGTATGAAACAGTATCAAGTGGAACATCACAAAATGAAAAAAAGGAAACAATGACACTGTTCTACTTCTTCGCCTTTCCTCCGAAGAATTCTGAGATTTGCTTAGACTTCTTAGCCTCTTCCTTTCCTTCCTTCCCTCCCTTCCTCTTCTTCCCCTGTTTGCTTACTCGTTGTCACTTCTCGTTGAGCCTGCAATCGATATACTCCTCTCTCTAACTACGGTATTCTCATTGAACTACCCTCTTCTCCTTCAATTCCTTTGCAGATCGTAAATTCTCCATGTGCAATACTTCCTGAATGCAATAGATTAGTAGAAAGTGTGAATCCTGAAGACTAGACCCGAACATACCTTTCTGATGTTCTCAGGGAGTTCGTTGAGTACATTCTTGCTCACTCCTTCCAATCCAATCCCTCCCACCTGAATCACCACATTCCATCCCCATCGGAGTAGTCCCCCCCCCCCTCCCTGATCACTGACCTTTACCTTCCCCTCCCTCTTCCTCCCTCCATCACTTCCTCTACTCTTCTCATCGAGTGAACACCTCGATTCCGTTCCCCTCGATGCTTCATCAACTTCAGAAGGGATGGCTGACACGACTGTCGACGACGTCGGCCACACCTTCATCATTCACTCATCACCCCCCCCCCCCCCTCTCCAACTACTAACACCCAAGTAGTCCTCGATGGGTGATCTACTCGTGGATATCTCGTGTCTTCACTCACCTGCCATCCCTCATCATCCAACTCGAATGCACTCTCATCAATCTGGACTCCTGGGGGTCGTCTGGGGGGTCTCCACTACAATAATCCCAGTGATTGCTAGTCTCTCTTCTCTCTTTCTCTTCTCACCATCGATGTCCCTGGTTGATCTTCTTCCACTATCAAACAGTCTTCATCCTCTTCCACTATTGTCGGCACTCCCATGCAAGTCACCTTAACAGCCTCGAATAGAACTAACTCCAACTATAAGATGAACAATGAAGTGGCTTCTACCTCTTCCCCCTCCCATTCTCTTTCGTCTCCTTCCGCTTCTCTCTCCAATCTTCTCTTCTCATCGAGGGCTGCATCTCCACTCAGTATCTCCTTACTAGATGAGCCCTCAAAAAGTACGATACCAATTGGAGACAGAATTGGAGTAGGTGGAAGTGCGAAGCTGACCTCCATCTGCTCCAATTCCCTCGTTCTCTTCTCCATCCATCCTACAATCGAGTTCTCCTTCGATGGAAGTCCATCCAGGAATCTACCCGCAGAGAGAGAAATATTGAAGATTGGGGGATTCCTAAACGTTCTCCTACATAAATACTTTCCCATAATCGATTCCATTCATACATCACAATATTCGACTACAGTACTCTTCTGCTCACCACACTCCCTCTGTAGGTCCCTTCCGCATGGATAACATCACTGGCCATAGCTTCTCCAACAGACGGTCGTCCTGAGAGCAATGATTAAAAAACAGAGTGAGAATGGGAGGAGTGTGATATACACCCCCCCCCTCCCTCTACCTTCTCATCCGCTGCCCCCACTCTCACAGTCTTCGACGTGCTAACATCCGTAGTGAGATGTACGATGATGTTCTGAGCCATTCTCCGATTCTGAACAGGCCCCTCTCTCTCCCCTCATCCTTCTCCCTCTCTCCTCACCCTCACTCTATCATCTGTGAGTCTCTTCACCAGCTCCTTCGTCAGTCCTTCCAACCAGAATCGGGCTTCTACCGTAGTGGAGATGGCCAGCTTCCCAGGGAAGTTCTTCCCCACCTGCAATCCTCTCCTTCTCTCCCTCTCCTCCCCCCCCCCTCTCTCTCCACTCACTCCGATGCTGGTCTGCACGGTCCTTGCCTTGACTGGTTCATCGTCCTCTCCTCTCATTATCTTCTTCAACCAATCCACATGGGTAGGGAATTCATTCGACAGGACTGCGATGGGCAGGGAGGACAATTCCCCCATCGTCTCAACATTATCACTCTCTTCTTCCCATTTACACTCTACTCCTCTAGATACGTACATTTACTCGGAATCTCTCCATGAGTGCCATCCCCAGTTTGCCTCCCAATCCACGAATGGAAGTGATGCTCGTCCTTCGAAGAACGCCCATCTCACTTCCTACGATAGTGCACCTCTTTTCGATAAAGGAAAGACAACCACGGCTGCACTCACTTTCTACTACAGTTTCAATTTCACTCGAAATGGACGAATTCAGCCTCGTTCTCTTATTTCCACTAACCGGGAGGTACGAACGACTGCTTTCGAGGTTTGTGTGCAGCGCATACCAACTTGGCCATCATCTAAAACGAGAGTTTCCTCATCCTCCCCCTCCCCCGTCCCATCTCTCTCACCTTATTATTTCCCACTCCAGCAGAGCAGTAGAACTGCGTCTTCTCCTTCACTTTCTCTCTCAATCTCTCTGCGAATTCTGCAGCCAATGCAATCTTCAGCTGCAATTCACAACATCGCTTCCCACCCGTGTCCTTATATAATCGTCTCACTTTAAGTAAGAATAAGAATGCATTGTTGAATTCACTGACACATTCATCATCATATCGGCACTTCTCGATGAACTCTTCTATCTTCCTTCTTCTTTTCGACTCCTTCCTCTCTTCCTTCTCCTTATTTCTAGTATCTTCATCAGCAATATCATGATCTACTATGACCACATTGTTATCTCCCATTACTTATCAGTATTGAAAGTGTTCACCTACAGTAATCCATCTCATCATTTCCTACCTATTTCGTTGTCCTTCTCTTGTTCCTCTTCTCCATCCACTATGAACGATGTTGGCAAGCAACTTGGATGGAGTAGCTGAATGATATTCATACGGCCTTCTATCATCACCATCTCCACATCCTCATCTTCTCTACTCACTCGATTGATAATTTCCTCTCTGTCTTCTCCACTCACTCTACTCTCTACGTAGACAGTGCAGTCCATAAATGCCTCGTCTACACTCGCCCTCTCTAGGGTGATTCGCGGATCAACTGATCCGAGAACTGCGAACACCTGACATACGAAAGCGTAATACTGTATGTCGCTACTCGTAGAACAGATGGTATGAACCCATGCCTCAGATGAAGCATCCCGATACTTCTGAATATCTGCCTTATCTGCGTGTTCTCCTTGTGGAACGAGGCAAATTTCAATCTAAAAATGTAATGATTCCAATTGGCATAGTAAATCCTTACATCAGGGCAGAGTTCTTTGCATTGTTTTGCAGTCATCCCCCTCTTTACTCCGAAAGGACGAGCCTCGTAGGAAACTGCGATCAATCTTAATGAACGGAGTGAACGAAAAGAAAGCCATTAAAGGCACACCCAGATTGTCCATTGGCCGAGTATTGCAGAACTCCTACTGGCTTCCCCCAAAGACTAGGCTGGTCTCTTTGCTCGACTTGTGCATAGAAGCAATCCATGTCAACCAGCACGATTATTCGAGACATGATATTATCTGAGTTGCATTAACATCGAACATACACCCCACCCTCAGCGAAATATATTAGCGGTTAGAACGTTAATGCATCCGAACAATGAAAGTGAATAGGCTCGTAACAATTTTATCAGGCAAAAATTAACAACAAGGACCGCTTAGAAGAAGAATCCAAGAATCTTTCCTCCAAGATGTCTGCGTCTTGCCTCCTCGTGGTCCATGATTCCACCAGAGGTGGTCAGGACGATGTATCCGAACTGACGAGAGGGGAGAAGATGAGTGGTGTACTTCTCGAGATCTCTGAGCTGGATGTCCAGGCGGGGAGAGACAACCGAGCACTTGTTGAGGCGTCCGGTAAGGTTGACAACAATCTTGCCAGCGCGGTGGTCGTCGACGATCTCGAACTCTCCGATGTATCCGTGCTTCATCATGACGGTCAGGAAACGGACGATGACCTGTAAATATAATTCTTAAATCGCTTGACTTTAAATAAATTCTGCATTGTTCCAAATTTTCGAAAGTTGGTAAACGAAATGACTTAGAAATAAACACATTCTCACAAAAACTCACCCTTTCTAGATAGTAAGTATATATTCATTGCAGTATAATGTCAAAACTATGTGAATTTATTTGAGCGATACTCGTTCTACTCGTTCCTTTGCAACCTAAGCCGGATGAAAATGATGCTGGAACGTACAAATGAGGACCAGATGCACGAACACAAAAAAAGTTCAAATTTGTGTTGAATTAAAAATTGTGTTGACCCAAATTGTGTTGAATTAAAAACATTATCTACTTTTCTAAATACAGAATTCCAAAAAATATCAATAAAGAAATATTTAATGTCAAAGAAATATTTAATGTTAAGATATTTACAAGCTATCCGGTAGCGTATCCGGTAGCATTCAGTTTTTCAGCCAAAAAAATTAATATTTGATATTTAGAACAATGAAAAACGTACCTTGGAGCAAGGACGGATGAGGACCTGGCGCTTTCCGCGCTTCTCGGCATTGTTGATGGTCTTAAGAGCATCGGCGAGTACGCTCATGCGAACCATGGTGCCCGAAGTTACTACAATAACACTGTTGGACAAAAATCAAGTGACTGATCAGAGCGGTGATTATGAATGGCTTAAATCATATTAGAAAAATGAACTATGAGATACCTAAAATTTAATAAAATGAGTCTTTGGTTCGACACAGATTACAAACCACGGCAGATTATTTACAACAAATATTGTGAGCAATTAATCTAACAGTTTTGACATAGAAAATTCAAGAAAGCAGCAATACGCGAAATAATTCACGCAAAAAAGAAAAGTATTTAGGATTTTCGTCAAATGCAATGCGTCGCTGCGTAGATTTTTGTAGACACGCCGATACGCAGCGAATTGTTGAAATCGTAAACTGGCTTTATTTTTTTCTCTCGATTTTTTCTGCTTTTCAAACTTCGCAAATTTACGCGTAAATTTTTGAAGATAACAGTGAAACGCGAATCAAATTCAAATGCAAGATGTTTTATTAGAAATTTGTTAGATTAGTGGGTTAATCATCCGACGATCAAGGGCAGATTGATTTTCGCCTTCTTCGGAGCCTTTTTGACCACCTCTCGCGGATCCAAGGTTTCCTTTCCTGGAGGGACAAGGCAGTAGTAGATGTGGAAGCCCTGGGCCGGCGTCGAATCATTGGTTGAGTCGTGTCTTGATGCAGATGTACTCTTCTGTGCAGTGATGACCAGTTTGCATTGCTCTCTAGGCCCTATGAATCCATAGTAAGGCTTGCACTGATAGTCGAAGCGAGAAGTGCTGATTTGAAATGCGTATTTAAGGTCGACGTTGTTGATGAGGAGATGTGTAACCGGAACATTTTTGCTTTGAATGTGTACTTTCGTTGGATCGACGATGAGAGGAGGTATCCGAAGAGTACGACACGGGTCTTGAGGATTCTTCATATTCCGCTCCATCGCAAGTTTTTCCGCCCTAAGTTCAAGCAATATGGATTTCATTGGGATTGACTCACTCCCGATATTCCCAATCGAAAAGTTCATCGGGGTCAATCCTGGCCAGAAACACTGTTTGATCTTTCGCAACCAGGAATTCGTAATCAGGAAAGTCATCATAGTCCAGATTGAAGATGTTCTGGCAATTCCATTTCATTAGTGTTGGTACTGGTGGAATATGGAACCGAAGCCATTTCAAGGAATGGTTTGGCCATCTTCTCACACAACTTCTCAAGAGTGATCGACTCTTTCGTCTTTTTCATCTCTTCAACATCCTTCGTCGATGCCCATGGCAAGGATCCAGTGTACAACTCGATCTTAATCCATCTCCTTCATTTCCTATACGATCATCATACCAATGAGTATACAAGTGACACCAGATCTCCCCCTGGTCCTTGCTCTTCCTGTAGGTGTACCTGCACCTCACACTATTCATCAGTGTAGTCCTCATCGTGCAGCCTGTTTGGCAACATATCTGGGCGTTCCTCTGAATCCCACGATGTTCCTTGGTTTTCCTGGCTCTTCCTGAAGTGGTGGTGAACTGTCTCGCCATCCCTGAATTCGCAAATTCCTTCCTTCTCACGATCCTCTTCCTCACCAAAGTCGATCTGAAATGCAATGGCATCTTCAGTGGATTCTCCAGTGTATACCAGATAGATCCTGGTGAGATCTTTCATTCCGATGCACATTGTTATTCGGTTTGACATCTCGATGGATGTATCCTATCTTGTGTACTTCTTGGCAGTGCCCCGCAGCATCTCAACTCCGCCGTAGTCCCCAGTCCCTCCCTTCTCTCACCTGATCTGCCACTCGATACACTGTCCCATCAGAGAGACGACGATGGGGCATCTCCCTTCGAATCTCAACCATCACTTCATCCCCTACACAACACGCATCACACCTGAGATAGATTCTTGCCGAGGTGCCTGGATGATTATGAATCCCTTATCTTTATGAGTTCCACTGGCCACAATCATGGGGATGTGTTTCTGTAGTCTTCATTCCTCCCCCCTCACATCCTTCTCTCACCCTTCCATCTCAATCCCACCAACCCAGTCAATTCAAGTTTGATCCTCCTTCCATCGTCCTTCACTTGCCATTTCAATGCGTACTCCTTCCCATTCTCCAAATCTTTCACTCTGTCCATTCGGTTACTGTAGTCAGTTGATTCAATTATTACCCTACTTGTATATTTGGCCGAATCCTCCCTTTCCTAGTTCGCCCTCTACTTGATATCGTTTGAGTAGGATGGTGACCCGTATCCATCTTGACAGTGACCTTCGGAGGAGTCTCTGATGGCAACCATTACTAGAGGGATCGACTCTCTCCTCACCCGCGGCCACTCTAGCTGGTTGAGAGACATCCGTCTGTTCGACTACCATCACGACGGGGAGAGACGACGAATGAATGGAGAGCAAGGGGGGGGGGGAGAGGAGATACTATTGATTATGGGAAATAAGAATTCCATATTGTAAATCCATGGGTGACATATTTTGTATGATACACGATAC